>CATIWC010001055.1:2500-373629 GCA_948472305.1 Vicia faba
GTATATTATTATTATTCTCAATTTTAACTCAATACAGTACATACCATAATTTATATATGTATCTTAGTGAAGCTTTCTTTATAAAAAATCACTAGTATGTATGTCTTTCTCTATTATCAATTTCATATGTACATATATAATAAAGTGATGCTACAGTACCGATATATATTAAATTAGATTCAAAATCAACTCACAATTTCACCAATATATCGATTTCAAACAGAAACAAACAGTTTTTACAGTCCAATCCTATATACTATTCGTCATATACCCTATTATAGAGTCAGAACCTCACTCTTACCTTGAATTGAATGTTGCTCTAACTCTCTGATTGCAACTAGCTTTGCCTCCTCTTTGCACTTCTATGTATCTATTCCAAAACTCTTATTTCTTCTCCTGCCAAAACCTATTCTTTCTCCTCTTTTCTTTCTATTGATACTCCTATTTTTACTATTATTTCTAAACATCTATTATAATATAACTATTATACTATTATTCTTATTTTGTCTTATTGACCTTAAATTCTTACACCTCCCTTTTTACTACTTATAACATTAAAATAAACTCACATAAATAATAATAGTATTATTCAAATTAATCCTACAACTTAATCAACTAATTAATTCAATTAAGAATGACACAACTTGACTCTAACATTTCACAATTTTGAAAATTTAATCCGAAAAATATTCAAAAATATTTAATTAAATATTGGGCGTTACAATTATCTCCATCGTTTGTAACGTCGCAAATTCCCAACCACGCTTTGATCAGGTTTTAGTTTCCTTTTCTTTTGTGTTATTTGTGTTGGATTTGTGTATCCTTTGTTTCATGGTTGAAAAAAGAATTTATGAAAGGAAGAATAAAAATTGTAAGAAGAGCAAAGATGAAATTTTAAGTTTTTCATTTTCTATTATCACCCTTCATGTTATATTATTTTTGTCTTACTATTATTCATTCGTCTTTTTTATCATCGTATTTGTTTATATCTCATTTGTCTTTTTTATCATCGTATTTGATTATATTAATTAATTATTATTTTTTAAAGAGTTAAATATGTTTTTAATTTCTATAAATTATTAGATTTTGTTTTTGATCCCTATAAAATGATATGTCATGTTTTAATCCCTACAAAATTATTATGTAGGTAGTTTTAGTCTCTGTAATTAAACTAATATTTATTTTTAAATGATTATTTTGCAGACATGTTTAGAATGTTATAAAAAGTTTCTCGAAAAAAAACTCAAAATTGAATTTCTAAGTTGATATTTTCATTATTTTCATCAATATCTTTTGAAATTAAAAAAATTCATATTTAATTCATCTCATTTTAAAAAATTCTAAAATTTGGTAAAGAAATATTTTATAGTATTCCAAGGATAATTAAACAGTTTTCAAAATAGTTTTCAAAATTATTCAAAAATTTAAAAGTTTAAGGATAATTAAATAATTTTTAAAATTTTAGAAAATAATATAGATTAAAAATATAGTAGGGACTAAAATATATCATTTTTTAAAAGAGATTGAAATAGAAATTTAAGATATTTATAGGAACCAAAAAATATATTTAAACTGTTAATTTGATCTAATGTATTTAACACATTATTTTTTGAGTTTAGTAAATGCATTTGCAATGTAAAAAACTGTATAATGTTATTTAATGAAAATATACCATTTCACTATGTTATATAATTAATTTAAAAGTTTAAATTTGGTTTAGTGCGTTACATAACCGTGATTTGATTGATAAGAAAAAATTAGTTTACATTAATAGTACATAATTTTTTTCACATATTTTTTTTTTTAAATCTTCAATGCATGCTATATTGTTGTTATATTGATTTCTTAAATGTTTTTTAATTGATATTATGTTAGGTTGTTTTTATATTATTAAGATCTTATAAATAAATACTCCATTATTTTTATATTAGATGTTTCTTTATTAATTTTTAAACTCAACATCTCCATTTTATTTGAAACAAAAAAAATAAAACACTTGATTGACATATGCAACATTTGGTAGTTTTATTTGAAAAGAATTATATTATGGTGAGTTTTAAGTTGAGTATATTAAAAAATTCTCAATATGATCGTTGTTGCTAATGGTAGATGTTCTTACTGAACCAGTGGGTTAGAGATAAGCGCTCAATGTGTTTGTCTTCTTTTAGGTGTAAAGTTTATGATAAGTACATGCTAAGAATGAGATGATTTGGGTTCTTTTGTGGACCATCTATTTATGATCTCGTTATTTATATATTGTAACATGGCATGATGTGGTGATGGCCAACTATCTTTTTTGTTTTATACTCGAATTGGAGCTATAAAAGTTTGTTCGGTCAATAATATGAAAGTGGTCATTATAATCATACTTGAATTAGAGCTATGAATTCATTATAGTAGGTGTTCGGTCAATAATATGAAAGTGGTCATTATAATTATACTTGAATTAGAGCTATGAATTCATTATAGTAGGTATTTGTTATGTCGATAATACAAAAACGATTATTATAGCATCTCCTATTTTTTTTATTGATGTTTGATGAATTACATGAATGATTTTGTCACTATAATTCTACGACGAATTAACAAAATCATTGTACACAATTCTTTGGTGTATAGTTCAGTAACCTCTACTAGAAGTCTCTTATACTTAGTCAATCAGCGTAAGTGAGATTAGGCGATGCAATAGTACGTTAATTTATAGGCCACTACTTGAGGTCTCTTATCCCTATTCAACCAACATAAGCACACTAATTTCTCCAGATCCAAAACATAAATTAATGGTCGGTATTCTCTATGTGTCCCAAATCAGATAAAAAAAGTATCTCACATAAAAAACATTACGAACAAGAAATAATTGAATAGAATTATAACTCAGATTATTCATGCAATAACAAATCAAACACATATCTCAATAGTGTTAAAATAGGTCCAACATACAAAACCTAACCTAGAGAGACTTAGCTACGCATTATGATTAAATTACAATACCAAATAACAAGAAGTTTATATAAGATAATCATTGAAGAATTAGTCTCTAATGGCTTCAAATGCGCTCTAAATCTTACTTTCGGTGTTGTAAATCGTCACTTGAAGTGTAAAATCACAGAACCCTTGAAATGATGTCAAAACCCCCTTTTAAAGCCTTCAGATCGCAGTCACAATGCATCAAAATTTGCCCAGAAAAGGGCACATCGCGCGTATGATGCAACTTTTGCAGGTCCATCACGTACGCAATAGTGCATGATGGTTGGCGCAATTATTCTAGTAAGTTGCTCCCTTTTTCAGCCAAATTTCTCTAAGTCCCTATTTCTTCATACTTGGTCATTTTTTCCTCATTATTTGGCCATTATTCTTCAAATTTGGTCAT
The DNA here is from genome assembly GCA_948472305.1 of Vicia faba. Taxonomy (NCBI): domain Eukaryota; kingdom Viridiplantae; phylum Streptophyta; class Magnoliopsida; order Fabales; family Fabaceae; genus Vicia; species Vicia faba. Next base: position 5,871 of record CATIWC010001055.1, read on the forward strand.
TTTTTACCTGTTTCTCTCTGTTTCTTCGATAAAATACATGCAATGATAAAGTGTCACCACATAGCTGTCAATGGTGTTGGAATGGTAGCTGATAGAAAAAATCTCACATCAGCTCAGAAGAAAATTTACAGAAAACATCATAGAGTTTGAGGCATTCTAATATAATCTCTACCTCATTCTGGGTACACCAATATCATTGATAAATCTACTGCTAAGACTATCTTTGACTCTTTGTGTTCTACTTATGAAGGAAATCTGCAAGTCAATAAGGCTACAACCAACCTTCATTTACAACATTATGAGTTGTTCATAATGAAGGATAATAAAGATATTGAAACCATGTTTTATAGATTTCAAGTTCTTGTATCAGGCCTTCAAGTTCTGAACAAAATTTACACTATGTAATATGGTGGGAGAACTGACTTGGTGTTTTGCGTTTGATCGCAAATGTTGCGGATAGCAAGAGTCGCCACCAGATTTTCTTTGGTCGATTTAACTTGAGCCAGAAGATGTTTGTGTCCATCTTTAACTGGAGGAAGTATCAGAATAAATATTTGGTCGATTTAATCTGAGCCAGGAAAGGTCTATTGAGAGAAGTATCAGAATAAATCTTTGGTCGATTTAATCTGAGCCAACAAATGTCTTTAAATCTTTAACTGGGAGAAGTATCAGAATAAATATTTGGTAGATTTAATCTGATCCAGAAAAGGTCTACTGAGAGAAGCATCCGAATAAATCTTTGGTTGATTTGTTAGGACACCGTTGGGGAGTGTTGGTCGCAGGCGGCAGTTCTGTAGTTTAGAATTTCTGGAGCCGCCGTGGGATCTTCCCGGGAACTTCATGATATTTCGTAGATGGTCCCTTAAGGCCTAGGGCACTTTCTGTAACTTCTGCCTATTTATGCGCCTTAGTAAGGGTTCTGGTCGAGGACACGATCCTTGTTTCCCAATTCCCTTTCGCTTGATTAGCGGTGAAAGGGTGGTTTTGGCATTAATGTCGAACTCATCCTTTTATCCTATACTTTTCATGTACTATGGCCGATAATTCCCAGGTTGATCTCTCGAGCGAGTCTTCATGAATTTCTTCAGACGAGACAAATAGCTCGTCGAGAATTCTAGAGATTTCTAGTGACGCGCATGATCAGCCGAAGCAGCTGACGGAGGATGCCAATGTGGAGATGACTTCCACCGATCAAGGTGGCTTGTTTCCCCCCAGGGATGAGGAGGATCCACGGGATTGGGTCGCGAACGACCCCTGGTAGTGTCCCTCATATTTCTTTGAGCATCAGGATGATGTTTTTACATAGGTGTATACTCACGGGGAGGGGAACCAATGAGAGTGGTCGTTATACATCATTGGGAAAGAGAGCAGAAATTGCTCGAAATACGATAGGAGTCGGATTCCCATGTATGACATTGTATTTCAGGAGATAGGTATTCGGCTCCCTTTCTCGGATCTTGAGGTGGCCGTATTCGGCATCCTTTTATTTTCATATTTATTTTAATTAACTAAAGGCCTTCCATAAAAAAACCTAAAAAATTATTTCTTGATTAATTTGATTTCCTTTTAACTTAGGATTATCTTTCCTATTTTTTATTAATCATATCCTTTTAGGTTAATTAGGTCAAAACAATTTTCCTTAAGCAAGGCAACAAGAAGCTTTTAAGGCTTATCTGGAGTATGTTCGTCACTTCAAAGATAAATACATATTGGTGCAGCCTTCTTCGAGCAAGGAGATGTTGAACGTATTCAAGATCATGACAGTGCACAACGAGGATGGTACTCCCCGTTTGAACGAGCTAGGAGACCCTATTGTAAAATTGGTTTACAAGTTCCTGTTCTAGTGGACGAGAAAGCATTTTGATAGTGAATTGGGCTCCTATGTCTGGAGGGATGGGGAGCTCGGAGCCGAGGACCTGGAGAGCTTCGTTATTCTGACTGCATTCGTGGCTCGGATCCCTCGTGTCCAGCGAGTTAGTAGGGGAGGCAGGCCGGTGATCGACAAGAACGAGAAGCCAGTATATGAGTCGGGCCTCATAGTCGTCAAAGAGCTCCTCGGAAGCGAGGACCGCATTAAATACTTGGGTATTTATGTTTTAAATAGTAGTATGTGGTCGTTGTTTATTTGACTCCTCGTTTATTAACTATGTTTATTTTTTTTATTTTGCAGATAGCACGAATCCTGCTTAGGATCGCTTAGCCAAGACTCTTGCTGCTAGAGAGAGGAGAGCTCTCCAGTCCCTGTTTTTGCATAGACGCGGTAAGGACCTTCTCAGTTCGCTACGAGTTTTCCCTCGTGAGATTATTTGTGATTTCTCTTTAAGACAAGGCTGCCGACCTCGAACTCTCATCGTATGACTTTGGCATCGTAGCGCAAGGCTATTTTTTGTTTGAGCGAGGCCTCTCCCAGGGCTGCTTCTGTTCTAATTTCTTCTACTAGATCTAGTTCCTCCCGAAGGGCGATTCCGTTTATCTCCTCGTCTGTAGGAGCCTTGGTTCGTCTAGAAGGTTCTTCGATCTCCATAGGAAAGACAACCTCCGTCTCGTAAGCTAGTCGAAAAGGGGTCTCCCCGTTTAACGAATACAAAGTTGTTCGGTATCCCCAAAGTACACTGTGTAACTCCTCGACCCATCTTTTCTTGGTTTCGTCCAATCTTCGCTTGAGGCCTCTGAGTATTAATCTATTTGCAGATTCGGCTTGGTCGTTCGTCTGGGGATGCTCGACAGAGGTGAAGTGTTGGGTGGTGCCCAATTTGGCGACGAATTTCTGAAAGGTGTGGTATGGGAAATGAGTCATGTCGTCAATGACTATCACTTGTGGGATGCCAAACCGAGCGAGGATGTTTCTTTTATAGAAGCTAAGGACGTTTTGGGCGGTGATTTTGGCCAAAGCTTCGACTTCTATCCATTTGGTGAAGTAGTCGACTGCTACGATTAGATATTTGTTCTGATTGGTTTCGACCATGAATGGACCGAGGAGGTCCAATCCACACCAGGCGAAGGGCCAAGGGGAGGAGAGGGACTTAAGCTCGTTAGGAGGAGCTATATGCATGTCTCCATGTCATTGACATTTGTCGCATTTTTTCACGTGCTCTTCCGCGTCGTGCTACATGATGGGCCAATAATTTCCTGCTCACAAAGCTTTTCTTGTGAGGGATCTTCCGCCCAGGTGTTGGCCGCTGATGCCCTCATGGATTTCGAGCAAGACACAATCTGCCCCACTTCGGTCGACGCATTTGAGAAGTGGAATGGAAAATCCTCTCCTGTAAAGTTTGCCCTAAACCAAAATGTACGAGCAAGCTCTTTGCCTGACAACAGCTGCTTCTTTTGGATCATTGGGGAGTTTTCCCTTGGTGAGGTAATCGTGTACAGGGGTCATCCAGCGATCGTTGTCCCCAATGGCGAACACTTCCAAGGTAGGGGGTGGCTTATGGGTGCTTGGTCGAGAAAGGATTTCTTGTATCGCATACTTATTTCTCCCTTTCCTCTTCGTGCTTGCCAGCTTAGATAGAATTTTCGCACGAGCGTTATTCTTGCAGGGAACATGTTGTACATCTACAAGTTTAAATTTCTTTTTCCTCTCTTGAACCAGGGCCCAATATTCAGCGAGCTGGTCATTTTTGACCTGATATTCACCTCAGAATTTAGAAGCAACCAACTGAGAATCGGTGAAGATCTTTACTTCCTCGGCTCCCAAGTCTTTAGCCAGCCGTAAGCCTGCAAGGAATGCCTCGTATTCGGCCTGATTATTGGACGTTCGAAAAGATAGGGCGAAGGAGACCTCAATTAGGGTCCCTTCCTCGTTTTCCAATATGATGCCAACGCCGCTTCCAGTCGAACTGGATGCGCCGTTGATGAAGATCGTCCAACAGCACGATCCGTCGAGATCTGTGGGCGAGGTCATTTCAGCTACGAAGTCAGCTAAGTCCTGATCCTTAAGGGCTTTCCTACTTTCGTATTGGATATCAAATTCTAAGAGCTCTAAGAACCATTTGAACATTTTGTCGGCCATGCCTGGTCTTCCGAGCAACTGCTTTATTGGTTGATCCGTTCAGACAATTATGGTGTGGGCCAGGAAGTAGTGTTTGAGTCTCATTGTTTTATTAACAATGGATAGAGCTACCTTTTAGATTTGTTTATATCTCACCTTCGGTCCTTGCAGGGCCTTGATCGTGAAGTATATTTGCCTTTGTCCCTCTGGAGTTTCTCTAATCATTGTCGCACTTATTGCATCGGAGGCGACAACCAGATAGAGGTAGAGGACCTCGTCTTTCTCGGGCCAAGAAAGGACGGGTGGCTGCGACATTGCTTGTTTTAGATGAATGAGGGATCACTCGCATTCAGGCGTCCATTCGAGGGCAGCTTCCTTGCGTAGGAGTTTAAACAAGGGAAGTGTGTGCTGGGCAGATTTCGCCACGAATCGATAGAGAGAAGTGAGCATGCCATTCAAGATTTGGATGAACTTTTTCAAGATGGGCGTTGGAAATTTAGAAAATGCCTGATGTTGTACCCCAAAATTTTCCCTCTCTTTTCTCAAGACATTTCTTACAAAGGTTTTAAAAAGCCTAAGTTTACACAAGTACAATTGGATTTTTAATGCCCCATATAGTTTCCATGGATCATATTGGACTTTCAAGCATCAGGTCAAAGATGTAACTTCTGAATCCTCGAAAGGAGGAAGAGGAAACTGTCGAAAGGGAAAAACAGATAATAAAAAAAAGTGTGCAGTTGCAGATAACTATGTCTGGTTCAGGCTGTTCGAACTACATGACTGATTGAAAGGAGTGGTTGGCAGATTTTGATAAATCGAAGAAGAGCAAGGTAAAACTGGCTGTTCGAACTACATGACTGATTCAAAGGAGTAGTTGGCAGATTTTGACAAGTCGAAGAAGAGAAAGCTTGCTTTGATCCCCAGGCTTCGATTGGGAAATGGCTTCCTTTGAGCAACCTACTTCGATCCACCTCTAAACTTTTGAAACACATAGTTTCTACATTGTGAATTACAATTTGAGGTTTGGACATTTGAATTTTCGACCACTTAATCAACTGATGGTTACTGGAAGGAAAGCAATCCAGAAATTCTTTCATTTTGACTATGCCCATGAGATCATCTTGCATACTCAAATTGGTACATTCAGATGAATGTGGTCCATTCGAATAACATACAATTGGTGAAAACAAATATTGTTTTGTCTGTTGATGAATTTGGTCGAAGGTTATGGATCTATGTGATCAAAACGAAAGGATGAAGTAAGTAGTACATTCAGATGAATATGGTCCATTCTAAGAACATACAATTGGTGGATTCTAAGAAGATACAGTTGGTGGTCCATTCGAAGAACATACAATTAGTGGATTCGAAGAACATACAATTGGTGGATTCGAAGAACCTACAATTGGTGGCCCATTCGAAGAACACACAATTGGTGGAAACAAATATTGTTTTGTCTTTTGATGAGTTTGGTCAAAGGCTCCTGAACAAAGTCTTATATGCTGCAAAGCCCAAGCTTGTTGTACTATCCACATCACAGCCTAAAACCATGTCAAAAAACAGTCTGCTGCACTACTATGAAACAACTCTACACCAAGCTGCCACAACACTCCAAAACTGCTGCAAAACAGTCCTGCTATGCTGCTTCTAATTTACACTAAATCAGCATATAAGAGTTGCACCTCAAAAGCTATGAAAGGAGCATACCCAAACAGTTCAAAAATTTATTTGTTTTCCCCCCAAAACCCCAACAAGACTCTTCTATAAATAAGTTGTTTCACAATACACAAAGAGAGGCTTTTTGGACAAGGAAAAAGGAGAAGAAAAAAAGAGAGAGGAGAGAACACTAAGACTGAAGCCTTAAAACACTCTTAAACCCAGAACCAAAAACAACACCTCTGTTTCTTTTCTTTGAATTCAAGAACATTCAAGGCAATAACTCAAGTTTGAATCACAAATTCCAGCTTCAAGGTAAGTCTTCTTGACTTTAAACCCTTCGTTTCAAGCATCATTAATGATTCATTTTTGAAGATAACATGTAATAATCATTGCCTTCGAAGCTCCCCTTTTGTTGTTTTACTTTCTTGTCAATTATGTTAAGAACTAATCTGTACAGACCATAAAACAATGTTGGAGTGAGAAATTACGGCATGGTTCGACACAAAGCTTTAGGCTTCGATACATACTGCTTCACAGGCCCAAATAGAAGGGAAAAAGGGTGTCTGATTCTACATATAACATCATGCTTCAAATCATAATGAGTTCGATTTGAAGTTATAGGGTTGAAAGAAGGACATGTTCGATGCATATAAGCATGCTTCGATCCACATGCTTCGACACATGCTGTCGAAAGATTTGTTTTTTCTCTCTTTTGCGCTGTTTTTTTTAAATTTTTTTTTATTTTCATATATATTTTAATTAACTAAAGGCCTTCCATTAAAAAACCTAAAAAAATATTTCTTGATTAATTTGATTTCCTTTTAACTTAGGATTAACTTTCCTATTTTTTATTAATCATATCCCTTTAGGTTAATTAGGTCAAAACAATTTTCCTTAAGCAAGGCAACAAGAAGCTTTTAAGGCTTATCTGGAGTATGTTAGTCACTTCAAAGATAAATACATATTGGTGCAGCCTTCTTCGAGCAAGGAGATGTTGAACGTATTCAAGATCATGACAGTGCACAACGAGGATGGTAATCCCCGTTTGAACGAGCTAGGAGACCCTATTGTAAAACTGGTTTACAAGTTCCTGTTCTAGTGGACGAGAAAGCATTTTGATAGTGAATTGGGCTCCTATGTCTGGAGGGATAGGGAGCTCGGAGCCGAGGACCTGGAGAGCTTCATTGTTCTGACTGCATTCGTGGCTCGGATCCCTAGTGTCCAGCGAGTTAGTAGGGGAGGCAGGCCGGTGATCAACAAGAACGAGAAGCCAGTATATGAGTCGGGCCTCATAGTCGTCAAAGAGCTCCTTGGAAGCGAGGACCACGTTAAATACTTGGGTATTTATGTTTTAAACAGTAGTATGTGGTCGTTGTTTATTTGACTCCTCGTTTATTAACTATGTTTATTTTTTTTTATTTTGCAGATAGCACGAATCCTACTTAGGATCATTTAGCCAAGACTCTTGCTGCTAGAGCAAGGAGAGCTCTCCAGTCCCTGTTTTTGCGTAGACGCGGTAAGGACCTTCTCAGTTCGCTACGAGTTTTCCCTCGTGAGATTATTTGTGATTTCTCTTTAAGACAAGGCTTCCGACCTCGAACTCTCATCGTATGACTTTGGCATCGTAACGCAAGGCTATTTTTTGTTTGAGCGAGGCCTCTCCCAGGGCTGCTTCCATTCTAATTTCTTCTACTAGATCTAGTTCCTCCTGAAGGGCGATTCCGTTCATCTCCTCGTCTGTAGGAGCCTTGGTTCGTCTAGAAGGTTCTTCGATCTCCATAGGAAATACGACCTCCATCTCATAAGCTAGTCGAAAAGGGGTCTCCCCGGTTGACGAATGCAAAGTTGTTCGGTATCCCCAAAGTACACTGTGTAACTCCTCGACCCATCTTTTCTTAGTTTCGTCCAATCTTCGCTTGAGGCCTCTGAGTATTAATCTATTTGCAGATTCGGCTTGGTCATTCGTTTGGGGATGCTCGACAGAGGTGAAGTGTTGGGTGGTGCCCAGTTTGGCGACGAATTTCTGAAAGGTGTGGTATGGGAAATGAGTCCTGTCGTCAGTGACTATCACTTGTGGGATGCCAAACCGAGCGAGGATGTTTCTTTTATAGAAGCTAAGGACGTTTTGGGCGGTGATTTTGGCCAAAGCTTCGACTTCTATCCATTTGGTGAAGTAGTCGACTGCTACGATCAGATATTTATTCTGATGGGTTTAGACCATGAATGGACCGAGGAGGTCCAATCCCCACCAGGCGAAGGGCCAAGGGGAGGAGAAGGACCTAAGCTCATTAGGAGGAGCTATATGCATGTCTCCATGTCATTGACATTTGTCGCATTTTTTCACGTGCTCTTCTGCGTCGTGCTACATGGTGGGCCAATAATTTCCTGCTCGCAAAGCTTTTCTTGTGAGGGATCTTCTGCCCAGGTGTTGGCCGCTGATGCCCTCATGGATTTCGAGCAAGACACAATCTGCCCCACTTCGGTCGACGCATTTGAGAAGGGGAATGGAAAATCCTCTCCTGTAAAGTTTGCCCTAAACCAAAATGTACGAGCAAGCTCTTTGCCTGACAACAACTGCTTCTTTTGGATCATTGGGGAGTTTTCCCTTGGTGAGGTAATCGTGTACGGGGGTCATCCAGCGATCGTTGTCCCCAATGGAGAACACTTCCAAGGTAGGGGGTGGCTTATGGGTGCTTGGTCGAGAAAGGATTTCTTGTATCGCATACTTATTTCTCCCTTTCCTCTTCGTGCTTGCCAGCTTAGATAAAATTTCCGCACAAGCGTTATTCTTGCAGGGAACATGTTGTACATCTACAAGTTTAAATTTCTTTTTCCTCTCCTGAACCAGGGCCCAATATTCAGCGAGCTGGTCATTTTTGACCTGATATTCACCTCGGACTTTAGAAGCAACCAACTGAGAATTGGTGAAGATCTTTACTTCCTTGGCTCCCAAGTCTTCATCCAGCCGTAAGCCTGCAAGGAATGCCTCGTATTCGGCCTGATTATTGGAAGTTCGAAAAGATAAGGCGAGGGAGACCTCAATTAGGGTCCCTTCCTCGTTTTCCAATATGATGCCAGCGCTGCTTCCAGTGGAACTGGAGGCGCCGTTGATGAAGATCGTCCAACAGCATGATCCGTCGAGATCTGCGGGCGAGGTCATTTCAGCTACGAAGTCAGCCAAGTCCTGAGCCTTAAGGGCTTTCCTACTTTCGTATTGGATATCAAATTCTAAGAGCTCTAAGAACCATTTGAACATTTTGTCGGCCATGTCTGGTCTTCCGAGCAACTGCTTTATTGGTTGATCCGTTCAGACAATTATGGTGTGGGCCAGGAAGTAGTGTTTGAGTCTCATTGTTTTATTAACAATGGATAGAGCTACCTTTTAGATTTGTTTATATCTCACCTTCGGTCCTTGCAGGGCCTTGATCGTGAAGTATATTTGCCTTTGTCCCTCTGGAGTTTCTCTAATCATTGTCGCACTTATTACATCGGAGGCGACAACCAGATAGAGGTAGAGGACCTCGTCTTTCTCGGGCCAAGAAAGGACGGGTGGTTGCGACATTGCTTGTTTTAGATGAATGAGGGATCACTCGTATTCAGGCGTCCATTCGAGGGCAGCTTCCTTACGTAGGAGTTTAAACAAGGGAAGTGTGTGCTGGGCAGATTTCGCCACGAATCGATAGAGAGAAGTGAGCATGCCGTTCAAGATTTGGATGAACTTTTTCGAGATGGGCGTTGGAAATTTAGAAAATGGCCGATGTTGTACCCCAAAATTTTCCCTCTCTTTTCTCAAGACATTTCTCACAAAGGTTTTAAAAAGCCTAAGTTTACACAAGTACAATTGGACTTTTGATGCCCCATATAGTTTCCATGGATCATATTGGACTTTCAAGCATCAGGTCAAAGATGTAACTTCTGAATCCTCGAAAGGAGGAAGAGGAAACTGTCGAAAGGGCAAAACAGATAATAAAAAAAAGTGTGCAGTTGCAGATAACTATGTCTGGTTCAGGCTGTTCGAACTACATGACTGATTGAAAGGAGTGGTTGGCAGATTTTGACAAATCGAAGAAGAGCAAGGTAAAACTGGTTGTTCGAACTACATGACTGATTGAAAGGAGTAGTTGGCAGATTTTGACAAGTCGAAGAAGAGAAAGCTTGCTTTGATCCCCAGGCTTCGATTGGGAAATGGCTTCCTTCGAGCAACCTACTTCGATCCACCTCTAAACTTTTGAAACACATAGTTTCTACATTGTGAATTACAATTTGAGGTTTGGACATTTGAATTTTCGACCACTTAATCAACTGATGGTTACTGGCAGGTGTGATCGATGGAAATAGAACTGACTGTTTTTTAGTGCTGGTTTGCGAAATGTCGCGGTAAGCAAGATTCGCCACCGTCTTTTATGTTCTCCAACAAGGAAAGGACAAAAGTACAGCAAAATTCCTTTTCGAGAATGTTTCTCGGTTCGGGAGGTAGATTTATAGAAAGGGAAGGTGTTAACACCCTTTCTATCCGTGGTTATCCACGGGCTCTTAGGTACTTGCTCACTATGTTTTCAAAAATGTTTGCTTTTCTTTTGTGTTTGTGGGTTTTGAAAAAAAGTTTAGTTTGAAAAACTTCTAGGTAACTCTTGTATTAGTCCTCAAGAGTGTATGAAGTGTTTGTTTGAAAACTTTTTGAAAGTGTAGGTGCGAAAAGTTGTTTTTTTTTTTGAAAAAAGAGAGCAAGTACTTAAAAACCTCTACCTACTCAAAAGGGAATTTAATTGTGCAAATGTCCTTTAGACAGTACTATCCTGCTATTGAGGAATATGTAGCACCGTCGTTGGAGTTTTCGGGTCAATTCGATTTTAGGGACGTGTGGTCACTAAAGCAACGTTAGGACGCTTTAGTGGTAATCCTAATGTCTTAGATCATTTTTATCTAGGCGACCATTTCGAGGAAACTTATGATCTTGGGACAAAGGACGACCTCTAAAACATCCTATACTTAATGACCACGTTCGAGGCAACCAAATGAGGTATACCCTAGGAGTGGCGTGTGCAAGTGTGTCAATTTTCAGTTATATTATTCTTGCATGTCATGGTGGACTACTGTTGATTTTAAGTTAAGAGTTAATCTTGTCATACAATCCTAGTTAGCATACATCTAAGCAGTTAATATATGTACAGGAATTTAAAGTGCGGGAATTGTAAATCCTACGCTATTACAAGGCTTTCGGGGAGGGGGATTATTTACATGTCCAAAAATATTGGGGGAAATAAAAAACAGTAAAGTAAAAGAAGGTCTTAGTTTAAGCTATTACATCCCAGTAAAATAAACGCGCGTGAATCTAAAAAAAAAATCCTAAGAATAAGAATTCTTTTTGTTGTTTTTGATTAAGAAGATATTTGAATTAAATACCCCTAAGTCTAGTTTATTTTAAATTGATAAAATGAAGTTAAAATAATTAATTAATTTATTTACAAAATTAATTTGAATAAAAAACTAACCTAATGTTTTTTTGTGATTTTTATTTATTTTAATGTTAATTAAAAGATAAAAAGAAGTCTATGAGAATAAAAACAAAAAAAATAAAGTGCAGGAGGGATCCTTCGATCCAGGGAAAAAAGGAGTTTCGACCCAGGGAGGGAATGGACTGCTTCGGTCCAGAGAGGGTCCTGGTCCTTTCGATTGGGCCAGACAGTAAGGCGTGAGTAGCCTTTGATCCAGGGAAGAGGATTGCCCTTCGATCATGGAGGTCATGGCTTTCGATCCAGGGATGAGATGCCTCTTTCGATCCAGCACGCTAATGGGTTCGATCTAGAGAAGGGCTCTCCTTCGATCTGGGATGTTATACCTGCAAAAGTATGTGAGCGAAAAAAAAATGCAGGGCCTGGGTATTGAATCCCAGGCCCTTCGATCCTGCACTTGTTGGGGTCTCTTCAGGCTAAATCTGCAGCAAATGTTAACACACGAAAAATGTGACCTGGGTGCCAAACCCATGCCTTTCGATCCTGTCTAAGATGGCAAGTCAAAGGTAACAACAAGTAATAATGCATTTACGCAAATGTAAGCTTGGACAATTTACCCTTTCTTACCTGCAGATTGAGTCTTCGATTTGGGCACTGGCTGGATGGGAGCACTTTCAATCTGGGATTTCTGGGCGCAGGCACTTTCGATCTGGGCACTTCTGGGCGCAGGCACTTCTGATCTGGGCACTTCCTGGATGTAGGCACTTTTGATTTGAGGGCTTCTGGGCGTAGGCACCTTCGATCTGAGGGACTGCTTTGGCTTGGAAAATTCTAGGCAGCGTCTCTCCAATGTTTTGTTCTCCTGCAGATTTTTTGAAGAAGTGTGTATAATTTTCGTTCTATGATTTTCGTGTGATTTTTCGTGTAATTTTTTTGTCCGTTGTAATGTGTCACTGACCTCCTATTTATAGGAGTGTGGGAGTGCACGAAAATGATAAGGGACAACCATTAAAATAGGCCTTTAACGCTCTGGACAAAAATCAAACACATTAAATCATTTCCTTTTTTGAAACATTCGTGTCCCTTGAATGAACCTGGACGCTTGGATTTCGAGTGCTTTCAGGCCATGCTCTTCGATTAGTCCTGATTTGCCTCTTTCGAATGGACTCCCTGCGTACCCTTCGAATGGGCCTGGCCCAAATATCAATCGAAGGATTCCAATCGAAATGCTCTGCTAACAGGCCAATCAAAAGGTGTTGTTCATGCCAATCGAAGGACATGGTTGACATGCCTGTCGAAATTGCCTTGACATAATTCCAATCGAATGCTTGTCCATAATGCCAATCGAAATACTCTTTCAGAATGCCAATCGAAAGGTATTTGAAGTACCACTCAAAAATCTTCTTTTTCCTTAGGCAAGAGTTTGTGATCACCCAGGCAGGGGGAAGACTTTGTAAAACATGAGAGGGAAAATTTTGGGGTGCAACAGTTGCCCCTGTTCAATTTTCTTAAACCTGAGGATATAGATTGGCTTTCTAGCCTTTCACGATCCGAAGGTGGAAGATAATTGAACACTAGAGTGCCCAGAAATTTGCACTCGCATGGTGTAGTATCAGCATTGTGACGTCGGGAATGGGCTTACAGATGCCATTTGGAGATGGTTGGTAGGAGGATGGGCTTATAGATGCCATCTGCAGGAGAGGTAATGGATAGTCATTGGAGACGGGCTTAAAGCTGCCATCCATGGGCGATTGCTGGACTGTATTTGAATGAGTGACAGAATTACATCCGAATCTGGATCGTATCTGGACTGTTATTTGAAGGTCTCCGATTGCTGGTTATTAACTGGGAGAAATAAATCTAACCAGAGGAGGTCTTTTTTGATAATGATGTGTGATGAAGGAATCTGAGACGATTGCTACTCCAAACGGGATGGTGAAGGAATCTTGGACGATTACTACCTCAGCAAGATGGTGAAGGAATCTTGGATGACTTCTACCTCAGCAGGATGATGAAGGAATCTTGGACGATTACTACCTCAACAAGATGGTGAAGGAATCTTGGACGATTACCACCTCAGCAGGGTGATGAAGAAATCTTGGACGATTACTACCTCAGCAGGAATGGTGAAGGAATCTTGGACGATTTCTACCTCAGCAGGATGGTGAAGGAATCTTGGACGATTACTACCTCAGCAGGATGGTGAAGGAATCTTGGACGATTACTACCTCAACAGGATGATGAAGGAATCTTGGACGATTACTACCTCAGCAGGATGATGAAGGAATCTTGGACGATTACTACCTCAACAAGATGGTGAAGGAATCTTGGACGATTACTACCTCAGCAGGATGATGAAGGAATCTTGGACGATTACTACCTCAGCAAGATGGTGAAGGAATCTTGGATGACTTCTACCTCAGCAGGATGATGAAGGAATCTTGGACGATTACTACCTCAGCAGGATGATGAAGGAATCTTGGACGATTACTACCTCAGCAGGATGATGAAGGAATCTTGGATGACTTCTACCTCAGCAGGATGATGAAGGAATCTTGGACGATTACTACCTCAGTAGGATAATGAAGGAATCTTGGACGATTACTACCTCAGCAGGATGATGAAGGAATCTTGGATGACTTCTACCTCAGCAGGATGATGAAGGAATCTTGGACGATTACTACCTCAACAAGATGGTGAAGGAATCTTGGACGATTACTACCTCAACAGGATGATGAAGGAATCTTGGACGATTACTACCTCAGTAGGATGATGAAGGAATCTTGGACGATTACTACCTCAGCAGGATGATGAAGGAATCTTGGACGATTACTACCTCAGCAGGATGATGAAGGAATCTTGGACGATTACTACCTCAGCAAGATGGTGAAGGAATCTTAGATGACTTCTACCTCAGCAGGATGATGAAGGAATCTTGGACGATTACTACCTCAGCAAGATGGTGAAGGAATCTTGGATGACTTCTACCTCAAAAGGTGATGACTTTTATCTGTCAATCGATCTTTCATGAATAGGTAAAAAGTTAGTTGTATGCAATGTCATGATGTATGCATTGTGTAATGATGTTCTCAAAATAAATGAGATTTACGTTATATGTATTTTGTCATGTATGTAAATAGGATGTATGAAATGTGAAATGTTAATGAATGTATTTTTGTCTGGGAAAATAAATCCTTGACAAGTGTTGGGGAGTTGTTAAATCCCGGATTGCTGTTGAAGAGTATGTGTGTCTTCAAATTTTGCTTAGCATGTTTCCACTGAGGATCCTTGTTTTGTCGAGGAGAACTCCGTTGGGGAAAGTTGTGAACTCTGTGGAGAGTATTGATTCGTTCTTGGGGAACAAGTTCAGGAGTCTCGGTTGTCCGTTGCTCTACTGGGGAGTCAAAGTTAAACTGACATCTGGTCAGGTCCAGGTTTCACAGTAACTTGCTGGGGATTGCAGAGTAGTCTACTGGGGAAGAGGAGTTGTGGTCCTTTGATTTGTAGTAGTCGGAGAGGCAAACTCAAGCTGGGGAATCCTGGTGTTGTTGGGGAAATAAACCCTGTCATCAGTCTGCTAGAGAGGTGACATCTTCGTTGGGGGAAGTCCTCGAGGATTCTTGAGGTGGATTCAGTTGGGGAAAGGTTTTCAGAGATTAAACCCTTGCTGGGAGTCATCCTATGAGAAGGATCTGGGGAGATTTGTCATTGCCCCTAGTAGCAGGCGTTTGTGGCACTGCCTGGAAATGTTTGACTGTATGTAACCCTTCACTGAGATTGATGTTCAATGCCCCAAGTGACGGAGATGGAGATTTGCCCCTGGTTACTCTGCACTTCTTTGAGAGATGTCCTGGAATCTTGATTGGACTGCCCCAGGTGATGGACAATGATCATTCCACGCCCCTTGATTGGAAGTGTCATCCTTTTTGAAGTGATTTTGTTCACTGAGAGGGTTTTCGTTCATCGGATATTCGTTGTGTGAATTTCTCCGCTATCAAACAAATAGCCAAATGCAAACAATGATATTCAAATAATGCAAAGTTTATGCTTGTCTCGAAGTTTTGAAAAGTGTGTTTTTTAGCAGAAAACTTTTTTTTAATTTTTTTATGAGACAAATTCAACGCAAGATTTAGGGCAAAGCCTTACAGGAGTCAGGATACCTTTTGTAACAGTATGCTTTCGAACTAACCCATGCTTCAGTTAGGACTTTTGGAGGGTTGTAACGTGGCTTGGTTCACGGTTTAAGAAACAAAGGATAAAGGCTCAAAGTATATTTGTACCCACCCGCTCTTCGTGATGTTCTTCAATCCTAAACTCAGTTAATTGTACGTCGAACTCCATTCGAGTTTGGAACGGCTTTTTGGTGATGGTTCACATCAGTTGAATTTTGGAAGGCAGTCATCATCTCTTTTTTTTTGCAACATTTTTCATGTTGTTGAGGATTTGTAATGACCTGTTCTTTTGATTTGTTATCCCTAACTTTTGCCTGACTGTTCCTGCTTTCGAGATTACAGTCAGCGGGATGCCCCAACTTTCTTAAGCCTCCTTTGTAGGTTTTGGCTCAGTGGGTTTTTCTCTTTTGTGAGATTGACTGCCTATGAGATAGAGAACCATCACTGTCTTTTGATTCCAAAGGAATGTTTTTTTTTGATGTCGTTCGTCGTATTACGAACTGAGAGTTGGCGACTTCAATGCGCATCTTTTTTGAATTAACTGAGAGACTACCCTGCCCCAGGTTTAAATCAAAGGTTTCAATTTGTTTAGAACAGAAAACTCCAACTTCTTTGGCTCGAAGGGGTTGACTAGGGATTATCTTCCTTATAACTCCAGTGTTTAGGATTTGAAAGAAATGCCTGTACATCGTCAGCAAGGTCTGTTCAAAAGCATACTGTATAAGATTATGGCATTGTTTCGTCATTCTCCCTCTAAAGGCTTGTAACTTTTTAGCAAGAGTTGAATGTCATAAAGAGAGTAAAAAGCATAGTTTAAATATAATGAAAATGATTGGATCAAATCAAGACAAACATATGTGATGCATTAATGAAACAAAGTTTGGCATTAATGGATAACTGTTTGAATAACAAAGAGATTACAACTTGAAAATTCAAATGAACAAAAATCTTCTCGTCTCAGTACTTGTCACTTCAAATGTTGAACCTTGGAGGGATGGTAGAAGAACTCAGCCTGACCATCTTGTGTGAATTCCAATGCTCCCTCATCAATCAGGTCTTGAATTTTGTTCTTCAAAGTCCGACAGTCGTCGGTGTCATGTCCAGGACTGTCAGAATGGTATGCACACCTTGCATCAGGATTGTACCTTAGGGAGGCTGTGTTGGGATTCTTAGGAGGGTCCCTTAATGTCACCAGATTCAATCTTAACAGGTGTTGTAAAGCTTGAGACAGTGGCATGTTGAGCTTGGTAAATTGCCTTCGGTCAACCCGTTGCTTTTGGTGAGGTTGATGCTGGGCTTGTGACCCTGAAGCAAGCTGAGGAGCTTTTCCCTTGTCTTCTTGCCCCAAAGGTGGTTGAATGATGACTTGATCTTCAACCTTAGATGTTTGCCCCAGTTGGTTATCCCAAAGCAGTTGGTTGACGAGAACCCTAAGCTCTTCTTGTCTTTGAGCTAAGTCTTGAATGAGAGCCATCTGCCCCAGCATCTGGGTTCTCATTGTATCTACCTTAGCTTGCAGACGTTTCAGCCGTTCGTTTTTATCGTCTTCTGGACTGTTCCTGACCAAAGTCCCCATGAGGAGTGTTCTCAGCTCTTCCTGCCCCTTGGATAGATTTAGGAGGATCTCCCCGAACTGAGTCTCTTGAGCATGAAGATCCTGGTTGTCTTGTTGGGAAGCCATTGCTGAAATAAACAACGAAGAAGGTAAGTGACCCGTAACAAGGGTACCTGTTATGCAATGATGTGTATGTATGCATGCAATGTTTTCAAGGATCTCGCAGGGTAAACAAGAAAATTGTTAGAATTTGAATTTCGTAGCTTGATTGAAGGAACTTCATGTTGTTGAGAGTCCTTCTTCAAGAGTCAAAGCTCACCATATCGAGTGGGTCATAACCCCTAACTCAAGTTATCGTGCTTGGATTTCTAGATGGTATTGGCTAGAGGAAAATAAATCCCCTTTGCCCCTTGCTAGACTTTTGATTTACCATAACCTGCATCACAAACCCTTGAGATCCTTGAAATGGTTAAGGAAATGTTAAGGTATAATGTTATGATGTATATGCTATGCGTTCAAGCAAAAAGTGAGGTGATGTAAGTGAGCCCTGCAATAAATCCAATTTGTTGGATAAGGACTGTAAACAAAACCTGCAAGGAACCCTTGTTGTCAGATAACAAGTAGTTCAAGTTTGAAGGCACACAAGTCACACATATAGCCTTAAGTTTAGGCTGGCGTGGAGTTTAGGCATTACCCTCTTTCAGTTTAGTTGGTTTAAACCTGTCCTAAAAAAATAGTAACCGGGTTCTAGAGGATCTCAATATCACTGACTACCCTCAATCGGTCATAATTCCAGCTTAGCAACCTTTTCTTACGGCCAGAACCATCGCGAGAGTTTAGCCTCAATGAGTGTAGCATACTGCTACTGTTCTATGGCCAAGTTGGGTCAATTTAAGGTTCTAAGGTCGGTTGGTGCTTAATGACTCCTCAGAAGACCCATATTCTCCTCGTTGCAACACAAGGGATATCGGTACAGACCAAGGTGTCACACCAACGTAGCCGCTGTTTCACCCGTGTCGGTCTACGCTGGACAGGTCCCTCACAGCTTATGCTACCTAAAGGGTATTCCCCAGATCCGGGTTAGGATCTATGAAACTCTGATGCAAGCCCTTAATATTAAAGCAAACAAGACATCCAATTGAAAACATAGAATGATCTAATCCTAAGGTACACCTCACTTATTCATTATCCCCAGCAGAGTTGCCAGTTCTGTGATCGGTGGAAATAGAACTGACTGTTTTTTAGTGCTGGTTCGCGAAATGTCGCGGTAAGCAAGAGTCGCCACCGTCTTTTATGTTCTCCAACAAGGAAAGGACAAAAGCACAGCAAAATTCCTTTTCGAGAATGTTTCTCGGTTCGAGAGGTAGATTTATAGAAAGGGAAGGTGTTAGCACCCTTTCTATCCGTGGTTATCCATGGGCTCTTAGGTACTTGCTCACTATGTTTTCAAAAATGTTTGCTTTTCTTTTGTGTTTTGGGTTTTGAAAAAAGTTTAGTTTGAAAAACTTCTAGGTAACTCTTGTATCAGTCCTCAAGAGTGTATGAAGTGTTTGTTTGAAAACTTTTTGAAAGTGTAGGTGCGAAAAGTTGTTTTTGTTTTTTTTGAAAAAAGAGAGCAAGTACTTAAAAACCTCTACCTACTCAAAAGGGAATTTAATTGTGCAAATGTCCTTTAGACAGTACTATCCTGCTATTGAGGAATATGTAGCACTGTCGTTGGAGTTTTCGGGTCAATTCGATTTTAGGGACGTGTGGTCACTAAAGCAACGTTAGGACGCTTTAGTGGTAATCCTAATGTCTTAGATCATTTTTATCGAGGCGACCATTTCGAGGCAACTTATGATCTTGGGACAAAGGACGACCTCTAAAACATCCTATACTTAATGACCACGTTGGAGGCAACCAAATGAGGTATACCCTAGGAGTGGCGTGTGCAAGTGTGTCAATTTTCAGTTATATTATTCTTGCATGTCATGGTTGACTACTGTTGATTTTAAGTTAAGAGTTAATCTTGTCATACAATCCTAGTTAGCATACATCTAAGCAGTTAATATATGTACAAGAATTTAAAGCGCGGGAATTGTAAATCCTATGCTATTACAAGGCTTTCGGGGAGGGGGATTATTTACATGTCCAAAAATATTGGGGGAAATAAAAAACAGTAAAGTAAAAGAAGATCTTAGTTTAAGCTATTACATCCCAGTAAAATAAACGCGCGTGAATCTAAAAAAAAAATCCTAAGAATAAGAATTCTTTTTGTTGTTTTTGATTAAGAAGATATTTGAATTAAATACTCCTAAGTCTAGTTTATTTTAAATTGATAAAATGAAGTTAAATTAATTAATTAATTTATTTACAAAATTAATTTGAATAAAAAACTAACCTAATGTTTTTTTGTGATTTTTTTAATTTTAATGTTAATTAAAAGATAAAAAGAAGTCTATGAGAACAAAAACAAAAAAAATAAAGTGCAGGAGGGATCCTTCGATCCAGGGAAAAAAGGAGTTTCGACCCAGGGAGGGAATGGACTGCTTCGGTCCAGAGAGGGTCCTGGTCCTTTCAATTGGGCCAGACAGTAAGGCGTGAGTAGCCTTCGATCCAGGGAAGAGGATTGCCCTTCGATCATGGAGGTCATGGCTTTCGATCCAGGGATGAGATGCCTCTTTCGATCCAGCATGCTAATGGGTTTGATCCAGAGAAGGGCTCTCCTTCGATCTGGGATGTTATACCTGCAAAAGCATGTGAGCGAAACAAAAATGCAGGGCCTGGGTATTGAATCCTAGGCCCTTCGATCCTGCACTTGTTGGGGTCTCTTCAGGCTAAATCTGCAGCAAATGTTAGCACACGAAAAATGTGACCTGGGTGCCAAACCCAGGCCTTTCGATCCTGTCTAAGATGGAAAGTCAAAGGTAACAACAAGTAATAATGCGTTTACGCAAATGTAAGGTTGGACAATTTACCCTTTCTTACCTGCAGATTGAGTCTTCGATTTGGGCACTGGCTGGATGGGAGCACTTTCAATCTGGGATTTCTGGGCGCAGGCACTTTCGATCTGGGCACTTCTGGGTGCAGGCACTTCTGATCTGGGCACTTCTTGGATGTAGGCACTTTTGATTTGAGGGCTTCTGGGCGTAGGCACCTTCGATCTGAGGGACTGCTTTGGCTTGGAAAATTCTGGGCAGCGTCTCTCCAATGTTTTGTTCTCCCGCAGATTTTTTGAAGAAGTGTGTATAATTTTCGTTCTATGATTTTCGTGTGATTTTTCGTGTAATTTTTTTGTCTGTTGTAATGTGTCACTGGCCTCCTATTTATAGGAGTGTGGGAGTGCACGAAAATGGTAAGGGACAACCATTAAAATAGGCCTTTAACGCTCTGGACAAAAATCAAACACATTAAATCATTTCCTTTTTTGAAACATTCGTGTCCCTTGAATGAACCTGGACGCTTGGATTTCGAGTGCTTTCAGGCCATGCTCTTTGATTAGTCCTGATTTGCCTCTTTCGAATGGACTCCCTGCGTACCCTTCGAATGGGCCTGGCCCAAATATCAATCAAAGAATTCCAATCGAAATGCTCTGCTAACAGGCCAATCAAAAGGTGTTGTTCATGCCAATCGAAGGACATGGTTGACATGCCTGTCGAAATTGCCTTGACATAATTCCAATCGAATGCTTGTCCATAATGCCAATCGAAATACTCTTTCAGAATGCCAATCGAAAGGTATTTGAAGTACCACTCAAAAATCTTCTTTTTCCTTAGGCAAGAGTTTGTGATCACCCAGGCAGGGGGAAGACTTTGGAAAACATGAGAGGGCAAATTTAGGGGTGCAACAGCAGGAAAGCAATCCAGAATTTCTTTCATTTTGACTATGCCCATGAGATCATCTGGCATACTCAAATTGGTACATTCAGATGAGTGTGGTCCATTCGAATAACATACAATTGGTGAAAACAAATATTATTTTGTCTGTTGATGAATTTGGTCGAAGGTTGTGGATCTATGTGATCAAAATGAAAGGACAAAGTAAGTAGTACATTCAGATGAATGTCGTCCATTCGAAGAACATACAATTGGTGGATTCGAAGAACATACAGTTGGTGGTCCATTCGAAGAACATACAATTAGTGGATTCTAAGAACATACAATTGGTGGATTCGAAGAACATACAATTGGTGGCCCATTCGAAGAACACACAATTGGTGGAAACAAATATTGTTTTGTCTTTTGATGAGTTTGGTCGAAGGCTGCTGAACAAAGTATTATATGCTGCAAAGCCCAAGCTTGTTGTACTATCCACATAACAACCTAAAACCATGTCAAAAAACAGTCTGCTGCACTACTATGAAACAACTCTACACCAAGCTGCCACAACACTCCAAAACTGCTGCAAAACAGTCCTGCTATGCTGCTTCTAATTTACACCAAATCAGCATATAAGAGCTGTACCTCAAAAGCTATGAAAGGAGCATACCCAAACATTTCAAAAATTTATTTGTTTTCCCCCCAAAACCCCAACAAGACCCTTCTATAAATAAGTTGTTTCACAATACACAAAGAGAGGCTTTTTGGACAAGGAAAAAGGAGAAGAAAAAAAGAGAGTGGAGAGAACACTAAGACTGAAGCCTTAAAACACTCTTAAACCCAGAACCAAAAACAACACCTCTGTTTCTTTTCTTTGAATTCAAGAACATTCAAGGCAACAACTCAAGTTTGAATCACAAATTCCAGCTTCAAGGTAAGTCTTCTTGACTTTAAACCCTTCGTTTCAAGATCATTAATGATTCATTTTTGAAGATAACATGTAATAATCATTGCCTTCGAAGCTCCCCTTTTGTTGTTTTACTTTCTTGTCAATTATGTTAAGAACTAATCTGTATAGACCATAAAATAATGTTGGAGTGAGAAATTACGGCATGGTTCGACACAAAGCTTTAGGCTTCGATACATACTGCTTCATAGGCCCAAACAGAAGGGAAAAAGGGTGTCTGATTCTACACATAACATCATGCTTCGAATCATAATGAGTTCGATTTGGAGTTATAGGGTTGAAAGAAGGACATGTTCGATGCATATAAGCATGCTTCGATCCACATGCTTCGACACATGCTGTCGAAAGATTTGTTTTTTCTCTCTTTTGCGCTGTTTTATTTTTTATTTTTTTTATTTTCATATTTATTTTAATTAACTAAAGGCCTTCCATAAAAAAACCTAAAAAATTATTTCTTGATTAATTTGATTTCCTTTTAACTTAGGATTAACTTTCCTATTTTTTATTAATCATATCACTTTAGGTTAATTAGGTCAAAACAATTTTCCTTAAGCAAGGCAACAAGAAGCTTTTAAGGCTTATCTGGAGTATGTTCGTCACTTCAAAGATAAATACATATTGGTGCATCCTTCTTCGAGCAAGGAGATGTTGAACGTATTCAAGATCATGACAATGCACAACGAGGATGGTACTCCCCGTTTGAACGAGCTAGGAGATCCTATTGTAAAACTGGTTTACAAGTTCCTGTTCTAGTGGACGAGAAAGCATTTTGATAGTGAATTGGGCTCCTATGTCTGGAGGTATGGGGAGCTCGGAGTCGAGGACCTGGAGAGCTTCGTTGTTCTAACTGCATTCGTGGCTCGGATCCCTAGTGTCCAGCGAGTTAGTAGGGGAGGCAGGTCGGTGATTGACAAGAACGAGAAGCCAGTATAAAAGACGGGCCTCATAGTCGTCAAAGAGCTCCTTGGAAGCGAGGACCGCGTTAAATACTTGGGTATTTATGTTTTAAACAGTAGTATGTGGTTGTTGTTTATTTGACTCCTCGTTTATTAACTATGTTTATTTTTTTTTATTTTGCAGATAGCACGAATCCTACTTAGGATCATTTAGCCAAGACTCTTGCTGATAGAGCAAGGAGAGCTCTCCAGTCCCTGTTTTTGCATAGACGCGGTAAGGACCTTCTCAGTTCGCTACGAGTTTTCCCTCGTGAGATTATTTGTGATTTCTCTTTAAGACAAGGCTGCCGACCTCGAACTCTCATCGTATGACTTTGGCATCGTAGCGCAAGGCTATTTTTTGTTTGAGCGAGGCCTCTCCCAGGGCTGCTTCTGTTCTAATTTCTTCTACTAGATCTAGTTCTTCCCGAAGGGCGATTCTGTTCATCTCCTCGTCTGTAGGAGCCTTGGTTCGTCTAGAAGGTTCTTCGATCTCCATAGGAAAGACAACCTCCATCTCATAAGCTAGTCGAAAAGGGGTCTCCCCGGTTGACGAATGCAAAGTTGTTCGGTATCCCCAAAGTAAACTGTGTAACTCCTCGACCCATCTTTTCTTGGTTTCGTCCAATCTTCGCTTGAGGCTTCTGAGTATTAATCTATTTGCAGATTCGGCTTGGTCGTTCGTCTGGGGATGCTCGACAAAGGTGAAGTGTTGGGTGGTGCCCAGTTTGGCGATGAATTTCTGAAAGGTGTGGTCTGGGAAATGAGTCCTTTCGTCAGTGACTATCACTTGTGGGATGCCAAACCGAGCAAGGATGTTTCTTTTATAGAATCTAAGGACGTTTTGGGCGGTGATTTCTGCCAAAGCTTCGACTTCTATCCATTTGGTGAAGTAGTCGACTGCTACGATCAGATATTTGTTCTGATTGGTTTCGACCATGAATGGACCGAGGAGGTCCAATTCCCACCAGGCGAAGGGCCAAGGGGAGGAGAGGGACCTAAGCTCGTTAGGAGGAGCTATATGCATGTCTCCATGTCATTGACATTTTTCGCATTTTTTCACGTGCTCTTCTGCGTCGTGCTACATGGTGGGCCAATAATTTCCTGCTCGCAAAGCTTTTCTTGTGAGGGATCTTCCGCCCAGGTGCTGGCCGCTGATGCCCTCATGGATTTCGAGCAAGACACAATCTGCCCCACTTCGGTCGATGCATTTGAGAAGGGGAATGGAAAATCCTCTCCTGTAAAGTTTGCCCTAAACCAAAATGTACGAGCAAGCTCTTTGCCTGACAACAGCTGCTTCTTTTGGATCATTGGGGAGTTTTCCCTTGGTGAGGTAATCGTGTACGGGGGTCATCCAGCGATCGTTGTCCCCAATGGCGAACACTTCCAAGGTAGGGGTGGCTTATGGATGCTTGGTCGAGAAAGGATTTATTGTATCGCATACTTATTTCTCCCTTTCCTCTTCGTGCTTGCCAGCTTAGATAGAATTTTCGCACGAGCGTTATTCTTGCAGGGAACATGTTGTACATCTACAAGTTTAAATTTCTTTTTCCTCTCCTGAACCAGGGCCCAATATTCAGCGAGCTGGTCATTTTTGACCTGATATTCACCTCAGACTTTAGAAGCAACCAACTGAGAATTGGTGAAGATCTTTACTTCCTCGGCTCCCAAGTCTTCAGCCAGCCGTAAGCCTGCAAGGAATGCCTCGTATTCGGCCTGATTATTGGACGTTCGAAAAGATAGGGCGAGGGAGACCTCAATTAGGGTCCCTTCCTCGTTTTCCAATATGATGCCAGCACCGCTTCCAGTCGAACTGGAGGCGCCGTTGATGAAGATCGTCCAACAGCACAATCCATCGAGATCTGCGGGCGAGGTCATTTCAGCTACGAAGTCATCCAAGTCCTGAGCCTTAAGGGCTTTCCTACTTTCGTATTGGATATCAAATTCTAAGAGCTCTAAGAACCACTTGAACATTTTTTCGGCCATGTCTGGTCTTCCGAGCAACTGCTTTATTGGTTGATCCGTTCAGAAAATTATGGTGTGGGCCAGGAAGTAGTATTTGAGTCTCATTGTTTTATTAACAATGGATAGAGCTACCTTTTAGATTTGTTTATATCTCACCTTCGGTCCTTGCAGGGCCTTGATCGTGAAGTATATTTGCCTTTGTCCCTCTGGAGTTTCTCTAATCATTGTCGCACTTATTGCATCGGAGGCGACAACCAGATAGAGGTAGAGGACCTTGTCTTTCTCGGGCCAAGAAAGGACGGGTGGATGCGACATTGCTTGTTTTAGATGAATTAGGGATCATTCGCATTCAGGCGTCCATTCGAGGGCAGCTTCCTTGCGTAGGAGTTTAAACAAGGGAAGTGTGTGCTAGGCAGATTTCGCCACGAATCGATAGAGAGAAGTGAGCATGCCGTTCAAGATTTGGATGAACTTTTTCGAGATGGGCGTTGGAAATTTAGAAAATGCCCGATGTTGTACCCCAAAATTTTCCCTCTCTTTTCTCAAGACATTTCTCATAAAGGTTTTAAAAAGCCTAAGTTTACACAAGTACAATTGGACTTTTAATGCCCCATATAGTTTCCATGAATCATATTGGACTTTCAAGCATCAGTTCAAAGATGTAACTTCTGAATCCTCGAAAGGAGGAAGAGGAAACTGTCGAAAGGGCAAAATAGATAATAAAAAAAAGTGTGCAGTTGCAGATAACTATGTCTGGTTCAGACTGTTCGAACTACATGACTGATTGAAAGGAGTGGTTGGCAGATTTTGACAAATCGAAGAAGAGCAAGGTAAAACTGGATGTTCGAACTACATGACTGATTGAAAGCAGTAGTTGGAAGATTTTGATAAGTCGAAGAAGAGAAAGCTTGCTTTGATCCCCAGGCTTCGATTGGGAAATGGCTTCCTTCGAGCAACCTACTTCAATCCACCTCTAAACTTTTGAAACACATAGTTTCTACATTGTGAATTACAATTTGAGGTTTGGACATTTGAATTTTCGACCACTTAATCAACTGATGGTTACTGGCAGGAAAGCAATCCAGAAATTCTTTCATTTTGACTATGCCCATGAGATCATCTTGCATACTCAAATTGGTACATTCAGATGAATGTGGTCCATTCGAATAACATACAATTGGTGAAAACAAATATTGTTTTGTCTGTTGATGAATTTGGTCGAAGGTTGTGGATCTATGTGATCAAAACGAAAGGACGAAGTAAGTAGTACTGTGATACAGTGGGAGAACTGACTTGAGGTTTTGCGTTTGTTTTCGCAAATATTTCGGTTTAGCAAGAGTCGCCACAAACTTTTTATTTTATCCTAAGGAAAGGTTAAAAAGCACAGGAAAAACCTTTGAGATGTTTTCTTGGGTTCGGGGAGTAGATTATAGAAAGGGAAGGTATTAGCACCCTTTCTATCCATGTTTATCCACGGGCTCTTAGTTACTTGCTTAGATCACTTGCCTTGCATTTTCAATTGTTTGAAATGGTGCTTTGTGTGTGTGGTTTTGAAAATGTTTTGAAAAAGATGCCTTGTCTAGGAAACCATTGTAACAATTCTTGTTTGAATGTTTTACAAAGGTGTGTGTCTTTTTAAAAAGATGTTTCAATGTTTTGAAAGTTGTTTGGAAATTGTGCGTTTTTTGAAAAGCAGCAAGGATGTTTTCTTTGCAAGTTTGATCAAGTAACTAAGAGTTGTCTACCCTATTTTACTCAAAGATCTTTCCTTATGTTTTTAACCCTTTTAACAGTGTCGTTTCACCATTGTATTTGGTGAACAACCATGTGTTAGGATGTAGACGGGACGGGCGCGGATCATCGTATAGACCTTGAAAGCAATAGTATCAAGTGTTTTGGCAATTTTCTTGAGGGACTATGATCATTTTGTTTAGGCAACTCCGATAGCGTCATCGAGGGACTATGATCATTTTTGTTTGTTTTTGTTCTTTTGTTTTGCCAAAGTACTTTGACGTGCAAACATGGCCCATTTTTGAAGGCAACAAGTGGATGTAACCCTAGGGGTGTAAGTGTGCAAGTGTGTTTTATTGCATACACAAGTTTATCTTTGAATTAGGATTTTCTATTTCATTGATTTTATCTTGCCATACACATCCTAATTACTAGCATTTATTTGAAAGCAATAAAAAGCAGAAATATAAAATCCTACGCTATTACAACAATTAGGGGGTGGGGATACATATTTGTACATGGGGTGGTTCAACGAGAAAAATAGATAAGAAAATAAAATAACAAAAGCAAGATAGAGAGAAAGAGAGAGAGAGCCAGTGCGCTGCTGAGAGGTCATCAGAAGTTCTGACTCAGGCCTGCTGCCAGATTATCAACCTTTTGGTTAAACTGTATGAATCAGAACTTCTGACTCTGGCACCTGCAAAACAGAAACCTGTTAGTGGGAAGATCAGAAGTTCTGACCCCCGTGCGCTGCAAGACAAAAGTTTGTTAGTGGGGATATCAGAAGTTCTGATCCTGCTGGAGATACAATAATTCTCAGAAGTTCTGATATTATTGACAGCAAAACAAGCTTCAGATGTGCTAACGTCAAAGTCAGCACTTGGCTTCTCCCTGTGCTAGTCAGAACATCTGCAATTTTGTTATTTTTCCACAAAATAGAAAACATGTTTGGAACAGCTTCAGCAAATGTCAAAGTGTTTCAAGAGACAGAACCAACAAGGGCACCAACAGGTTCTACGCTGACTCACTTCCTATTTAAACGTTCTGAGGTAGGAAAACCCTCAGAACGCAAACAACAGCAACATGATATTTACATTATGTTTATTTGAGCATTCAAAGCTGATGATGCTTAGCAGCGTAATGAAGGTCAGCAGGTGCTTACCTGGTTGTTGGAAAAGTTTGTGAATGAGAGTTAGCTTTTAGCTCTGAGGGTGTTCTGGACAGGTTCTTTTTTGAAAGGGTAGATGAAAGGGTATGTGTATGTATGGTCAGAGGCTGAAAGGGTGTTCTTTAGTCACAAAGAAAGCTGGGTATTGATGAAGTTTGAAGGTAAGAAGTTCAAAGTTATGAAACACTGGAGATTTTTTGCAGAGTTTCACAAGGTTTTCTTGCTAAAAATTTCTGTTTTTCTTCTAGCAATTTTTCTGGTTTTTTGGACCTCTCTCTTCCTTTCAGTGGACAATGATGCTCTATTTATAGGCAAAGCTCTTGTGGATTCTTGAACATTAAAGGCGCCAATAGAGGCTGAATTGTTTTTTTTTGAAAGAAGTTCCTGGGAAGTTGTGATAATGGATATCCTTTCAGCCTAGGCTGGAATAGCAGGCAAGGATTGGGGAGAAGTGACCTCTAGGTGGACGGTGGCGCCTAGACCCATGCCTAAGCCTGCACAAAGGCGTTTACCAAGCCACACGTGAAGAGACCCCTTGGATGAATATTCAGGAGTGGTTGGGAGCATTAATGAGCATTAAATGGTGATGAGACTTATCAACACCAAAATTCTGGTAATAGGAGAAAAACTTGAACCAGCAGTTCTGTCTTTACCAAAAACAACGTAAACCATGCTCTGGTCTTGGCTTCTTTCTGTCTCGGCAAATTCTGGGGATTCTCCTGACTTTCTGACACGTTCTTTGGATTTGCTTCTAGAAATCCTGGACTTAGAGATTCTGTATCAGTGTAACACCCACTCTTCTGACTCTTTCATCTTCTGATTTCAGCATGTTCTGAAGGAGCCTTCAGACTTCCTTGCTTCCTTTGCATTCCTCTAGTAAACTCTGGCTTGAACTTGCGTAACTGCTGAAGAGCCATATTCTGTTTGAGGCTTACGTGTTGAACCACGTTTGCAACTTCTGACTGAGTTGATGTAGCTGCTGAAAAGCCAACTTCTGACTGCGTTGAGCCAAGCTTGCAACTTCTGACCGTTTCTGTCTGGAGTTTGGTCCAGAAGTTCTGAAGCGCTATTTTCTTCTTAAACACCCATTTTTAGAGAAAAATTCCAAATGTTTAGAATTTAATTTTTTCAAGATAAAAGCGTTGCCTTTAGAGCTTGGGTGATCATTTTGTTCTTGTAAATGGTTTGCTTGAGAATAAATGATAATTCAGGACTTGGATTTGTTTCAGAGGGACTCTGAGAATCCAGGATGATTTCCTAAAGAAAGAGAGGGCAAATTTTGGGGTACAACAGTTGCCCCTGTTCAATCTGCTTGAACCTGAAGAGTTAGATTGGCAGGTTTGCCTTTCGCGGCTCAAAGGTAAAAGGAGATTGGATACTAGAGTGCCCTTAAATTTGCACTCGTCAAGACATGGATGCGGGAATGGGCTTAAAGATGCCATTTAGAGATGCCATATGGAGAGGTGACAAAATCTTATCGGGGATGGGCTTAAAGATGCCATCTGGAATGTTTGTTGAACTGTATGTTGTTGATGAGTGAGTATCAGAAAGGTATCCATGTTTGGAATATCTCTGAACTGGGGGTCTGAATAAGAAATAGACTGACATCCGTATTTGGAAGCATCCGTAAACTGTTTTCAGAAGTCTTGAATCTGAACAAGCGATAGATTAACATCCGTGTTTGGAGAATCCGTAAACTGTTTTCAGAAGTCTGGAATCTTTAATCTTATCCTGAAAAGGGTAAAATATTAGCTGAAACACAAAGTCATGTTGTATGAAATGTATGATGCAATATATGTATATCAATGTTTATGATATGAATGTAATGAATGCGCATGTAAGCTGATGAGCTGTCTTACTGAGGATGGATGAATCCTGGATAGACGGAGATAATAGAATCTTGACCGCTGCTGGGGAAAGTGAATCCTTGACTGCTTCAGGGGAAAGCAAGAATCTTCTGATCGCTGAAAATGAGAAGTCATGGGACCATTGTCGGAGACTCAGGAGCTTGGGTTGTATGCCAATCTACTGGGGATTCCAGGACGAGAGTCTTCGTTCTGTTAGGGGTCAGAAATTGGGAGCATACCAATCTTCTGAGGTTTCAAGGATGAGAATATTCATTCTGTTAATAATTAACTGTTATCTGGTCGATCCCCAGGCTTTCACAGAAACTCGTATTGCTGTCTGGTCGAAATCCAGGCTTCATAATAACTTGTTGAGTTGTTATCCGGTCAAATCCGGGCTTCACGGCTTGTGTTAAAGATATACCACTATCTGGTCGATTCTAGGCTTTGTAGTATTCTTGACTGCTGTCTGGTCGTAATCCAGGCTTCACAGAGACTTGTATTGCTATCTGGTCAAAATCCAGGCTTCACAATAACTTGTTGAGCTGCTATCCGGTCAAATCCGGGCTTCACGACTTGTGTTAAAGATATACCACTATCTGGTCGATTCCAGGCTTTGTAGTATTCTTGACTGCTGTCTGGTCGTAATCCAGGCTTCACAGAGACTTGTATTGCTATCTGGTCAAAATCCAGGCTTCACAATAACTTGTTGAGCTACTATCCGGTCAAATCCGGGCTTCACGGCTTGTGTTAAAATATACCATTATCTGGTCGATTCCAGGCTTTGTAGTATTCTTGACTACTGTCTGGTCGTAATCCAGGCTTCACAGAGACTTGTATTGTTATCTGGTCAAAATCCAGGCTTCACAATAACTTGTTGAGCTGCTATCCGGTCAAATCCGGGCTTCACGGCTTGTGTTAAAGATATACCACTATCTGGTCGATTCCAGGCTTTGTAGTATTCTTGACTGCTGTCTGGTCATAATCCAGGCTTCACAGAGACTTGTATTGTTATCTGGTCAAAATCCAGGCTTCACAATAACTTGTTGAGCTGCTATCCGGTCAAATCCGGGCTTCACGACTTGTGTTAAAGATATACCACTATCTGGTCGATTCCAGGCTTTGTAGTATTCTTGACTGCTGTCTGGTCGTAATCCAGGCTTCACAGAGACTTGTATTGCTATCTGGTCAAAATCCAGGCTTCATAATAACTTGTTGAGCTGCTATCCGGTCAAATCCGGGCTTCACGGCTTGTGTTAAAGATATACCACTATCTGGTCGATTCTAGGCTTTGTAGTATTCTTGACTGCTGTCTGGTCGTAATCCAGGCTTCACAGAGACTTGTATTGCTATCTGGTCAAAATCCAGGCTTCACAATACTTGTTGGGGATTAAACTAATATCCAGTCGAATCTGGGCTTCATAGCTTGCTTTTTAGGAGATACCACCATCTGGTTGTAATCCAGGCTTTGCGGTAGTCTGATGCTGTTATCCGGTCGTAATCCGGGCTTCACAATAACTTGTAGAGATCAAGGTACTATCCGGTCGAATCTAGGCTTCATAACTTTGAATTTTGTGAGAATTTGATCTTTGACGACCATAACTTCCAACAGGTGATGAAGGAATTTTGGATGACGACCGCAACTTCCAGCAGGTGATGAAGGAAATCTTGAACGATCGATCAATTCGAAATGTAATTTGTTTTGGAAAATAAATCCTTGACAAATGTTGGGGAAATAAACCCATAACCGAAGCCGTGGATTGAAAATCCTTTGTGTACTGGGGGTGAGAAATCCTTGCTGACTGCTGATTGCTTGGGGAGCAAGATCTTCAGTTGTTGAGGGATTTTAGGACCACTATTGGGGATTGAAAATCCTTGGTGACTTGTGGGGAATGAGAATTCTGATGATCTCTACTGGGAGTTCAGAACCTGGGAGACTCATGCTGGAGAACTGAGAATCTTCAACTTGATGGGAAGTATCTCTGTGGGGAGAATGTTCACTAATCTAGTTCCACTGGGGATTGATAGTTGGAAGTTTTAGCTCCGCTAGGGTTTGACAGTTTTGACTTCAACTGGGGATAGGATTTTCAAATTTTTAAGGCTCCACTGGGGATACTGAAACTTAACTCTGAGGGGAATTAAGTTCTGGGAGGCTCTCTGGCTGGGGAAATCAACTTTGAGAAAGCTTTTGCTCTGTTGAGGATCCTGAAGTTTAACTCTGTTCGGGGAATTAAGTTCTGGATTGTTAACTTTATTGAGGAATTTGGAGTTTAATTCCTCTGGGGATTCCTTCTGAAAGGGCATCAAGATATCTATCCGCACCTTCAACCTACCAGTAATCATCTTTTCTTGGTTTGTAAGAAAAATGATTATGTTCAAATGCATATGCCTATTTAACAAAACATTGGACGTTTCTCAAATAAAGCATAAGTGCAAAAGAGAAAAAGGGAATACAAAGCAAATTTCTGTATTTGGAAAAGTATTTGTATTAACTTTTTATGAGTATCTTTGTACAAAGGAGACAGACATCCTAGTAAGAGGATGTTGTCGTAAAAATTGAAAAATTTATACAAAAGAAAGATGGCTATGTGAAACAATTCCATGGGATCCCCATTATGCTATAGCCTTCATAACTCTGAATATCTGTCCATTCGCTGCTTCATCCGCCGATGACTGGATTGATCAGAAGCTCGGAGCTTGTTGATGAAGAGATTGTTCTTTAAAGTGATCCGACGAGACATAGTCATACGCTTTAGTTCCCTAACTTTTGCCTGGACCGCCCTTTTGGGTTTTCAATCCACCGGGAAACCCCTTTTTGCCCAAGCCGCCCTTTCGGGTTTTTGACTTGCCGGGTGTACAATTTTTTTTTGTTTTATCCCTAATTTTTGCCTGAACCGCCCTTCCGGGTTTCGGTTCACCGGGATGCCCATTTTTGCCCAAGTCGCCCTTTCGGGTTTTCGACTTGTCGGGTGATTTTATGTGTAGTATCTTTTGACTATGTCTGCGTTCGCAGGGTGCGGCAAATCGTCGCCGTCCATGGTGGCCAGAATCATTGCACCACCAGAAAATATGCTCTTGATCACAAATGGTCCTTCGTAGGTAGGAGTCCATTTGCCCCTGGGATCACTTTGCGGTAAGATAATCCGCTTGATTACAAGATCTCCGACTTGATATACTTGACGTCTGACTTTCTTGTTGAAAGCCTTGATCATCCGTTTTTGATACGTCTGACCATGGCAAACAGTAGCGAGTCACTTCTCGTCGATTAGATTGAGTTGATCAAGTCGGGTCTGAATCCAATCGTCTTCATTCAAACCAGCATCCTTCATAATCCTTAAAGAAGGAATCTGAACTTCCATGGGTAGGACGGCTTCCATGCTATATACCAAAGAAAATGGGGTTGCCCCTGTTGAAGTACGCACCGTGGTACGGTATCCATGCAGAGCAAACGGTAACATCTCATGCCAGTCTTTATAGGTAACTGTCATTTTCTGAATGATCTTCTTAATGTTTTTGTTCGCAGCTTCAACAACACCGTTCATCTTCGGCCGATAGGGAGATGAATTGTGATGATAAATTTTGAACTGTTCGTATAGAGCGGTGATCATGGTATTATTCAGATTTGTACCGTTGTCTGTGATGATCCTGTCGGGGACACCATACCGGCATATGAGGTTTTGTTTGATAAAGCGGGCAACCACATTTTTTGTAACGGAGGCGAAGGAAGCTGCTTCGACCCATTTGGTAAAATAGTCAATGGCGACCAGGATGAAGCGATGTCCATTGGACGCTGTGGGCTTGATCTCTCCAATCATGTCAATGCCCCACATTGCGAATGGCCAAGGAGCTGTCATAACGTTGAGAGGAACATGAGGAATATGAATCTTGTCAGCGTAGAATTAACATTTGTGGCAAGTACGGGAATGTTGATGGCAATCAGCTTCCATGGTAGACCAGTAATAGCCTGCCCTTAGAATTTTCTTAGCCATCGTGTGTCCGCTCAAGTGGGTACCAAATGCGCCACTGTGTATCTCAGTTATGATCAACTCTGCTTCAGCTTTGTCTACACATCGAAGTAAAACATAATCATGGCTGCGTTTATAGAGGATGTCGTTGCTCAGGAAGAACTTGGCAGCAAATTTCCTTAGGAACTTCTTGTCATTCATGGAAGCTCCTTCGGGATATTCTCTAGTCTGGAGATACCTTTTAATTTCGTGAAACCAAGGTTGTTCCACTACTTCTTCGGTATTAATCTCATCACAATGTGCAGGTTCATCCATTCGCTCGATGGTGATTTGGGGAGCCTCGTTATCCCAGTTAAGTTTAAACATGGAGGACATTGTTGCCAGAGCATCTGCTAGCTGATTTTCTTCTCGCGGGAAATGCTCGAAGGTGATCTACTCGAAATGAGGCAACAATGTCAGGATATGTTCTTTGTATGGGATAAGATTAGGATGCTTGGTATCCCACTCTCCTTTAATTTGACTGATAACCAAAGCCGAGTCCCCAAATACGATCAAAGATTTGATCCCCAAGTCTATAGCCGCCTTGAGACCAAAGATGCAAGCTTCATATTCGGCCATGTTGTTGGTGCAACTGAAACAAAGTCGGGCCGTGAAAGGTGTATGGAAACCTTCTGGGGAAATGAGTACCGCATCGATACCATTCCCAAGTGCATTTGAAGCCCCATCAAAGTACAGGGTCCCTCGGGATCCTTGTTCAGGTCCGTCATACGGTCTGTTACCTTCAATGTTGTCCAAAGTCATGATGTCCTCGTCCGGGAAGTCGAATCTCATGGATTGGTAGTCTTCGATAGCTTGATGAGCTAGATGATCAGCTAGTACACTCCCTTTTATAGCCTTTTGGGTAGTATACTGGATGTCATACTCAGTCAGGATCATTTGCCATCTAGCGATTCTTCCAGATAAAGCAGGCTTCTCGAAGATATATTTGATAGGATCCATTTTGGAAATCAACAGAGTGGTATGAGTCAACATATACTGTCTTAGTCGGTGAGCAGCCCATACCAAAGCGCAACAAGTTTTCTCAAGCAGTGAGTAGAGAGTCTCACAGTCGGTAAACTTTTTGCTAAGGTAATAAATGACATGCTCTTTTCGACCAGACTCGTCATGCTGGCCCAGTACGCACCCCATTGAGTTGTCCAAAACGGTTAGATATATGATCAGCGACCTTCCTTCGACGGGTGGCATCAGAATAGGAGGTTCTAGCAAATACTCCTTGATCTTATCAAAAGCAGCTTGGCAATCGTTGTTCCATTCGACTACCTGATCTTTCTTTAATAGTTTGAAAATTGGCTCACAGGTAGGCGTCAGATGAGAGATGAATCTGGCAATATAGTTCAAGCGCCCCAAGAACCCTCTAACCTCCTTTTCAGTATGGGGGGCAGCATTTCTTGTATAGACTTCATTTTTGCTGGATCGACCTCAATGCCTTTGTTGCTGACAATAAATCCTAGAAGTTTACCAGACCTGACTCCAAAGGTGAACTTACTTGGATTCAGCCTGAGTTTGTACTCCTTCAACCTGGCAAACAGCTTTTGCAAATGTTCAAGGTGTTCCTCCTCTGTTTGTGATCGAGCTATCATGTCGTCTACGTAAACTTCAATCTCATGATGTATCATATCATGAAACAAAGCCACCATGGCGCGCTGATAAGTTGCCCCTGCATTCTTCAGTCCGAACGGTATCACCTTGTAACAGAAAGTACCCTATTGTGTAACAAAGGTTGTTTTTTCCATGTCCTCGGGGGCCATTTTGATCTAGTTGTAGCCCGAGAATCCATCCATGAAGGAAAACACCTTGTGCTGAGTTGTGTTGTCAATCAAAATGTCAATATGCGGTAGCGGGAAATCATCTTTAGGGTTAGCCCTGTTCAAATCCCGGTAGTCCACACACATTCTGACCTTGCCGTCTTTCTTAGGTACTGACACAATGTTAGCAACTCATTGTGGATAGGATGTAATAGCCAGAAAGCCAGCATTGAATTGCTTCATTACTTCAGCTTTAATCTTCTCAGACATGTCGGGCCACATTCGGCAGACTTTTTGTTTGATCGGTGGACAATCCTCTCTTGTAGGGAGACAGTGAACCACTATATCTGTGTCTAAACCCGACATGTCTTCATAAGACCAGGCGAAGATTTCAACGTATTCATTCAGTAGTTGTATTAAGCACTCCTTGACATTTGGCTCCAGATTGGCACCCACTTGTACTTCTTTCCCGTCTTCCTCTGTTCCTAAGTTGACTGTTTCCAACAACTCTTCATGAGGCAAGATGGCCCTCTCTTCTTGTTGTAGAAGTCTGGCTAGCTCTCCTGGTACTTCACAATCTTCGTCATCTTCATACTCATCCTGATTGACCAAATCTTCAGAGTTATTGAAGGACATAGCAGAATAGTCACCCATAGAATCCAGAGTGGATGGGTACCTGCATTTGTGAGTGTGGGTGTGTGTAAGGGATAACCATCCTTAAACAAACAAAAATGCAAAAGGAAAGAAAAAGAACACAACAGTTTATAAATGAAAAAACGTCCAATGATTCATTAAACATGGCATATGAATATGAAGAGAATCAAAACCCTTACAAACGGACCTACATGCCTCGGGCAAGGCATGAGGTGAAAAAGTAGTGTGCAGATTGTTTAAAAGTAATTATTACAGACCAACAGGAAATGTTCGAAAGATAAGTTACTGATTAATGAAAGTAATGGGGACGAAGTCTTTTGCCTCCCAGTTGTGCAGTCCCCCTTCGATGGTTGGGAAGATCCAATCTTCAATGTTGGCCTCTTCGTCTTCGTCTTCCAAAGCATTGATTCCATGAGGAGAAATCTTGATGGGTGTCTTTTCAATTTTTGAGCGACGCATAGCTTTTCGCCCCGCAGCGGTAAATCCCAACCCAAACTTGTCTGTCTTGTGAGGAAAGTCAGGCAACTGTCCCCATGTTGAGCTCTTTCCCTCCTTCATTGCAGCCTTCGCGTATTTCAGAGATACCATCCTGGCCACCTGCTTGGGTATCTCAGCCAATGCCTTTGCTACCGCAACCTCGGGAGCAATTTCCTCGAAGTGTTGGAACGGTGTTTCAATGAATTCGCCCTCCACTTCCACATACCTAAAGGAGTTCAGATGACTGATCATGTACTCCTCTTCACCGTGTACGGTTATGATCTTACCCTTGACAGGGTATTTCAGCATCTGATGTAGGGAGGAAGTGACTGCGCCAGCATTATGTATCCATGGTCTCCCTAGCAAGCAAGAGTACGACGAACGGATGTCCATTACATAGAAAGTTGAGTGGAATACTTCATTACACACCTTGATGGGAATGTCGACCTCCCCATGCACCATCCTTTTTGACCCGTTAAAGGCCCTGAAAATGATATTACTTGGTTTCAGCTCCAAGCCTTCATAATCCAATCGATCTAGAGCCTTCTTAGGCAGCATGTTCAGAGAAGAGCCAGTGTCGACCAAAACGTGGGCAAGAGTAGTTCCTCGGCATTCAACTGACACATGCAATGTGTCACTGTGCTTTCTTCCTTTCGGATTCAGGTCAACATCAGAGAAGCCTAGGCCACTGTCGGCAGTAAGGCTGGCTACACAATCCTGGAATTGATCGGTTGAGGTTTCCTGGGGCACATGGGCTGTCTTCAAAAACCTTATCAAAGCCTTGGCGTGAGCCTCCGAACAAAGCAGCAATGCTAACATAGAGATCTTCGAGGGAGTTTACCCCAGTTGCTCCACCACGTCATAATCACTCTTCTTAATTATTTTCAGAATCTTCTCCATTTCTTTCTTAGAGGTTTCGG
Source organism: Vicia faba (assembly GCA_948472305.1). NCBI lineage: Eukaryota > Viridiplantae > Streptophyta > Magnoliopsida > Fabales > Fabaceae > Vicia > Vicia faba. Next base: position 42,932 of record CATIWC010001055.1, read on the forward strand.
GGATGACCAATGGCTGAGCCCTCGTCCTGACGAGCTCATCTTGGATCCCTTTCCCCTTATCAGCAGAAGTAGGAGGGACAACCACAGGAATAACAGTTTCTTCAATCAACGGAGTTCTTGCAGAAAGTTTTATCGGTGCAGGAGTAACTTTGGCAGCAACTGAGGGTCCAAAGATTGCCTTTGGAGGGGCAATCTCTGGAGAGAAAATTCTCCCACTTCGGGTAACCTTGCTTGTATCGGCAATGTTTCCAATGTCGGCATCTTCTTCGTCAGAGCTCTCTTCAGTTATCTCAACTTGTTTAACACCATGGTAGTAGATTTCTCCACCATAATTCCATGGTATTGATTTGTCAGATTTGTAGGGGACAGGCCCATGCATGGTTATTTTCAGAGGAACAAACTTCATAGCAGATGTAATCTTAACAGGCTTTTTAGGGACCTTGGAAAGATTGGTGGAAATGGTGATTATTGAAACATCTTTGATAGGAGTTGGAGTAGCAGGAATCTTTTCGAAAAGAATTTGTTGGCTGTCCATTAGGCCTTGGATGCCTATCTTCAGCAATGCACAATCGATTGGTAGGGAGAAACAACAGTAGCAGTCTTCTTTACATCCTGGGAAAATCCCAGCCTTCAACAGATTCAACTTGATTGTTAGTAGTGTAGTTACCAGATCATCAACAGCAGAAACATACAGATCTTCTTCAATAGCATGGACATTGCGACCATGATTTGGCATCGGAGAGGAGATCACATTAGGCTTCTCCGGGGCGTCGAACTCAACCTCTTTAGCATCTATCAAGTCTTGAATTTTATTCTTAAGCGCCCAACAATCGTTGGTGTCATGCCCGACGTTGTCAGAATGATAGACACATTTAGCATTGGGATGATAGTGTGGGGAAGCGGTATTCACAATCTTTGGCACTTCTCTAATAGTGGTGAGATTCAGCTTCAACAGGTGGGGAAGAACTTGTGCATGCGTCATGTTGATGCGGGTGAACTGCCGTTGTGGCCGTTCCACCCGTTGCTGATTTGGTCTGAACTGATTGTTACGAGGCTGATCATTTGATGAATTTTGGATCATCACGGCCCCCACAGTCGGCCGACGCTCAGTTCTTCCCGATCTTTTCTGAGAGTATATAATAGCTGCTTCCTTCTTGGCCGGAAATGATTTCTTAGCAGTTGTGGAGGCAGAGGCATCCCTTTGAATCTTTCCATTCTTAATACCAGCTTCCACCCGTTCGCCCGTCAGAATCAATTCAGTAAACCCTGCGGAAGAGCTTCTGATCAAATGGTTGAAGAATGGGCCAGATAGGGTCCCCAAGAACATATCAACTAGTTCCCTATCAGAAAGAGGTGGCTGCACTCTTTCGGCCAAGTCGCGCCATATCTAGGCGTATTCTTTGAATCCCTCATTTGAGGCCATCCCCATACTCTGTAGCTGAGTACGGGTTGGCGCCAAGTCAGCGTTATATTGATACTGGAGATAAAAGGCAGCTGCCAAGTCTTCCCAGTTATGCACTTCTGACCTCTCAAGTTGGTAAAACCAATCTAGCTGTGTACCGGACAGGCTGTCCTGGAAGAAGTGTACCCAAAGATTTTTATCGGATGAATGAGGTTGAATTTTTCTGACATAAGACCTCAGGTGCATTTTTGGGCAAGACAGACCGTCGTATTTTGCAAAAGTTGGCACCTTAAACTTTGGAGGGATCACAATCCCAGCAATCAATCCCAATTCTTCAAAATCTAGCTCGGGAACCCTTTGCAGCTCCATAGCTGCCAGTCTATCCTCCAGGTTTTTGTATCTGACGTCCGCTGGCGGGTATTGCTGCTCTGAATAATCTTCATCTTCCTCCACCTCTTCCTCTTCAGCCTCGGACTCAGAAGGTAATGCAGCTCCTTTTCCCTTACCGGTCCCCTCATCAGATATGGAGGGGAATTCAAGAACTCTCCTAGCTTCATTCTCAAACCTTCTTCCCAGTGTAGCTACCCCGACTCTTTTCTTCTTCTTTTTCCCTTTTTCTTGTTCTTTATTCCCTAGCAGTGCTTTAAGATCCTCCTGACCCTTTGCTAAGGTCATTAGGAGTTGTTGAAACTGTGAGTTTTGTGACTGCAGATCTTTGACCGTCTGTTCGAGATCCATCTTACTGAAATAAACAGCAGAAAGATAAGGAAACCTAGTGTGGAGACCTGTTTATGTGTATGATGAATGATATGTTTATTCATGCAATGTATTCAAGGATTTAGAAATTCAAAGTTGTTGCAGACAAAAAGAACACACGTCATATTAATAAGAAATTTTGTCAGTACATAAATGCCCCATGGGCCAAATATTACAAAAACTTCTTAAGGCAAAAAGACGTTACGCATCCTCTTTGGTGCGATGTAAGTGTTGAGGGTCTCCTCCTCGTGAAGTCGGCGGGTTAGCTCTAAAACCTTCTTCTCACTGGCGTAGAAGCTGGCTTCAAAAGTATTCCGCTCTTCCTTGAGTTGGATCCAACTCTTCTGCATTTCCTCCCATGATGTTGGCATGTCAGGATGTAGGATGGTGTAGGGAACCTCTCCTTCCTTAACAGGCTCTTTAATCAAAGGGAGAATATGAGGGTAAGGTCCAAGATGTGCGTACCACTCTGACAGTCCAGGACATGACACCGACGACTGCTGGGCTCTGAAGAATAAGATCCAAGATCTGATTAATGAAAGAGCTGTGGATTTCACCCAGATGGGCCAGGCTTAATGATCCTGCCATCCCTACAAGATGCACCAGTCGAAGTAACAAGTCCTGAGATTAGAAGACTTTTGTTCATTAGAATTTTTCAAGTTGTAATTTTCTTTTGTTCAAACATTTACTCATGTTAAACGTTGTTATTTCATTAATGCATCGCATATGTCTGTTTCGAAGCAATATATTCGTATTCACTATATGCAAATTATTTTCATATTTTTTCTGATGATCAATGCTCGGTTAATAATTCTAAGCCTCTTGAGGGAGGATGACGAAAACGATACCACGATCTTTACAGTATGCTTTTGAACAGACCCCGCTGATGAGGTACAGGCATTGTTTCAATCCCTAAACACCGGAGTTATAAGGAAGATAATCCCTCGTCAACCCCTCTGAGCCAAAGAAGTAGGAGTTTTTCTTTTCGAAAATTAAAACCCTTTATCATAACCTGGGGCAGGGTAGTTCTCTCAGTTGATCCAAGTGCATAACAAATGGCACCTAAGAGGTCCTTACAAAAAAGGAAGACAATGATGGTTCCGAACAATCACACAGACAGGCAGTCATTACTTCTCAAAATAAAAACCCATTAAGTCAAAACCTATGAAGGAGACTTACAAAACTGGGGCATCCCGCTGACTGTAATCACAAAAGAAACAGTTCAGGCAAAAAAATAGGGATAACAAAATCAAAAAAACAAAAAAAGAAAGAGGTCCTACAAACCCTCAACCAAAAAAGAAGTGACTGCCCATTCAAAACAAAATATCAATATCTGAACCATCATTGGAACATCAGGACAAAAACTCAAACAAGGTCTAACGCACAATCAGCTAAGTTTAGGTTTGAAGAACATCACAAAGAACGGGTGGGTACAAATAATTTGAGCCTTTATCCTTTGTTTCTTAAACCGTGAACCAGGCCACGTTATAACCCTCAAAAGTCCTAGCTGAAGCATGGGTTAGTTCGAAAGCATACTGTTACGAAAGGTATCCTGACTCCTTAAGGCCTACGGTAAATACGGAGTTGACATCATGTTTTACAAACATTCACTTGTTTTATGAAAAAGAATGAATTTTCAAAATCTTCAAGACAGACATAAGCTTTGCATTTTTGATATAACATTGTTTGCATATAAATATTTGTTTGAACAACAGGAAAATTCGCACGATGAATACCTAGTGAACAAAAGCACTTCCAATCAAGGGGCAGACATGATTACTGTCCATCATCTGGGGCAATTCAGTCAAGACTCGGAGAATCTCTCAAAATGCCAAGATAACCAGGGGAAAATCTCCGCCTAAGTCACTTGGGGGATTGGACAGGAATTCCAACAACAAATCTTGCACGATCAGACATCTTCTGGTAATATGGCTACACAATGCTACTGACAGGGGCACCCCCTACATCCTAAGAGTGTGGACATAGTAGAAAAAAAATACTACGCACAATCAAAGACCCGCTAGGTTGACACACCTAGGCAAAAATAAGGGCTTCCCGGCGAACCAAAAGGGTTCGGGCAAAAAAGGGTATCCCGGTGGACTGAAAACCCGAAGGGGCGGTCCAGGCAAAAGTTAGGGATCAAAAGCATACGACTATGTCCCGGCATCTCGTCACTTGCCTACCAGAAGAAGATTTGTCAAACGGCAATTATCAAGACTCCACCAGTATCTTCTCCCACAGAAACAGGGGCAATAATGAGTGGTCTAAGCGATCTAATTGTTCTGTTCACCAAGGTACCAAGGTAAGTTCGGCCGAAGGACATAACCAATATACCTCAATTCCCCAGAGAGAGAGAGAGTCAGCAAATCAATGCACTCTCCCCAAGCAAAGTGATACAATCAGCCTTAAGGAAGTTGGGTATCCCCCGCAGATCTCAACATTCCCCAGCACAATATACGAATATTCTTAACAAGCATCCCCGACAGTCTTGGTCTAAGGCTGTTCCCCGGCGGTATACCAGACATTCAGTGGAATCTCTTCCCCAATATATCTCAAAGAGTTCCCCAGGAGAGTCCAGTACAGTTCAAGATTTCCCCAGGAAAGTTTGAATCATCTCCTCAGCAGTAAGCTTATCCCCAGTAGATTCTGGAAGCTTATCCCCTGCAGAGCACGAACGCGTCTCCCGACTTTATTCAAAGGTTATTTCCCTACCAGGATATAACTGGGTTATCGTCAGCCAAAAGCCACGGAAAGATCGTCCTCGGCAAAGTCTTCTCACCCCCAGCGGAGTCTATCAAAACATCCAACATAACAACGGTATCCCCAGCAAAGTTACCATCAACATCCCAGCAAAGTACCTCTCTCCCCACAGAGTACTGTTCCCCAGCAAGATCGCTAGAATAATTTTCTCCCCGCAGAGTAATCTATTCGTCAAGTTTATTCCCCAACGGAGGCATCTTCTCCTACCGGTTCATTCTTGTAATCTTCATCCCCAGCAGAAACGAAGAACTCTCTCCAACCATCAGCCCAGGATGTGACTTTCTGGCACCCGTCAAGGATTTATTTTCCTAAGACGAAAGCATACATTCGTAAACATCGCATTTCCATACATTATAGCATGCATAAACGCATCATATCTTACAATCTCCTTTAGGTTTAGAACATCATTGCTTGATCCATATCATGCATTGCATATGACTGACCTTTACCTTTCAGGAAAGATCCAGTTAAGTTCTCAGCTATTTCCAAGACCTTGTCTGGTTCAGTTAAATCGACTCCTAAAGATTTTTCTGATTCTTATCCAGTCAAAGGCCTTCTTTGGTCCAGTTAAATCGATTCCTAAAGATTTTTCTGATGAAGAATCAGTTGAAGATTCCAAGACCTTGCTTGGTTCAATTAAATCGACTCCTAAAGATTTTTCTGATGCCGATCCAGTCAAAGGCCTTCTCTGGTCCAGTTAAATCGATTCCTAAAGATTTTCCTAATGAAGACTCAGTAGAAGACATCCAAGGTTCTCTCATCGTTACTGTTGAGGTAGTAATCACCCCAGATTCTCTAATCGTTACTGTTGAGGTAGTAATCGCCCCAAATTCTCTCATCGTTACTGTTGAGGTAGTAATCGCCCCAGATTCTCTCATTGTTACTATTGAGGTAGTAATCACCCCAGATTCTCTCATCGTTACTGTTGAGGTAGTAATCGCCCCAGATTCTCTCATCGTTACTGTTGAGGTAGTAATCGCCCCAGATTCTCTCATCGTTACTGTTGAGGTAGTAATCACCCTAGATTCTCTCATCGTTACTGTTGAGGTAGTAATCGCCCAAGATTCTCTCATCGTTACTGTTGAGGTAGTAATCACCCCAGATTCTCTCATCGTTACTATTGAGGTAGTAATCGCCCCAGATTCTCTCATCGTTACTGTTGAGGTAGTAATCGCCCTAGATTCTCTCATCGTTACTGTTGAGGTAGTAATCGCCCCAGATTCTCTCATCGTTACTGTTGAGGTAGTAATCGCCCCAGATTCTCTCATCGTTACTGTTGAGGTAGTAATCGCCCCAGATTCTCTAATTGTTACTGTTGAGGTAGTAATCGCCCCAGATTCTCTCATCGTTACTGTTGAGGTAGTAATCGCCCCAGATTCTCTCATCGTTACTGTTGAGGTAGTAATCGCCCCAGATTCTCTCATCGTTACTATTGAGGTAGTAATCGCCCCAGATTCTCTCATCGTTACTGTTGAGATAGTAATCACCCCAGATTCTCTCATCGTTACTGTTGAGGTAGTAATCTCCCCAGATTCTATCATCGTTACTATTGAGGTAGTAATCGCCCCAGATTCTCTCATCGTTACTGTTGAGGTAGTAATTGCCCCAGATTCACTCATCGTTACTGTTGAGGTAGTAATCGCCCCAGGTTTTCTCATCGTTACTGTTGAGGTAGTAACCATTCCAGACTTCCTTTCAGAGATAGCTTGGAAATGCTCCAGATATGGATGTTGTTCTTTTGCTTATTCAAGACTCTTTCTAGAGATAGTTCAGATGTGACCCGGGCATGGCGACGTTCTGATACTTATTCCAGATTTCCTTTCAGAGATATCTTGGAAATGCTCCAGATATGGATGATGTTCTTTTGCTTATTCAAAACTCCTTCTAGAGATAGTTCAGATGTGACCCAGGCATGGAGACGTTCTGATACTTATTCCAGATTTCCTTTCAGAGATAGCTTGGAAATGCTCCAGATATGGATGCTGTTCTTTTGCTTATTCAAGACTCCTTCTAGATATAGTTCAGATGTGACCCAGGCATGGCGACGTTCTGATACTTATTCCAGATTTCCTTTCAGAGATAGCTTGGAAATGCTCCAGATATGGATGCTGTTCTTTTGCATATTCAAGACTCCTTCTAGATATAGTTCAGATGTGACCCAGGCATGGCGACGTTCTGATACTTATTCCAGATTTCCTTTCAGAGATAGCTTGGAAATGCTCCAGATATGGATGCTGTTCTTTTGCTTATTCAAGAATCCTTCTAGATATAGTTCAGATGTGACCCAGGCATGGCGACGTTCTGATACTTATTCCAGATTTCCTTTCAGAGATAGCTTGGAAATGCTCCAGATATGGATGCTGTACTTTTGCTTATTCAAAACTCCTTCTAGAGATAGTTCAGATGTGACCCAGGCATGGCGACGTTCTGATACTTATTCCAGATTTCCTTTCAGAGATAGCTTGGAAATGCTCCAGATATGGATGTTGTTCTTTTGCTTATTCAAGACTCCTTCTAGAGATAGTTCAGATGTGACCCAGGCATGGCGACGTTCTGATACTTATTCCAGATTTCCTTTCAGAGATAGCTTAGAAATTCTCCAGATATGGATGCTGTTCTTTTGCTTATTCAAGACTCATTCTAGAGATAGTTCAGATGTGACCCAGGCATGGCGACGTTCTGATACTTATTCCAGAATTCCTTTTAGAGATAGCTTGGAAATGCCCCAGATATGGATGCTGTTCTTTTGCTTATTCAAAACTCCTTCTAGAGATAGTTCAGATGTGACCTAGGCATGGCGACGTTCTGATACTTATTCCAGATTTCCTTTCCAATAATAGCTCAGAGATGCTCCGGACCCGGCTGCTATCCTATTTCTTATTCAGAGATTCCTTTCTGAGATGGCCTAGAGATGCTCTAAATCCGGATGCCATTCTATTGCTTATTCAGAGATTCCCTTCTAGAGATGGTTCGGATGCGACCCAGACATGGCGACATTCTGATACTTATTCAGATTTCCTTTGAGATATAACTTAGAGATGCTCCAGATCCGGGGGCTATTCTAATGCTTATTCAGATTCAAACTTCTAAAGACAACTTAGAGATGCTCCATCCCGGATGCTATTCTATTGTTCAGTCCAGATACGATCCAGATTCGGATGACATTCTGTTACTCATGCAGTATGGATATACCCCAGACCCGGCGGTCATTCTACTACTCGTTCAGACGTTAGCAATTAGATATAGACTAGATATGCCCCAGATACGGAAGCTATTCTATTTCTTATTCAGATTCAACTATCCATTACAGTTCCAAATGGCATCTATAAGCCCATTCCCGACAAGGTTCTGTCACACTTCCAGATGGCATCTATAAGCCCATCCTGCTACCCATCATCTCTCCAAATGGCATCTGTAAGCCCATTCCCGACATCACACTGCTGATACTCTACTATGTGAGTGCAAATTTCTGGGCACTCTAGTGTTCAATCATCTTCCACCCTCGGATCACGAAAGGCATACAAGCCAATCTACATCCTCAGGTCTAAGAAGATTGAACAGGGGCAACTTTTGTACCCCAAAATTTTCCCTCCCATATTCTTCAAAAGTTGTGCCAAGCATCACCTCAAATGGTTCAAGGCTACTCCAAGGATTGCACAGTCAACCATCCTCCTAAGCCAGTCAAAATTAAGGTTTTGGTTCCTTCAAGGAAGTTGAGGTTTTCAATGGTCCAATCAAGTCCCACATGCCTATAAACATTGTCAAGCACCTACATGTCAAGTTTCAAGGCTCACAAGGTCAAGTTGCACAATCAAAAACCCTAATTGCTTCGCAATCAACTGCAGGGGCAAAATGGTCATTTGGCAGTCAAAAGTCAAAATTTTTGGTCAACATCTTATTTTGAAGGCACAAACATCATTTGATCAATGCTTGATCATGATTCTCAAAGTTTGGCTCAAAAAGTCTTAAGATGCAAAAGTTTCTATTTTTGGACAATTGAAAAAGTCAACTGTAACTTGACCAAGGCATAACTTTTTCATGGTTCATCAGAAAAATCCCATTAAATGCTCATCTTGAAGGGGAAGACATTTCCTAAAACTCATCTTCACATTCCAAGTCCATGAAATTCTCTCACAAAAAGTTATCAATTTCAACATTATAGGTCATTTTCAAAAGTCAACAAAAAGGGACTTTAAGTCAAAGACCATAACTTGAGATTGGTAAATCAAAATGACATGGGACCAAAGACATTGGTTAGAGGACTTCAAAACCTTTCCAAAATGTCAAAGAACATGATCAAAGCTTAAAATTTGAGCAAGATATGCATTGGAGAATTTGGGAAATTTTTGTGAAATGGCCAAAGTCAATTATCCTTGAAATTTCATTTTTGACAAAAGGGGCCCACTTTTTCCACTTGTTTCAGCTTGGCCATGCCTCCCACGTGTCCCACAATTTATTTCAAGATTAAAAATTAATTTTTCTATTTTTGTTTAATTTTATTTGATTTAATTCATTTTAAATCTTTAAAATTCAAATAAAAATCAAGAAAATTAATGGGAGGATATTTTGTGGTTTGAATAGCTTTGATACACCATAAAACATATACCAAATTCGTTCAAGACCTATTTCAAGCAAAAAAATTCAAATTAGGAGCAAATATGGCAAGTTATTTCAATGGTGATTATGGAGAAAATCAAAACTTCATTGCAAGGCTTAAAAGCTCCTTAATGTGACTGATTCTCATCCAAGCCTATATATACAAGCCTTGCAAGCCTCATTCAGGACCTAGAAAAAAAGGAGAGTGTGCACAAACGGCCAGAGGAAAAGTTCAAAATTTGTCCAAAAAAGTGAGAGATCTAAAGCGGTGTTACAAACATTTTCAGATCCAAGCAAGCACGTGGCTTTCTTCCTTGCCACTCCCTGAAGCCAAAGCAACCACAAACGCGTCCTAAAGTCCACTACCAAGCGCTGTAAGTTGTCTCAAACTCACCCCTGTACACGAAATCATGTTTCTCCATTCTTGCACTTTTTCTGGAAAATAATAGCATATTCATACTCCATGCCTAATTTCCAATGTAACTGCTATATTCAATTTCATTTTTAGGCTTCGTATAACAATACCCGTGCCTAGGGTTCGTTGGTTTTGTTTTTAGGTATTTTGTCTACAGGTGAAATTGGGACAAACCATAAGCATAGACGTGATCAGGAGACATGGACGATCACAACCATGGGCTTAGATGGAATTTTTGATGCCTAAGGATGATTTTGAGTAAAACCTCCAAAATCCGGCCTTCACCTCCTTGGTTTAGCATTTCTTTTCTTATTTTCTTTCCTTTTATTAATTATTATTATTATTTAGTTAGTTCACAAATAATTATTTTCATAAATTCAGAAAAAAACAAAAAAAATGTAATTATTATTATTATTATTAATTTCACTTTAGTAATTATTTTTGTAAATAAAATACTAACAAATTAATTAGTTTAATTAGTTAATTTTAACCCTTTTTCACAATAAATAAAAACAAATTTAGACTTAGGCTTTTTCTTTTGACATTTTTAATTCTTTTTTTTATTTTATTTCATAAAAACATAAAAAAGGTCAAAAAATATTTTCTTGTAATTAAAATAATTAATTAGTTTTCAATTTCATTTAATTACCAAAAAAAAAGACAAAAAAATTAATTCCCTTTTCTTTATTCGCGCGTATTTAATTTGTTCGATTATTATGTAATTGCTCCGGATATGTAATAGTAAATAGGACCTTTTTACTGTTTTTTTATTTTCCGCACTCTTTATTCAAAATCGGGTCTTTGTTAATTTGGCGATGTAGACCCGCACCTTGTAATAGCGTAGGACCTTTATTTTGCCGCATTTTAATTTCCGCACCCTTTAAACTGTTAATCACATGAAAGAATGTATGCCCAAATAAAATCAAAGCGTAGCTCACCCAATGCATGACAAGACAAATAATAACTGAAAATGACACACAATTCACACACCACTCCTAGGGTACGCCTCACTGTTGCCTTGCCCCTCGAAACTTGATCGTCGAGTATAGGACGTTTTAGTAAGTCCTTATGTCCATGAACATGGCATAAGGGTAGCTTCTAAGGTGTCCTACTATTGCTCTGGTGATCACACTATTGCCTTGCCCTTCGAAACGTGGTCGTCGAGTATAGGACGTCTTAGTGAGTCCTTATGTTCCATTGATCTAGTTGCCTCGGAATAGTTGCCTCGAAACAGTTGCCTCGGAATAAAAAGATCAATGGCATAAGGGTAGATTCTAAGGTATCTTACTATTGCTCGGTGTCCACACTGTCCCTAATCCTCGAATTGACCCGAACACCTCCAACGGTGATGCTACCTACCCCTCAATGGTGGGATGGCACTACCTCAAGGATATTTACACAGACTAATTCCTTAGGGTAGGTAGATGACTCGTAGATACTTTCTCTAATTCAAAACAAAAATCAAAAACTTCTTTTCACACCTACACTTTGCAAAAAGCTTTCAAAAACAACTTTTCAAACACTCTTGAGGACTGATACAAGAGTCGAACTGAAATTTTAAACGGAACTTTTTCAAACCCACTCACCTTGAAAAGCAAACAAACATTTTGAAAACACAAATGAGCAAGTATCTAAGAGCCCATGGATAACCATGGATAGAAAGGGTGCTAACACCTTCCCTTTCTATAAATCTACCTCCCGAACCGAGAACTAATCTCAATAAGGAATTTTTCTGTGCTTTTGTCCTTTCCATATTGGAGAAAATAAAAGACGGTGGCGACTCTTGCTTCCGCGACATTTCACAAACCAGCGTTAAACAGTCAGTTCCAGATCCACCGATCACAGAACTGGCGACTCTGCTGGGGACTACTTATAAAGTGAGGTGTACCTTAGGATAGTTCATAAACTGTGTTTTCAATTGCTTTGACTTGTTTGCTTTAAATTGTGGGACTGTCTTGGGAGTTCTATAGATCCTAACCCGGATCTGGGGATACCTTCTTAGAAAGTAGCAACAAGGCTGTGAGGGAACTGTGCGGGGTATACCGACATGGTTGAAGCAGTCTGCTACGTTGATGTAGCACTTTGGTGTGTACCGGTAACCCTCGAGTTCAGTCAAGGAGAGTACGGGGCCTCCGCGTGGTGCCGTGAAGCATCAAATGACCTTAGGAACCTTAATTGAACTATCTTGGCCTCTTTAGGGTAGTGAGATAACTGACTTTGGTGCAGTCCGAGGTTGGTTGATACTCGATACTACACTCAATTGAGGGTTGTTTTCTTGGAATATTTCGGTCGCCAGTTCAGTGGCTAAATCGAAACGATGAACAATGAAAGCAATCCAATGATATTGGGACCCTTAGAACCCGGTTACTTCTGATAGGACAGGTCTTAACCAACAAATTGAAAGAGGGTAGTACCCCTAACTTCATGCTGGCCTAAACTCTAAGGGCTCTCTTGTGTGACTGGTGTGCCTCCAACTTGACTATTTGCATGCTTGTTATCTGACACTTGAGTTTCTTGCAGGTTTTGTTTATAGTCCTTAATTGGGACTCATAACAGGGTTTACCTACATTACCCCATGCATAGCATAACATCATACCATTGCACACATCCTGCATAAAGACTAATCCATTTCAAGGATCTCAAGGGTCTGTGGTACAGGTCATGATGAGCCAGTTATCTAGCAAGGGGCAAAGGGGATTTATTTTCCTCTAGCCAAGGGAGTCAGGGGCTATGACCCACTTGATATGGTGAGCTTTGACTCTTGAAGAAGGTTCCCTTAACCAAGGTTGTTTGGAAATCAAAACCAGACATGATGACTAAAGTCAGGGGCTATGACCCACTCGATATGGTGAGCTTTTGACCCACGAAGAAGGACTCTCAACAACATGAAGCTCCTTCAATCAAGCTACCAAGTTCTAACAATCTTTCTTGTTTATCCCGCGAGATCCTTGAAAACATTGCATATATATACATACATATCATTGCATAACAAGTACCCTTTTGACAGGTCACTTACCATCTTCGCTATTTATTTCAGCAATGGCTTCCCAACAAGATAACCAGGGACCTCATGCTCAAGAGACTCAGTTCAGGGAGATCTTCTTAAGCCTGTCCAAGGGGCAGGAAGAGTTGAGGACACTCCTTATGGGGAATTTGGCCAAGCAAAGTCCCGAAGATGACAAGGACGAGCAGCTGAAACGTCTACAAGCTGAGGTAGATACGATGAAAACCCAGATGCTGGGACAAAGGGCTCTCATCCAAGGTTTAGCTCGGGAGCAAGGAGAGCTGAGGGCCATGATCAGTCAGCTTCATCAAGACATGAAGCAACCAGCCCAAATCAGGGACCAAGTCATTGAACAGCTTCCAAGAGGGCAAAGGTCTGATCCAATGAATAGACCTCTCTAAGTTGCTACCACTTCACAGGTCCAACAACGACCTCGTCAAGAACAACGGGCTGATCAGAGCAAGCCAGACAAGCCTAAAAGGCAGTTCACCAAGCTCAACGTGCCACCGTCTCAAGCTTTACAGCAATTGTTGAGATTGAATCTGGTGACGTTAAGGGACCCTCCTAAGAATCTCAACACAACCTCTCTAAAGTACAATCCTGAGGAAAGATGTGCGTACCACTCTGACAGTCCAGGACATGACACCGACGACTGCTGGGCTCTGAAGAATAAGATCCAAGATCTGATTAATGAAAGAGCTGTGGATTTCACCCAGATGGGCCAGGCTGAATGCTCCTGCCATCCCTACAAGATGCACCAGTCGAAGTAACAAGTCCTGAGATTAGAAGACTTTTGTTCATTAGAATTTTTCAAGTTGTAATTTTCTTTTGTTCAAACATTTACTCATGTTAAACGTTGTTATTTCATTAATGCATCGCATATGTCTGTTTTGAAGCAATATATTCGTATTCACTATATGCAAATTATTTTCATATTTTTTCTGATGATCAATGCTCGGTTAATAATTCTAAGCCTCTTGAGGGAGGATGACGAAAACGATACCACGATCTTTACAGTATGCTTTTGAACAGACCCCGCTGATGAGGTACAGGCATTGTTTCAATCCCTAAACACCAGAGTTATAAGGAAGATAATCCCTCGTCAACCCCTCTGAGCCAAAGAAGTAGGAGTTTTTCTTTTCGAAAATTAAAACCCTTTATCATAACCTGGGGCAGGGTAGTTCTCTCAGTTGATCCAAGTGCATAACAAATGGCACCTAAGAGGTCCTTACAAAAAAGGAAGACAGTGATGGTTCTGAACAATCACACAGACAGGCAGTCATTACTTCTCAAAATAAAAACCCATTAAGTCAAAACCTATGAAGGAGACTTACAAAACTGGGGCATCCCGCTGACTGTAATCACAAAAGAAACAGTTCAGGCAAAAAAATAGGGATAACAAAATCAAAAAAACAAAAAAAGAAAGAGGTCCTACAAACCCTCAACCAAAAAAGAAGTGACTGCCCATTCAAAACAAAATATCAATATCTGAACCATCATTGGAACATCAGGACAAAAATTCAAACAAGGTCTAACGCACAATCAGCTGAGTTTAGGTTTGAAGAACATCACGAAGAACGGGTGGGTACAAATAATTTGAGCCTTTATCCTTTGTTTCTTAAACCGTGAACCAGGCCACGTTATAACCCTCAAAAGTCCTAGCTGAAGCGTGGGTTAGTTCGAAAGCATACTGTTACGAAAGGTATCCTGACTCCTTAAGGCCTACGGTAAATACGGAGTTGACATCATGTTTTACAAACATTCACCTGTTTTATGAAAAAGAATGCATTTTCAAAATCTTCAAGACAGACATAAGCTTTGCATTTTTGATATAACATTGTTTGCATATAAATATTTGTTTGAACAACAGGAAAATTCGCACGATGAATACCTAGTGAACAAAAGCACTTCCAATCAAGGGGCAGACGTGATTACTGTCCATCATCTGGGGCAATTCAGTCAAGACTCGGAGAATCTCTCAAAATGCCAAGATAACCAGGGGAAAATCTCTGCCTAAGTCACTTGGGGGATTGGACAGGAATTCCAACAACAAATCTTGCACGATCAGACATCTTCTGGTAATATGGCTACACAATGCTACTGACAGGGGCACCCCCCTACATCCTAAGAGTGTGGACATAGTCGGAAAAAAATACTACGCACAATCAAAGACCCGCTAGGTTGACACACCTAGGCAAAAATAAGGGCTTCCCGGCGAACCAAAAGGGTTCGGGCAAAAAAGGGTATCCCGGTGGACTGAAAACCCGAAGGGGCGGTCCAGGAAAAAGTTAGGGATCAAAAGCATACGACTATGTCCCGGCATCTCGTCACTTGCCTACCAGAAGAAGATTTGTCAAACGGCAGTTATCAAGACTCCACCAGTATCTTCTCCCACAGAAACAGGGGCAATAATGAGTGGTCTAAGCGATCTAATTGTTCTGTTCACCAAGGTACCAAGGTAAGTTCGGCCGAAGGACATAACCAATATACCTCAATTCCCCAGAGAGAGAGTCAGCAAATCAATGCACTCTCCCCAAGCAAAGTGATACAATCAGCCTTAAGGAAGTTGGGTATCCCCCGCAGATCTCAACATTCCCCAGCACAATATACGAATATTCTTAACAAGCATCCCCGACAGTCTTGGTCTAAGGCTGTTCCCCGGCGGTATACCAGACATTCAGTGGAATCTCTTCCCCAATATATCTCAAAGAGTTCCCCAGGAGAGTCCAGTACAGTTCAAGATTTCCCCAGGAAAGTTTGAATCATCTCCCCAGTAGTAAGCTTATCCCCAGTAGATTCTGGAAGCTTATCCCCTGCAGAGCACGAACGCGTCTTCCGGCTTTATTCAAAGGTTATTTCCCTACCAGGATATAACTGGGTTATCGTCAGCCAAAAGCCACGGAAAGATCGTCCTCGGCAAAGTCTTCTCACCCCCAGCGGAGTCTATCAAAACTTCCAACATAACAACGGTATCCCCAGCGAAGTTACCATCAACATCCCAGCAAAGTACCTCTCTCCCCACAGAGTACTGTTCCCCAGCAAGATCGCTAGAATAATTTTCTCCCCGCAGAGTAATCTATTCGTCAAGTTTATTCCCCAACGGAGGCATCTTCTCTTACCGGTTCATTCTTGTAATCTTCATCCCCAGCGGAAACGAAGAACTCTCTCCAACCATCAGCCCAGGATGTGACTTTCTGGCACCCGTCAAGGATTTATTTTCCTAAGACGAAAGCATACATTCGTAAACATCGCATTTCCATACATTATAGCATGCATAAACGCATCATATCTTACAATCTCCTTTATGTTGAGAACATCATTGCTTGATCCATATCATGCATTGCATATGACTGACCTTTACCTTTCAGGAAAGATCCAGTTAAGTTCTCAGCTATTTCCAAGACCTTGTCTGGTTCAGTTAAATCGACTCCTAAAGATTTTTCTGATTCTTATCCAGTCAAAGGCCTTCTCTGGTCCAGTTAAATTGATTCCTAAAGATTCTTCTGATGAAGACTCAGTTGAAGATTCCAAGACCTTGCTTGGTTCAGTTAAATCGACTCCTAAAGATTTTTCTGATGCCGATCCAGTCAAAGGCCTTCTCTGGTCCAGTTAAATCTATTCCTAAAGATTTTCCTAATGAAGACTCAGTAGAAGACATCCAAGGTTCTCTCATCGTTACTGTTGAGGTAGTAATCACCCCAGATTCTCTCATCGTTACTGTTGAGGTAGTAATCGCCCCAGATTCTCTCATCGTTACTGTTGAGGTAGTAATCGCCCCAGATTCTCTCATTGTTACTATTGAGGTAGTAATCACCTCAGATTCTCTCATCGTTACTGTTGAGGTAGTAATCGCCCCAGATTCTCTCATCGTTACTGTTGAGGTAGTAATCGCCACAAATTCTCTCATCGTTACTGTTGAGGTAGTAATCACCCTAGATTCTCTCATCGTTACTGTTGAGGTAGTAATCGCCCCAGATTCTCTCATCGTTACTGTTGAGGTAGTAATCACCCCAGATTCTCTCATCGTTACTGTTGAGGTAGTAATCGCCCCAGATTCTCTCATCGTTACTGTTGAGGTAGTAATTGCCCCAGATTCTCTCATCGTTACTGTTGAGGTAGTAATCGCCCCAGATTCTCTCATCGTTACTGTTGAGGTAGTAATCGCCCCAGATTCTCTCATCGTTACTGTTGAGGTAGTAATCGCCCCAGATTCTCTCATCGTTACTGTTGAGGTAGTAATCTCCCCAGATTCTCTCATCGTTACTGTTGAGGTAGTAATCGCCCCAGATTCTCTCATCATTACTGTTGAGGTAGTAATCGCCCCAGATTCTCTCATCGTTACTGTTGAGGTAGTAATCGCCCCAGATTCTCTCATCGTTACTGTTGAGGTAGTAATCACCCCAGATTCTCTCATCGTTATTGTTGAGGTAGTAATCTCCCCAGATTCTCTCATCGTTACTGTTGAGGTAGTAATCGCCCCGGATTCTCTCATCGTTATTGTTGAGGTAGTAATCGCCCCAGATTCTCTCATTGTTACTGTTGAGGTTGAAATCGCCCCAGGTTTTCTCATCGTTACTGTTGAGGTAGTAACCATTCCAGACTTCCTTTCAGAGATAGCTTGGAAATGCTCCAGATATGGATGTTGTTCTTTTGCTTATTCAAGACTCTTTCTAGAGATAGTTCAGATGTGACCCAGGCATGGCGACGTTCTGATACTTATTCCAGATTTCCTTTCAGAGATAGCTTGGAAATGCTCCAGATATGGATGATGTTCTTTTGCTTATTCAAAACTCCTTCTAGAGATAGTTCAGATGTGACCCAGGCATGGAGACGTTCTGATACTTATTCCAGATTTCCTTTCAGAGATAGCTTGGAAATGCTCCAGATATGGATGCTGTTCTTTTGCTTATTCAAGACTCCTTCTAGATATAGTTCAGATGTGACCCAGGCATGGCGATGTTCTGATACTTATTCCAGATTTCCTTTCAGAGATATCTTGGAAATGCTCCAGATATGGATGCTGTTCTTTTGCTTATTCAAGACTCCTTCTAGATATAGTTCAGATGTGACCCAGGCATGGCGACGTTCTGATACTTATTCCAGATTTCCTTTCAGAGATAGCTTGGAAATGCTCCAGATATGGATGCTGTTCTTTTGCTTATTCAAGACTCCTTCTAGATATAGTTCAGATGTGACCCAGGCATGTCGATGTTCTGATACTTATTCCAGATTTCCTTTCAGAGATAGCTTGGAAATGCTCCAGATATGGATGCTGTTCTTTTGCTTATTCAAAACTCCTTCTAGAGATAGTTCAGATGTGACCCAGGCATGGGGACGTTCTGATACTTATTCCAGATTTCCTTTCAGAGATAGCTTGGAAATGCTCCAGATATGGATGTTGTTCTTTTGCTTATTCAAGACTCCTTCTAGAGATAGTTCAGATGTGACCCAGGCATGGCGACGTTCTGATACTTATTCCAGATTTCCTTTCAGAGATAGCTTAGAAATACTCCAGATATGGATGTTTTTCTTTTGCTTATTCAAGACTCCTTCTAGAGATAGTTCAGATGTGACCCAGGCATGGCGACGTTCTGATACTTATTCCAGATTTCCTTTCAGAGATAGCTTGGAAATGCCCCAGATATGGATGCTGTTCTTTTGCTTATTCAAAACTCCTTCTAGAGATAGTTCAGATGTGACCCAGGCATGGCGATGTTTTGATACTTATTCCAGATTTCCTTTCCAATAATAGCTCAGAGATGCTCCGGACCCGGCTGTTATCCTATTGCTTATTCAGAGATTCCTTTCAGAGATAGCCTAGAGATGCTCTAAATCCGGATGCCATTCTATTGCTTATTCAGAGATTCCCTTCTAGAGATGCTTCGGATGCGACCCAGACATGGCGACATTCTGATACTTATTCAGATTTCCTTTGAGATATAGCTTAGAGATGCTCCAGATCCGGGCGCTATTCTATTGCTTATTCAGATTCAAACTTCTAAAGACAACTTAGAGATGCTCCATCCCGGATGCTATTCTATTGTTCAGTCCAGATACGATCCATATTCGGATGACATTCTATTACTCATGCAGTATGGATATACCCCAGACCCGGCGGTCATTCTACTACTCGTTCAGACGTCAGCAATTAGATATAGACTAGATATGCCCCAGACACGGAAGCTATTCTATTTCTTATTCAGATTCAACTATCCATTACAGTTCCAAATGGCATCTATAAGCCCATTCCCGACAAGGTTCTGTCACACTTCCAGATGGCATCTATAAGCCCATCCTCCTACCCATCATCTCTCCAAATGGCATCTGTAAGCCCATTCCCGACATCACACTGCTGATACTCTACTATGTGAGTGCAAATTTCTGGGCACTCTAGTGTTCAATCATCTTCCACCCTCGGATCACGAAAGGCACACAAGCCAATCTACATCCTCAGGTCTAAGAAGATTGAACAGGGGCAACTGTTGTACCCCAAAATTTTCCCTCCCATATTCTTCAAAAGTTTTGCCAAGCATCACCTCAAATGGTTCAAGGCTACTCCAAGGATTGCACAGTCAACCATCCTCCTAAGCCAGTCAAAATTAAGGTTTTGGTTCCTTCAAGGAAGTTGAGGTTTTCAATGGTCCAATCAAGTCCCACATGCCTATAAACATTGTCAAGCACCTACATGTCAAGTTTCAAGGCTCACAAGGTCAAGTTGCACAGTCAAAAACCCTAATTGCTTCACAATCAACTGCAGGGGCAAAATGGTCATTTGGCAGTCAAAAGTCAAAATTTTTGGTCAACATCTTATTTTGAAGCCACAAACATCATTTGATCAATGCTTGATCATGATTCTCAAAGTTTGGCTCAAAAAGTCTCAAGATGCAAAAGTTTCTATTTTTGGACAATTGAAAAAGTCAACTGTAACTTGACCAAGGCATAACTTTTTCATGGTTCATCAAAAAAATCCCATTCAATGCTCATCTTGAAGGGGAAGAAATTTCCTACAACTCATCTTCACATTCCAAGTCCAAGAAATGCTCTCACAAAAAGTTATCAATTTCAACATTATAGGTCATTTTCAAAAGTCAACAAAAAGGGACTTTAAGTCAAAGACCATAACTTTAGATTGGTAAATCAAAATGACATGGGACCAAAGACATTGGTTAGAGGACTTCAAAACCTTTCCAAAATGTCCAAGAACATGATCAAAGCTTAAAATTTGAGCAAGATATGCATTGGAGAAGTTGGGAAATGTTTGTGAAATGGCCAAAGTCAATTATCCTTGAAATTTCATTTTTGACAAAAGGGGCCCACTTTTTCCACTTGTTTCAGCTTGGCCATGCCTCCCACGTGTCCCACAATTTATTTCAAGATTAAAAATTAATTTTTCTATTTTTGTTTAATTTTATTTGATTTAATTCATTTTAAATCTTTAAAATTCAAATAAAAATCAAGAAAATCAATGGGAGGATATTTTGTAGTTTGAATAGCTTTGATACACCATAAAACATATACCAAATTCGTTCAAGACCTATTTCAAGCAAAAAAATTCAAATTTGGAGCAAATATGGCAAGTTATTTCAATGGTGATTATGGAGAAAATCAAAACTTCATTGCAAGGCTTAAAAGCTCCTTAATGTGACTGATTCTCATCCAAGCCTATATATACAAGCCTTGCAAGCCTCATTCAGGACCTAGAAAAAAAGGAGAGTGTGCACAAACGGCCAGAGGAAAAGTTCAAAATTTGTCCAAAAAAGTGAGAGATCTAAAGCGGTGTTGCAAACATTTTCAGATCCAAGCAAGCACGTGGCTTTCTTCCTTGCCACTCCCTGAAGCCAAAGCAACCACAAACGCGTCCTAAAGTCCACTACCAAGCGCTGTAAGTTGTCTCAAACTCACCCCTGTACACGAAATCATGTTTCTCCATTCTTGCACTTTTTCTGGAAAATAATAGCATATTCATACTCCATGCCTAATTTCCAATGTAACTGCTATATTCAATTTCATTTTTAGGCTTCGTATAACAATACCCGTGCCTAGGGTTCGCTGGTTTTGTTTTTAGGTATTTTGTCTACAGGTGAAATTGGGACAAACCATAAGCATAGACGTGATCAGGAGACATGGACGATCACAACCATGGGCTTAGATGGAATTTTTGATGCCTAAGGATGATTTTTAGTAAAACCTCCAAAATCCGGCCTTCACCTCCTTGGTTTAGCATTTCTTTTCTTATTTTCTTTCCTTTTATTAATTATTATTATTATTTAGTTAGTTCACAAATAATTATTTTCATAAATTCAGAAAAAAACAAAAAAAATGTAATTATTATTATTATTATTAATTTCACTTTAGTAATTATTTTTGTAAATAAAATACTAACAAATTAATTAGTTTAATTAGTTAATTTTAACCCTTTTTCACAATAAATAAAAACAAATTTAGACTTAGGCTTTTTCTTTTGACATTTTTAATTCTTTATTTTATTTTATTTCATAAAAACATAAAAAATGTCAAAAAATATTTTCTTGTAATTAAAATAATTAATTAGTTTTCAATTTCATTTAATTACCAAAAAAAAGACAAAAAAATTAATTCCCTTTTCTTTATTCGCGCGTATTTAATTTGTTCGATTATTATGTAATTGCTCCGGATATGTAATAGTAAATAGGACCTTTTTACTGTTTTTTTATTTTCCGCACTCTTTATTCAAAATCGGGTCTTTGTTAATTTGGCGATGTAGACCCGCGCCTTGTAATAGCGTAGGACCTTTATTTTTCCGCATTTTAATTTCCGCACCCTTTAAACTGTTAATCACATGAAAGAATGTATGCCCAAATAAAATCAAAGCGTAGCTCACCCAATGCATGACAAGACAAATAATAACTAAAAATGACACACAATTCACACACCACTCCTAGGGTACGCCTCACTGTTGCCTTGCCCCTCGAAACGTGCTCGTCGAGTATAGGACGTTTTAGTAAGTCCTTATGTCCATGAACATGGCATAAGGGTAGCTTCTAAGGTGTCCTACTATTTCTCTGGTGATCACACTATTGCCTTGCCCTTCGAAACATGGTCGTCGAGTATAGGACGTCTTAGTGAGTCCTTATGTTCCATTGATCTAGTTGCCTCAGAATAGTTGCCTCGAAACGGTTGCCTCGGAATAAAAAGATCAATGGCATAAGGGTAGCTTCTAAGGTATCTTACTATTGCTCGGTGTCCACACTGTCCCTAATCCTCGAATTGACCCGAACACCTCCAACGGTGATGCTACCTACCCCTCAATGGTGGGATGGCACTACCTCAAGGACATTTACACAGACTAATTCCTTAGGGTAGGTAGATGACTCGTAGATACTTGCTCTAATTCAAAACAAAAATCAAAAACTTCTTTTCACACCTACACTTTGCAAAAAGCTTTCAAAAACAACTTTTCAAACACTCTTGAGGACTGATACAAGAGTCGAACTGAAATTTTAAACGGAACTTTTTCAAACCCACTCACCTTGAAAAGCAAACAAACATTTTGAAAACACAAATGAGCAAGTATCTAAGAGCCCATGGATAACCATGGATAGAAAGGGTGCTAACACCTTCCCTTTCTATAAATCTACCTCCCGAACCGAGAACTAATCTCAATAAGGAATTTTTCTGTGCTTTTGTCCTTTCCATATTGGATAAAATAAAAGACGGTGGCGACTCTTGCTTCCGCGACATTTCGCGAACCAGCGTTAAACAGTCAGTTCCAGATCCACCGATCACATTAGGCATCCTCCAAGCTCTGATGAATCTTTGGCGAAGTCCTTGTGCATCATTGTCGAAGTCAAAAACTAGGTTAGGAATCAGCATGTCATGAGGGCCATCCCTCCGTGCATATCCAAATTGTCTCAAAGCTAGACAAGGGTTGTAGGTAATGCCCCCTCTAATGCCAAGTAATGGAACATTAGGGAACTCACCACAACGATCGATGATGATGACATTTTCTCTGGACCGAGAACACCAATGTACATCAGAATGTGTGAGGGTCATCAATCGTTGCGACCACCTTAAGCCTTGTTCATTCTTCAAAACAGATTGTGGAAGGTGGGAAATAAACCACCTTGCAAGGAGAGGAGTACATCACATGAGAACACCTCTCTTTCTCACTGTTCGTGTGTAAAATGAGTGGAGGATGTCCCCAAGCAACGTAGGTATGGGATTCCTGGATAGGAAAGTCTTGACGGTGTTGACATCTATAAGTTGGTCAGGATTTGGGAACAAGACCAACCCATAAATGAGGAGTGCCACAATTTCCTCAAAGGCTTGCAGATCCAAAGAATTCCAACACTCTCGTGCCTTCTCAAACAAGAATTTTTCCAAGAAGCCCTTGACACCACTTCTAGTCTCCCAATGCCCCTTGATGTCAGATGGTTGCAAGTGTAGTGCTTGAGCAACATCTTCAGGCCTTGGTTATTTTTCCGTACCGTTGTAGGGTAGTTGATTAAGAATAGGAATTCTCAGGAGTTGAGAAAATTCCTCCAAAGTGGGCACCAATTGGTAGTCGGGGAATGTGAAACAGTGGTGAAGGGGGTCAAAGAACTGGAACAACACTTTCACCATGTCTTCTTTAATGTTGGTGTTGACTAGGCTGAGCAGTCTACCATGTCTTTCACTGAAGAGAGAGCTTTCTGGAATTCTGGATGTAAGCTCCTTTAGTTGCAGAGGGATTCTCACAAGGTTGACTTGGATAATTTTCCTGCGAAGAATTTCCATGACCTACAAAATAAGAACAAAGATGAAGATCCAAACCCTTAAAATGATTAGTGGATGCATATGATGCTTTATGATGTTCATGATGTATGCACAAACATATGTACAAGCAAGTCACACAAAACCCTAGTTTCAGGCTTGCATGAGGTTTCATAGATAAGTACCCTCTTGAGTGTAGTTGGGTTAAAAACCTATCCTATAAATAGTAACCGGGTTCTAAGGAGCTCAATATCATTGGGTTGTTTTCCATGTTCATTGTTTTGGTTTAGCCACTTAACTAGCGACCAAAATATTCCAAGAAAACAACCCTAAATGAGTGTAGTATCGAGTATCTACCAACTTCGGACTGCACCAAAGCCAGTCATCTCACTACCCCTAATAGAAGGCCAAGATGGTCAAGTAAGGTTCTAGGTCATTAGTGCTTAGTGACATCACTCAACGGCCCCGTACTCTCCTTGATTGAACTCAAGGGTTACCGGTACTCACAAATATGTCGCACTAATATAGCTATTGCTTCAACCGTGTCGGTATACCCCGCACAGTTTCCACAACGTATTGCTATCTATGAATGTTTCCCCAAATCCGGGTGTAGGATTTCAAGCCCAAACAAGAGAACCAAAATGTAAAGCAATCAAAACAAACAATTAGTCATGCAAAAGGGTGATCTAAGCCCTAAGGTTACTCCACTTTTTATTCAATTTCCCCAGCAGAGTCGCCAGTTCTGTGATACGGTGGGAGAACTGACTTGA
Source organism: Vicia faba (assembly GCA_948472305.1). Taxonomy (NCBI): domain Eukaryota; kingdom Viridiplantae; phylum Streptophyta; class Magnoliopsida; order Fabales; family Fabaceae; genus Vicia; species Vicia faba. The sequence continues at coordinate 67,366 of CATIWC010001055.1, forward strand.
GGTTTTGCGTTTGTTTTCGCAAATGTTTCGGTTTAGCAAGAGTCACCACCGACTTTTTATTTTATCCTAAGGAAAGGTTAAAAAGCACAGGAAAAACCTTTGAGATGTTTTCTTGGGTTCGGGGAGTAGATTATAGAAAGGGAAGGTATTAGCATCCTTTCTATCCATGGTTATCCATGGGCTCTTAGTTACTTGCTTAGATCACTTGCCTTGCATTTTCAATTGTTTGAAATGGTGCTTTGTGTGTGTGGTTTTGAAAATGTTTTGAAAAAGATGCCTTGTCTAGGCAACCATTGTAACAATTCTTGTTTGAATGTTTTACAAAGGTGTGTGTCTTTTTAAAAAGATGTTTCAATGTTTTGAAAGTTGTTTGGAAATTGTGCGTTTTTTGAAAAGCAGCAAGGATGTTTTCTTTGCAAGTTTGATCAAGTAACTAAGAGTTGTCTACCCTATTTTACTCAAAGATCTTTCCTTATGTTTTTAACCCTTTTAACAGTGTCGTTTCACCATTGTATTTGGTGAACAACCTTGTGTTAGGATGTAGACGGGACGGGCGCGGGTCATCGTATAGACCATGAAAGCAATAGTGTCAAGTGTTTTGGCAATTTTCTTGAGGGACTATGATCATTTTGTTTAGGCAACTCCGATAGCGTCATCGAGGGACTATGATCATTTTTGTTTGTTTTTGTTCTTTTGTTTTGCCAAAGTACTTTGACGTGCAAACATGGCCCATTTTTGAAGGCAACAAGTGGATGTAACCCTAGGGGTGTAAGTGTGCAAGTGTGTTTTATTGCATACAAGAGTTTATCTTTGAATTAGGATTTTCTATTTCATTGATTTTATCTTGCCATACACATCCTAATTACTAGCATTTATTTGAAAGCAATAAAAAGCAGAAATATAAAATCCTACGCTATTACAGCAATTAGGGGGTGGGGATACATATTTGTACATGGGGTGGTTCAACGAGAAAAATAGATAAGAAAATAAAATAACAAAAGCAAGATAGAGAGAAAGAGAGAGAGAGCCAGCACGCTGCTGAGAGGTCATCAAAAGTTCTGACTCAGGCCTGCTGCCAGATTATCAACCTTTTGGTTAAACTGTATGAATCAGAACTTCTGACTCTGGCACCTGCAAAACAGAAACCTGTTAGTGGGAAGATCAGAAGTTCTGACCCCCATGCGCTGCAAGACAAAAGTTTGTTAGTGGGGATATCAGAAGTTCTGATCCTGCTGGAGATACAATAATTCTCAGAAGTTCTGATATTATTGACAGCAAAACAAGCTTCAGATGTGCTAACGTCAATGTCAGCACTTGGCTTCTCCCTGTGATAGTCAGAACATCTGCAATTTTGTTATTTTTCCATAAAATAGAAAACATGTTTGGAACAGCTTCAACAAATGTCAAAGTGTTTCAAGAGACAGAACCAACAAGGGCACCAGCAGGTTCTACGCTGACTCACTTCCTATTTAAACGTTCTGAGGTAGGAAAACCCTCAGAACGCAAACAACAGCAACATGATATTTACATTATGTTTATTTGAGCATGCAAAGCTGATGATGCTTAGCAGCGTGATGAAGGTCAGCAGGTGCTTACCTGGTTGTTGGAAAAGTTTGTGAATGAGAGTTAGCTTTTAGCTCTGAGGGTGTTCTGGACAGGTTCTTTTTTGAAAGGGTAGATGAAAGGGTATGTGTATGTATGGTCAGAGGCTGAAAGGGTGTTCTTTAGTCACAAAGAAAGCTGGGTATTGATGAAGTTTGAAGGTAAGAAGTTCAAAGTTATGAAACACTGGAGATTTTTTGCAGAGTTTCACAAGGTTTTCTTGCTAAAAATTTCTATTTTTCTTCTAGCAATTTTTCTGGTTTTTTGGACCTCTCTCTTTCTTTCAGTGGACAATGATGCTCTATTTATTGGCAAAGCTCTTGTGGATTCTTGAACATTAAAGGCGCCAATAGAGGCTGAATTGTTTTTTTTTTGAAAGAAGTTCATGGGAAGTTATGATAATGGATAGCCTTTCAGCCTAGGCTGGAACAGCAGGCAAGGATTGGGGAGAAGTGACCTCTAGGTGGACGGTGGCGCGTAGACCCATGCCTAAGCCTTCACAAAGGCGTTTACCAAGCCACACGTGAAGATACCCCTTGGATGAATATTCAGGAGTGGTTGGGAGCATTAATGAGCATTAAATGGTGATGAGACTTATCAACACCAAAATTCTGGTAATAGGAGAAAAACTTGAACCAACAGTTCTGTCTTTACCAAAAATAATGTAAACCATGCTCTGGTCTTGGCTTCTTGCTGTCTCGGAAAATTCTGGGGATTCTCCTGACTTTCTGACACGTTCTTTGGATTTGCTTCTGGAAATCCTGGACTTAGAGATTCTGTATCAGTGTAACTCCCACTCTTCTGACCCTTTCATCTTCTGATTTCAGCATGTTCTGAAGGAGCCTTCAGACTTCCTTGCTTCCTTTGCATTCCTCTAGTAAACTCTGGCTTGAACTTGCGTAACTGCTGAAGAGCCATATTCTGTTTGAGGCTTACGTGTTGAACCACGTTTACAACTTTTGACTGAGTTGATGTAGCTGCTGAAAAGCCAACTTCTGACTGCATTGAGCCAAGCTTGCAACTTCTGACCATTTCTGTCTGGAGTTTGGTCCAGAAGTTCTGAAGCGCTATTTTCTTCTTAAACACCCATTTTTAGAGAAAAATTCCAAATGTTTAGAATTTAATTTTTTCAAGATAAAAGCGTTGCCTTTAGAGCTTGGGTGATCATTTTGTTCTTGTAAATGGTTTGCTTGAGAAGAAATGATAATTCAGGACTTGGATTTGTTTCAGAGGGACTCTGAGAATCCAGGATGATTTCCTGAAGAAAGAGAGGGCAAATTTTGGGGTACAACAAGTACATTCAGATGAATGTGGTCCATTCGAAGAACATACAATTGGTGGATTCGAAGAACATACAGTTGGTGGTCCATTCGAAGAACATACAATTAGTGGATTCGAAGAACATACAATTGGTGGATTCGAAGAACATACAATTGGTGGCCCATTCGAAGAACACACAATTGGTGGAAACAAATATTGTTTTGTATTTTGATGAGTTTGGTTGAAGGCTGCTGAACAAAGTCTTATATGCTGCAAAGCCCAAGCTTGTTGTACTATCCACATAGCAGCCTAAAACCATGTCAAAAAACAGTCTGCTGCACTACTATGAAACAACTCTACACCAAGCTGCCACAACACTCCAAAACTGCTGCAAAACAGTCCTGCTATGCTGCTTCTAATTTACACCAAATCAGCATATAAGAGCTGCACCTCAAAAGCTATGAAAGGAGCATACCCAAACAGTTCAAAAATTTAGTTGTTTTCCCCCCAAAACCCCAACAAGACTCTTCTATAAATAAGTTGTTTCACAATACACAAAGAGAGGCTTTTTGGACAAGGAAAAAGGAGAAGAAAAAAAGAGAGAGGAGAGAACACTAAGACTGAAGCCTTAAAACACTCTTAAACCCAGAACCAAAAACAACACCTCTGTTTCTTTTCTTTGAATTCAATAACATTCAAGGCAACAACTCAAGTTTGAATCACAAATTCCAACTTCAAGGTAAGTCTTCTTGACTTTAAACCATTCGCTTCAAGCATCATTAATGATTCATTTTTGAAGATAACATGTAATAATCATTGCCTTTGAAGCTCCCCTTTTGTTGTTTTACTTTCTTGTCAATTATGTTAAGAACTAATCTGTACAGACCATAAAACAATGTTGGAGTGAGAAATTATGGCATGGTTCGACACAAAGCTTTAGGCTTCGATACATACTGCTTCATAGGCCCAAACAGAAGGGAAAAAGGGTGTCTGATTCTACACATAACATCATGCTTCGAATCATAATGAGTTCGATTTGGAGTTATAGGATTGAAAGAAGGACATGTTCGATGCATATAAGCATGCTTCGATCTACATGCTGTCGAAAGATTTGTTTTTTCTCTCTTTTGCGCTATTTTTTTTTAATTTTTTTAATTTTCATATTTATTTTAATTAACTAAAGGCCTTCCATAAAAAAACCTAAAAAATTATTTCTTGATTAATTTGATTTCCTTTTAACTTAGGATTAACTTTCCTATTTTTTATTAATCATATCCCTTTAGGTTAATTAGGTCAAAACAATTTTCCTAACAAAAATCCAAAGCAAAATCCATTTCTTTTTATATTCCTTGTACATTATATTCATGTCATTTCTTGTACATTTATTCAATATGGTTGTAATAGATAATTAGGTTTAATTTCTTGCAATCCCCATTTGTACATCTGTATCCCCCATCCCCTAATAATGTAATAGCTTAGGATTTTAATTTCCGCAATTTACCGCTTTAATATAAATTGTTAGTAATTACGGTATGTATGGCAAGATAAAATCAACCGTTAGAAAACCCTAATTTCAAAGACAAAAATGCAAGCAATCAAATACACTATTCAAACATGTGAACCTCTAGGGTAACCTCGCTTGTTGCCTCAGAAAATAGTCATGTCCCTCGAATATGGGCGTTTTAGCAAAGACCCTCGATAAAAGAGATCATAGTCCCTCGATGTTGCCTCCGGTAAACGATCTAGTCTCTTATGAAGATTGCTAAAACGTCTCATAAGTTGCCTTCTATGACTATACGATGACTCATGCCCGTCCCTTCACATCCAACGATGGGTATTCTTATCAAATCAATGGTAAGATAGCAACATCTAAAAGAAGAGGAAAAGAATATAGACCTTTTAAGTAGGTAGGATGCTCGTAGTTACTTGCTCACAAACTAAAACCATTTTAACACTTGCACTTTTAAAACATCTTCAAAAATAAACATCTCTTTGAACTATTTTCAAAAACCAACACTTTGTGTAAATTCTTATAGAGATGAGAATCATTACAAAGTTTTCCAAAACAAAAGCGTTTTCAAAATATTTTCAAACTTACACCAAACGCAAACACACTTTCAAACAAAGCATTTTCAAGTGACCTAGCAAGCAACTAAGAGCCCGTAGATAACTATGGATGAAAAGGGTGCTAACACCATCCCTTTTCATAACCTACCCCCCGAACTCAAGAAAATATTTCATAGGTTTTTCCTGTTCTTTTCACCCTTTCCTTTATTGGATAAAAGAAAAGTCGGTGGCGACTCTTGCTATCCGCAACAATTATGATAAAACGCAAAACACCCAAGTCAGTTCTCCCACCGTATTACACCCGAAATTTATCGGGGTTCGCTTCAATGCCTCGTTCTGTTAGGCAGAATCCGAGGAACTTTCCTACCCACACACTGAAGGTACATTTTTTTGGGTTGAATCGCATTAGGAATATTCGAGCTTGCTCGAATACTTTCTTTAAGTGGTCGTCATGGTCGAGCTCCTCAGTGGAATAAATGATCATGTTGTCCATATAGACTTCGAGCATATCACATATCTCATTGTGAAAAACTTTGAACATCATGTGCTAATACGTAGCGCTCGCATTTTTCAGGCCAAAGGGCATCACATTGTAGTAATAATTGCCCGACTCGGTAATGAACGCAGTGTATTTTTTGTCTGTTTTTGCCATTGGGATCTGATTGTAACCAGAGTATGCATCCATAAATGATAAAAATTTGAAAATGATTGAGTTATCGACCAGTTTATCAATGTTGGGGAGGGGATAAGCATCTTTCGAACAATCTCGATTGAGATCAGTATAATCAATACACATGCACAATTTTCCATTAGATTTTTTTCACAAGAACTACATTTGAGAGCCAGGTTGTGTATTGGGCTTCGGAAATAAAATGTGCCTTTAGGAGGTCTTTTACAACTAGTTCTGCAGCCTTCGCTTTCTCGGAAGACTGTTTTCTTCAGTCCTGCGTGACCGCCTTGAGGGTAGGATCTATAGTTAAGTGATGGCATGCAACTTTTTGATCTAACCTGGGCATCTCGGCCCCACTCAGGCGAACAGAATAGCATTCTCCCTTAGGTAAGCTTTGAGTTTCCTTTTTACCAAGTCGGGGAGGTCTGCTCCAATCTTCATTCCTCTGGTGGGATCTTATCTAAGGGGAACTAGATCAAAGTCACCGTCCAGGATTGGTCGTGCGTGACTCGAGAGTTCATCGCGATCTGTAAAGGGGGTTGGACCTTCACCTTCGACCATGGTTTCCTTTCCCTTCCTTCTTAGCTCGACACGATCTTCCTTGGAGAAGTGGCTGTTGAGGTCAATAGTGTCGACCCTCAAGAGCGGCTTGACTTCCTCGAAGCTGGAGGGAAGTGTGGCTCCAATGGTCATTCGAAGTTGAACGCTGATGGAACTGAGGCCCGTGGCTGAAGATTCAAAACACCTTCTTGTGACTTGGATGTCCCCGTGGAGGGTGGCGACCAAGCCTTCGGCAGTGTAGTATTTCATTTTGAGAAACACGCTGGATGGAACCACGATGAGTTCAGAGAGAGTGGGTCTCTCGAAGATGCACTGGTAGAGATACGGGCAATCTACCACCAGGAATTAGGTCTTGATGGCTCTGGCTGTTACCCCTCTCCTAAAGGTGACTATCAGCTTGACATATCCCCAGGTTTTCGTGATGGATTTATTGAAGACCCAGAGATCTGATCCCACGTATGGGGTCAGATGGCTTTCATTCAGCTGCAAAGTGGTGAACAACTAGGCGTACATGATATCCATCGAGCTGCCTTGGTCGACCAGTATGAGTCGCACGTCGAAATTCTCCATGCGAGCTCTCACGAGTAGTGGGATGGTCGAATTAGGGGCTCCGTCTGAAAGTTCCTCTCCGTAGAAGGCAAGGGGATGAGAGCCTCCTCGGAATTTATCGAGTGTGGTGTCCATATTCGAGTTGGCTTTGATGAGCTGGTCGAATCTCCTCTTTACCGACCCAACTATGTTCCTGTTGAATCCTCAGTAGGAGATGACCATGGTTGCGGGGAAAGATTCCCAAGGACTGTGAGGGGAGAAGTACATGGGGTACGTTCTCCATGTCTGGGTAATAGAAATCTTCCAGCCGCAAGATGCTCATGGCGACCGGAATGGTGTCGATGTCAGGGGAATTCTTCCCTTCCTCGACGTTTTTGGTTTCTGGTGCTTCTTTGCGGGCACCCTTCTTCTTTTTGTATTGTTTGAGGTGCCAATATCTAATCAGTATTTCGATTGTATCCTTGAGATTAATGCAACCCTTTGTGTTATGTCCGTGATTTTTGTGAAACCTACAATATTTTCTCTTATCGGTTCCTGGTTTAGATGGTGTTTGTCGGGGGAAGCGCACCCCGGCTTGCTTAAACTTAGAATTGACGCATTTAGAAAGAACACGCTCCCCTGAGGTAGTCAGAGGGGTGTAGTCGTGGAAACGACCGGCTGGCCTCTTGTAGTCCTTGGAATCCCAAGACTTGTCTTCCTGTTTCTTTTCTCCCTGACGGGATATCGAGGGCTCGTCATTCCTTGAGGATATGGCACTCTCTTTGTGTCTGGATTCCCTAGCGTTATTGGTTGCTTCCTTCTCCTTGTACTGGATATACGCCTGGGACTTGAGGAGGAGGGAGTCGAGCGTGGTCGGTATCTCAATACCCACATCTTTGGCAAAGTCACTGCAGGGATGGAGCCTGCGCTCGAGGAGATATTTCTTCATGTTGTCAATCGTTGAGACCTGAACTAATTTCTTATTAAAGCGTTTAATGTATGCCCGCAGAGACTCGTCTCTACACTGGATGATTGCTTTGAGCAAATCCTTCAATTTTGGGTGTCGACGAGAGGCGGTGAAGTGCCTCAGAAATATCCTCCCGAGCTACTTCCAGGAGGTGATGGATTTGTCCGGGAGACTCTTGTACTAGGACATCGCCCCCTTCCTGAGAGTGGTTAGGAACAATCTACATTTGATGACCCCTCTGACTCCTCGGTATTCGAGAAGAGCGTCAATGTTCTTGATGTGCTCGTCGAGGTCTATTGTCCCGTCGTAGGTTCCCAATGGGGGTGGCTTCTCCAGGCCGACAAAGAGTGGGCTTCTATGATTTCCCTTGATAGCAGGCCACGGTGCTCGCCGTCTTCACTATCTATGGGCCATGGAGAAGGGGAGTGATAATTTCTTTCCCAACGAGATAATTTCTTCCCCGTCGGTCGTTGCGGTCTCGTCGGGGAGAGGGACTCCTCCATTTATATCTTGGTTTGGGTGAAGGCAATCGAGCGTGGTCGATTTGACGGTTGTCTTTCCTCTTCTTGGATGAAGAGGAGTCTTAATCTTTCGTAGGAGGTGTGCATTTGTATTTCTTGAAGAAAGAAACATCGCGTCTTTCCTTTCTTGGTGGAAGGCCACGCCTAGGTGGTGATATACTGGGGGAGCTTCGTCGTCGGGTTCTACCAGGAGGAGATCTTGACCGCCTGTTCTCCCATGCCCCTATCCTTTGATTCTGTTGTAGGATGAGGGTGTTGGCATGATTGATAGCAGCGAGCAATGCTGCCATGGCCAGGTCGGTGTTAAGAGGGATGGGAACCAGTTGCATGATTTTTAGAAGTTCCTCGGTAGGATTCTTGGGGCGTACCTTGTTCAAGAATTGGTCGCCGCTGCATCGGGCATCAGTTGAATCTGGAGACGCAGTTTGTACATCTCGAAAACCCAGGTTGTCCTCGAGGTGAGAATGTTCTTGACTTCCATCAATTTTGTGAGCAGGGGAAAGAATAGCCTTTCCGATCAGATGGAGATCATCATGGTCGGCCATGATTAGTGAAAAGAATCTTGAAAAGTTGATTTGATCTTTAAGTTTCGAGGAAAGAAAGATGGGGATAGCAGTTTCCCACAGACGGCGTCACTGATCTTACCGATTGATCAGAACTTGCAAAGTGGCTAGATAATGATTTGTAGTCAGGCAGTGATGTCGAGGAGGAGAAAATGGGTTTGTTCCTACAAGGCACCCCGATGATCAAGTAAGAGTAGGAACAAGGAGATGCAAGCAAAATGTTATGGTATTGGTGGTGAATAGTGAATATCTGATACCTGACCTTCACATGTGTGAGGGTTTATATAATGCCCCTGGCGTATGGCCATTGGTTCCTGATTTTTCGCCTAGATATGCGGGTTCGTAAAATCAGGTAACTGCCAGGACTTGGTCAAACCGGACAGATGTGCCCGTAACTAGTTGTTGGTTTCAAGGAGGAGGCAAGTTACAAGCATCTCTCTGGTCGGTTCCTGGTGGCCTCACGACTTTAATGTCGGGCAGGCTGAGAGATGCTCGTCGATCATCCTAGGACAGTGTCAGCTTGGGAGGGAAATGGTCAATATTTCCCGATGGAGAGCGGGCGGTTAGGGTCATGGACGTGCGGGCCATACCAAAGGAAAGGGCTAGACTGGGCCTATTCAAGCTGTTGGGCCAGTCCAGAACATAGAGCTTCCCTAGTCAAAAAATGATTTTAATCTCCAAATCATCACACCTTACAGTTATGACCATTAAATTATTATCAAATGGATGGATTATTGAGGCGTCTCTCTTAGAGAATGTAATCTCGGACTTTGTATTTTACCGCTATCCTAAATCATGGTTCCATGGCCACATTTAGAACATGGTAAACATACCTTATGTAGGCACAACTAGTCTCCCCACCTCCCTATGTGTTTAGGGAGAGTAAGTCTCATATTTTCCATGTTTTCTAGTCATGGAAGCAACAAAAAGTATTATATAGTTATTTATCCCAGGCCTAAGGAACCTGTATAAATATCCCAGTCTTAGGGATGAGAAAGGGTTCAAATCTTTCTCCTAAAAAAATCTATATATAGAGCATTTCACTACTCTGTGTGAACTACCCTAAAACACCACATATAACCCTACACAATAAGGGGTTGTCCCATTGTACTTTTTAGAAACTATAAGGTCTTATTTTGGATAAGTTTAATGACCACTATATTTAAGACATGGTGTAATACGGTAGGAGAGTTGACTTTTTGGTTTTGCGTTTTATCGCAAATATTATGGATAACAAGAGTCGCCGCCGACTTTTATTTTATCCAATAAAAGAAAGGGTGAAAAGAACAGGAAATACCTTTTGAGAATTTTTCTGAGTAAGGGGGTGTGATACGGTGCGAGAACTGACTTGGGATTTTGTGTTTGTGTTCGCAAATGTTTCGGTTTAGCAAGAGTCGCCACCGACTTTTTATTTTATCCTAAGGAAAGGTCAAAAAGCACAGGAAAGACCTTTGAGATGTTTTCTTGGGTTCAGGGAGTAGATTATAGAAAGGGAAGGTATTAGCACCCTTTCTATCCATGGTTATCCATGGGCTCTTAGTTACTTACTTAGATCACTTGCTTTGCATTTCTATTGTTTGAAATGGTGCTTTCCAATTGTTTGAAATGGTGCTTTGTGTGTGATTTTGAAAGATGTTTTGGAAAGAGGCCATCGATGTGGCAACCTTTGTAATGATTCTTGTTTGAATGTATACAAAGGTGTTTTTGTCTTTTGAAAAGTTTTCAATGTTTGAAAGTAGGGTTTTGAAATTGGGTTGTGAAGTGTGTTTTTGAAAATAGCAATGATGTTTTTGCAAGTTTGATCAAGTAACTAAGAGTTTGTCTACCCTATTTTACTCAAAGATCTTTCTTATGTTTTAACCCTTTTAACAGTGTTGTTTCACCATTGTATTTGGTGAACAACCTTGTGTTAGGATGTTACGGGACAGGCGCGGGTCATCGTATAGACCATGATAGTAATAGTGTCAAATATCTTTGGCAATTTTCTTGAGGGACTTGATCATTTTGTTTAGGCAACTCAGATAACGTCATCGAGGGACTATGATCTTTTGTTTTGTTTTTATTTTGCCAAAGTACTTGACATGCAACCATGGCCCATTTTTGAAGGCAACAAGTGGATTGGAGACCTAGGGGTGCAAGTGTGCATTGTGTTTGTTTTTTCATGCATTGTCATCTTTGGATTAGGTCAAACTACTTGTTGATTTTATTTTGCATACAAACCCTAGGTCTAGGCATGGCATAATTGGAAACTTTTAAATGTGCGAGAATTTAAATGCTACACTATTACAACATGATATAGGGAGGGGGGTACAAATTTGAATTGGGGTATTTGACAAGAAATTAAATTCTAAGTTATTACAACCATATTGAATGTACAAGGCAATATTTAACATTTAAATAAATACAATTAAATAAATATCAAATAAAATGTATTATGCAAAAAAAGATTTTTATGTATGTAAAAAAAAGTATTTTTCAATGTGAAATGTAAATAAATAAAAGAAAGTCAAATTTAATTATTTTTGTTACTTAGGGCAAAACCCTAATTCTTAAATAAATAGCATTTTTTATTAATTATATACAATAATATATTAATTTATACAAAAATAAAAGTATATTGTAAAAAAAGATGTTTTTAGTGTAAAATATATATAAAAATAAAATGTATATATATATATATATATATATATATATATATATATATATATATATATATATATATATATATATATATATATATATATATATATATATATATATATATATATATATATATATATATATATATATATATATATATATATTAAAATTAGTATATGGAAATAAAAATTAATTACTTACAAAAAAATGTGTATATTCAAAAAATGTTTTTAAATGTAAATAAAAATAATAAACGAAAATAAGTATATTTTTTGTATTATTTTTGAGTTTTAACAAAAAGAAATTAGATTATTTACATATTTCTACTAGTAAGATAAAAATAAATGTCAAATAAATATGAAAAATATAGAAAATAATTTTTTTGGCATTTTTTATATTTAGACAAAAAATAATAAAGTCAGAATAAAACATAAAAATGTCAAAATGATGAATATTCAAATAAATGGGCCAGGGTGGTGTAAATTAAAAAGTGGGGTGTTAGAAGTGAAAAAAACCAGGCCCAGCCCAGTCAGACTTCTTCTTCTTCCTCTTGTTCACAAAAACGCGCGTTCTGTTCATCAATGGCTATCTCCTGATTCTTTGATTTTTTGACAAAACTCATAACATGAAAATTGTAGAGCATGAAACAACGAATTCAACCATATAAAAAGCTTGAACTAACTCTCAAAGACCAGAGAGAATTTCTCTGGCCCTAATTTTTAACCTAGTTTTTTCAGAAAGTTCATGGGTGAAATTCTCTTAGCACGATTAATGTAAATGAAAACTAAGCATATGTATAGCTTCAGGGCTATGAGTACAACATATTTCATTCACAAACCTAAGCCTAACTATTCCTAAATAGAGAGATAGAAGTCCATGAAATACCTGTTTCAGTTGAGTTTGAGTTGGACAATGTAGAAACCTTCAATGGTGTTTGAGCTTATTTTGAGCTTGCCTGAGATCCAAGGAAGCTTTCCCAATGCTTGGCTTATTTTGAAACAGCTTGAATCGTGCTGTAGAACTCAACCTGCAGAGCTTTGAAACAAAAATGGCAAAGTGTGTTAGAGGTGTTACAGCTAGAAATGTATGATCTGGATAGCTTAGATATGTTAGTTGGAAGGTGTTTGAAGTATTTTTTGACAAAATGCACGAGTGAAATTGGTTATGGCTTGAAGTTTGCAGAGCTTGCCCTGTTTTGCAGCAAAACATGGATTTTGTGTACAAGGAGGTTTTGGAGGCAGAAGGGTCGTGTTTATGGCTTGTTGGGAGCTATCAAACTTGTCTACAATGTTTGTGTAAGCTGGTTTTTGCAGATGTGGAAGATGGCTTGTATTTTGTAAGTTTCTTCTTTTTCAAGCAAGAGTGTGTGTCTTCTCAATGCAAGCCTGCACAAGCCCTATATCATGCTGCATACTTTTCTCTTGGTTCTTGGAATTGGTAGATTGAATCTTGCTTCAGAGATTCGGCCCCATGCCTCAAGGATTTTGGTTTGACATAAAGTGCAACTTTACAAAAATGGCATTTTACCTTTTTCCAAATAAGGATTAATCTTGTATGTAATGTCCAAATGACCAAGATAACACCTTAACTCAATGGTTATGCATTAAATTATTGAGCGAAAGTTGGTTTTGAGGCCTGCAAGCTAGTACCAAACATGCTGATTTGAAAATGCAAGCTTGTATGAACATATATCGGCCATGGATCAAAGTGAGTTTTTGCCAACTTCAAGCATTCGATTCTCTCTAACCACAAGGGTGTTTGAGGAGTTCTTGGACAATTTGGAAAGCTTGGAACATGTACTAAAATCCATCTTTGAAATGAAACTTGAAACTCCAAGTGGAACTATGTGAAAAAGGCCAAGAAGATGGGTCAAAATCCTGCCTAGATTAGGGCAAATTTTTTCTAAGTTAAAAGTTTTAGGTACCCTTGTTCCAAAAATCATAACTTGAGATACAAACCTATTTTGAGAAAACTTTGTGAATCAAAGTTGTAGACTTTGTGATGGACTAAAACCTTCATGTTGCAATTTTTGTTTGAATCCATTTTCATCTTGGTGAAAAAATGGGACAAAGTTAGAAAAAAATAAGAAAATTTCATAACTTAGAAAAATTCTAAGTTATGAAATTTTTTCCATTTTAAACCCTAATTTGTATTTTTGGGTTTCTTGATGAACAAGTTTCATAATTTGACATGCCTTGGTGAAAAATGACTCTTGGCACTTGATTTTGACTAAAAAGTCAAAGTTTGACTTTTCAGTGTACAGTCAAATTTTGATCAGTTGACTGAAAAATTCATCTGTCAATCCTATGCATTTGAGATCTTTTGAACTTGTTGAATGGGTCAAGACAATGTCATTGAGTCCTTGAGTCCATGTATGAGCTTGATTTGCCATTGGTTAGGTCAAACAGTCAAAAATTTCCTTTGTGCAGTCAAAAATTGCCTTTGTGTAGTCAAAACCCTAAAAATGACCATTTTGCCCTTTTGGTGATCTGATCAAATTTCTTGTGGAATTGTGATCCAAACTTGATCAAATGGTTCATATGAGTTCATAATGTTGATGTGGGTCAAATTTCATGGGGTTTGACTGTCAATTGGCCACAATTGACTTTTTCCCCAATACAACTGATTTCTAGGTTAATTGTCCAATTGACTGAGCAAAAATTTGAATCAAGGCTTGAAACTTGGTATGGACAAACTTGTGAGTCCAACATGAAGTATGAAAGTCACTTTGGGCATTGTAAGTCAAAATATCCCTGTGCAAACTCAAACCCTAATTTAGGTCAACAGTGCAAGGAGATGTCTTGAGCAGAGCAAACCCTAGCTTGACCTTGAATTCCAAGAGTCTTGTGATGAGAAATGTTGATGAAATGAGAGGGGAAATTTTGGGGTACAACAGGGGGTATGTTATGAAAAGGGAAGGTATTATCACCCTTTTCATCTGTAGTTATCTACGAGCTCTTAATCGCTAGCTCACTTTGAAAATGCTTTGTATTTGTGTGTTTGAAAATATTTTAAAAAAGGTGCCTAAGTGCGGAAAACTTTGTAATGATTCTTGTATCGTTGAGAACACATACAAAGTGTTTGTCTTTGAAATTTTTTAGAAAAAAGTGTATGGGTGAGAAATGTTTTATTTTGTGAGCAAGTAACTATGAGCTATCTACCTACTCAAAAAGTCTTTATTCTTTTCCTCCTTTCCCTTAGATAGTGTTATCCTACCATTAGTTAGTAGAAAGCCCTATCATTGGATGTTTGAGGGACATGCACGGGTCATCGTACAGTCATAAATGAAACTCATAGGATGCTTTAGCAATTATCATGAGGGACTAAGATCATTTACCGAGGCAACATCAAAGGGTCATCGAGGGACTACGATCTTTTTAACCGAAGGGTCTTTGCTAAATCATCCCACATTTGAGGGACATGACTGTTTATATCCGAGGCAACAAGTGAGGGTCACCCTAGAGGTGCGCGTGTGCAAAGTGTGTTATGTTTCAGTTATTTCAATCTTGGATTTATGGTTATCTAGCGTTTGCTTTTAGTTATTTGCCATACAATCCTATTAAACTAGCAGTTAAATATATACATACATGCATACATAAGTGTGAAAGTAAAAATGCGGGAAATGAAATCTACGCTATTACAATGCTTCGGGGACAGGGAGTACAAACCATAAAATGGGGGAAAGTAAAGTAAAACCTAGTTTCAAACTATTACATCCCTTAATAATTACATGATAATGAAAGTAACAATGCGAAAATAGATAAACGCGCGGAGATTGTGAAAAAAGGGAAAGTATAAAAACCTAAAACATTTCTAAGTATTTAAGAAAATACTTTTTGGTGATTTTGTTTAGAAAAATGTTTTTATAATGTAAAATAGCTTATAAACCTAGTTCTAATTAATTTACTAATTAATTAATAAAATAAAACCAAAATGTGATTAAGTTAAATTGATTTTATTTATCAATAAATTAAATTAATTAATTAAAAAAACCTAAATCTAATTTTTAATGGTTTTTTGTGATTTTCCCGATTTAAATAAAAATAGATTAAAAAACAATAATTAATTAAAACACACAAAAAAAAGGAGTGAAATGGGCTTGCTGAAAAGAAAACGGGGGGGGGGGGTGAGAAGAGCAAAAAATCATAGGCCTAATTCAAAGAGCCCAGATTGCTGCATTGGATCTGGTAAGGATGATCCTTGAAGGTTCATGGTAACGGGCATGCATCTGAGGCGTTAGATATGGAATCTTGAGATCTGATGGTATTGATGTAAGCCCACATGATGAGCGTGTATACCTAGCTTGCACTGGATATGAAATAGAAACTATTGAAAAATAACATGCCATAGGCAGGGATCGAACCCCTGCCCTAGCACACCAACGCCTTAACACACACACGTTTTCCGCTGGGGCGGCCAGTACATCTGGTGTATAAACTAAACAAAAATAACAAAAAGAATGGAATGAAGTATACGAACGGAGAAGCGCCGAAGCCCTAGCTCCAATTTTCTTCTCTAGTAACTTGCAAATGCCAACCTGTAAGAATCAAGTGTTAGTGATACCAAAACACCACGCCCCCCTAATTCAACCCCCCTGATTCCAAATCTGGCCTTATCTTTGGCAAAAACTCTTAGATCGCGCGTTTTGAATCAAAGTACACCGATCAGAGATAAAATGGCTTCTAATGAACTGGCGTGCATGGGGTCACAAAAATGATTCAGACCTGCATAATAATGTCACCAAAACATGATAAAATTATTAGCATGGTTCAAATCATATCAAAAATCAAGGCACAAAATATATGACTATCATGCAACCGAAGATGTATGTTATGCTGCTTTCATGCGTTTTAGATCATGGAAAATGATCCAATCTTACTTTGTGTACTTGCTGAGAGTGAATAAAGAGACCTTTTGCGATGAGAAGGTTTGAAAAACTGGATTTTAGAGTTTTAGGTTTTTGATAAATATTGATGTTTTAAGAAAAATTTTGAGGCAGCTTGCATGTGTCCTCTTGGTCTGACTTGCTTGCACTTATATAGAGGAAGGAAATAACTCAAATAACATGGCAAGAAATCAAGTCATCAAGCCATGGTAAAATAAGAATCTAGCACTTTAAAAACCTTCCATATTTGAAATATCTCTTGCCTTCTTTAAGCTTACACGGTTTTGGCATGCTTTGTGACACGCTAGCATGTGTTGTATTGGGCCCTTAGCTGATAGAAACAAAAGTCCAAGCCCTTATACCATTATCTCACATTTTATTTTATTTTATTTGTATTTAGATGAATAAAAATTCAAATAAAAGAAATAAAAATCATAAAAAATATGTGAATAGATTTAGAGGTCCTCTAACATCTTATGAACATGTTTGAACATCAAAAGTTAGGCCTACTAGTTCAAATTTCAAATTTCAAATTTGCTCACTTTGTATTTCATGCATTTTCCCAAAATTTCCAAACTTGCAATGGTCATAACTCTCTCAATTTTCATCTTTTGAAATTGATCTTGGACTTCTTATAAAGCACAAGATGTCCTCTACAATATATCTATTGATAATTTTTGCATCTGGAGACTTTATCTTGATGTAAGTTACCTTGACAAAAAGTGTCTTTTATTGACTTTTGAAAATGACCTGTAATTTATTAACTCATATCTTTCAAATTAAGCATTTTTTGGACTTGAGCATAATTAAAAAGTTGTAGAGAATTGAATTTCCTTCAAAATGGGATTTGGTTTGGGAAAAGTTGATGAAGCATGTGAAAGTTATGCTTGGTCAAAGTTCAGTTGACTTCTCCTAAGGAAACCCTAATTTGGAAATTTTTGACTTTTGATGATTTGAAGGCATTCCTTGAGGAATCATGATCAACCCTTGATCAAATGATGAATATTACTTCAAAATGTTGATGTGGACCAAAAATCTTGAAGTTTGACTGTATATTGACCATAGTTGACTTTTTACCCAATACAATTGATTTTCAATGTTCTGAGCCATTGACTGAGCAAACTTGTGAGGAAAGACTTGAAACTTGACATGAACATTTTTGAAGACCTATGGAGAACCTTGGAAATCACTTGAGACCTTTTAAACCCAAACTTCATTGAGGAACTCAAAACCATAGTTGTAGACCTTTTGCTTAGGAGGAGCATTTTGATTGGTCAACTATTGAGATTCTTGAGCATTTTGAAAACCCCTTGAAAGAATGTCTTGAAGAAAAATGGGAGGGAAAATTTTGGGGTACAACAGCTTCCCCTGTTCAATCTTCTTAAACCTGAAAAGTTATATTGACATATCCGTCATTCGTGACTTGAAGGTTGAAGATGATTGAACACTTAAGTGCCCAAAAATTTGCACTTGCTTGTGCACGAAGTAATATTGTTGGTTGATTGTAACGGGAATGGGCTTATAGATTCCATTTGGAGAGGTGATGGTGAGTCGTCGGAGATGGGCTTATAGATGCCATCCAAAGTAACCGTTGACTTCAACTGGAAAAAGTATCAAAACAAATCTACACTCGATTTAATCTGAACCAGAAGAGGTATATGCCTGTCTTCAACTGGAAGAAGTATCAGAGTAAATCTATGCTTGATTTAATCTGAGCTAGAAGATGTATATGTTCAACTTTAACTGCAAGAAGTATCAGAATAAATATACACTCGATTTAATCTAAGCCAGAAAATGTTTATGGACGATTTGGACTGGGAGAAGTATCAGAAAAAATCTACGCTCAATTTAATCTGATCCAGAAGATGCTTACGCCTGACTTCAACTGGAAGAAGTATCAGAATAAATCTACGCTCGATTTAATCTGAGTCAGAAGATATCTACACCTGACTTTATCTGGAAGAAGTATCAAAATAAATCTATGCTCAATTTAATCTGATCCAGAAGATGTTTACAATCGTCTTCAACTGGAAGCAGTATCAAAATAAATGTACGCTTGATTTAACCTTAGCCAGAAGATGTCTATGCTTATCTTCAACTGGAATAAGTATCAAAAATGAATATACGCTTGATTTAACCTGAGCCAGAAGATGTCTATACTTGTCTTCAACTAGAAAAAGTATCAGAATAAATCTACACTCAATTTAATCTGAGCCAGAAGATGTCTATGCTTGACTTTAACTGGAAGAAGTATCAGAATAAATCTACGCTCGGTTT
This sequence comes from Vicia faba, assembly GCA_948472305.1. Taxonomy (NCBI): domain Eukaryota; kingdom Viridiplantae; phylum Streptophyta; class Magnoliopsida; order Fabales; family Fabaceae; genus Vicia; species Vicia faba. The sequence goes on from CATIWC010001055.1 coordinate 85,907, forward strand.
AATCTGAGCCAGAAGGTGCCTATGCCTAATTTCAACTGGTAGAAGTATCAGAATAAATCTATGCTTGATTTACTCTGAGCCAAAAGATGTCTACAATTGACTTTAATTGGAAGAAGTATCAGAATAATTCTATGCTTGATTTACTCTGAGCCAGAAGATGTCTGCGTCCAACTCCGACTAGAAAATATGTTTCTTTGAGAATGACCCTTTGAGGAAATTTCTTAAGTAGCCATTTGTCAGATGTAGCCTTTGAGAAGATTGTTTGGTCATACAAGTAGTTGATGATGTCTGTCTGTTTATAAATCTTTCCTGAAAAGGTAAAGAGTTAGTTGTATGCAATGTCATGATGTATGAAATTCATTGTGCAATAATGTTCTCAAAATAAATGAGATTGTGCTATATGTGTTTCGTATGCATATGCTATGACGTTTGTAAATGATGTATGAATGTGAAATGTTGTTGAAGTGCATTTGTAAACCTGTGCAGCATCTTTGTCTGGGAAAATAAATCCCTGACTGTTGTTGGGGATGAAGAATATGTGTATCTTTGATCTTGATGGGGATTATTACATTCTGTTTGAGGAAACTCCGCTAAAGGATATTGATTCCTGTTTGGGGAGAAGAGTCCAAGAACATTGGTCGTTCACTGCTCTACTGGGGAATTTAGTTCTTAGGCACCCTAACTGGGGATAAAAGAGATGGATATCCTTTCGAGGTGTTGTTTGACCAAGCTTTTTGATATGGATACCGACTCGTATGGAGAGGATAAGGTTGAATGATATTTGATCCATTTTTAGATTCAGTAGCAACTCTCTAGGGATAGCAACCCGGATTGTCTTTTACTAAAGGCGAGAATCTTACCGGTGATTTATGGTGGAAATAGACTCAAGCTGGGGAGACTGTAATTTATTGGGGAAATAAGCCATGTTGAGGTAACACCCTTGCTGAAGAAATGAGCTCTATTGGAAAGAGGAAATCTACAGGGGTTTTATAGTTCTAAAGGAATAAATTTGGCTGGGAAAGAGATTTTCCATAAACTGTACTGATTGGGACTCTATAGGTGGGAGATATTGTCGGGAAAAGATCATATTGCTTTATCCGCTGGGGGGATTTGCTGGTGAGTATGGTTAGACTACTCTGTAGGGATGATCCCACGGAAGTGGCTCTGTGGAGATTTATAGACAACTTGAATGTTATCCCAACTCCTAGAGTCTTGAGTAAATGCTTATTTATGTTTTTATACATATATTTGTTAACAGTTACTCATATTCATATGCATATGTCTATTCAATTTTAGTCATTGGACGTTTTTGAAAACAAAACAGAAAAAGTAAAAAAGTTTGAATTTTGAAATTTGTATTTCTATTGATAGTTTGCCCATAAGCAGGTGATTTTGTACAAAGAGACAGAAATCCCAATAAGAGGAAATCGTCATGAAATGAAAATAGTACAAGGTGAAAACAAGATAATAGCTATGTGGGAATAATCTCGTTGGGTTCCAACTCTGCTATTGCCCTTATGTCTTCAAACACCTCATCCCTCGCTGTCGGAAGAAAGTGATTGAATTGACCTGTACCATTTGAACTTGATGTTGGTAATAAAACTTGTTGTAAGTGACCTAACTGGACATAGTCATACATTTTGATCCCTAACTTTTTCCTGGAACCCTTTTGGTTCGCCGGGATGCCCTTGTTTTTGCCTAGGCTAGTCAACCTAGTGGGTCATTTTTCATGCGTAGTATCTTTTCACTATGTCTGCATTCACAGGGTGTGGGAAATCTTCATCGTCCATGGTGGTCAGTCTCATAACACCACCAAAAAAAATCTTAATCACAAATGGCCCTTCGTAGGTAGGAGTCCATTTGCCCATGGGATCACCTTACGGTAGAATGATGCATTTTATTACCAAGTCACCAGCCTGATATACCCGATGCTTGATTTTCTTGTTTAATGCCTTGATCATACACTTCTGATGCATCTGGCCGTGACAGACAGCCGCAAGCCTCTTCTCATCAATCAGATTCAGTTGGTCTAGCCTAGTATGAATCCACTCATCTTTTTCTAAGTCTTCATCTTTCATAATTCTCAGAGAGGGAATCTAAACTTCGACAGGTAGGACAACTTCCATACCATAGACAAGAGATAATGGGGTTACCCTAGTTGATGTTCTGACTGAAGTGCGATAGCCGTGGAGAGTAAATGTTAACATCTCGTGCCGGTCTTTGTATGTCACAACCATCTTCTATACGATCGTCTTTATGTTTTAGTTGGCAGCTTCCACTGCGCCATTCATTTTTGGTCGATACAGAGAAGAGTTGTGGTGCTTGATCTTGAACTACATGCAGAGTTCAGTGATCATAATGTTGTTGAGGTTGGTACCATTGTCCGTAATGATCCTTTTGGGGATGCCATACCGACATACAAGGTTATGCTTTGTGAACTAGGCGACCACATTCTTAGTAACAGAGGCTAACGAGGCTGCTTCAACCCATTTTGTGAAGTAATCAATGGCAACGAGGATAAAGTGATGTCCGTTAGAAGTAGTAGGTTTGATTTCTCCGATCATATCAATGCCCCACATTGTGAATGGCCACAGAGCAGTCATGACATTTAGAGGAACCAGAGTCACATGGACTTTATCAACATAGATTTGGCACTTATGACAAGTTCTCGAGTGGTGATGACAATCGGTTTCCATAGTCGACCAATAGTAACCCGCTCTCAGAATATTTTTAGCCATAATATGCTTATTGGAGTGAGTACCAAAGACGCCTTCGTGCATGTCTTGCATGATTTCCTCTGCTTCTTTCTTGTCCATACAATAAAGCAGAGTTGAATCATGGTTGCGCTTATATAAAATCCCATTGCTAAAAATGAACTTAGCCGAGAACCTCCATAGGAATTTCTTGTCATTGATCGATGCTCCTTCAGGGTATTCTTGAGCTTCAAGGTACCTTTTCACTTCATAAAACCAAGGCTTTTCCTCTACTCCATCAGCATCAATTTCATAGCACTGTGTCGGTTCATAGAATCTTTCAATGGTAATTCTGGGAGCCTCATTGTCCCATCTGACATTGAACATGATAACATGGTAGACAATGCATATGCTAACTGATTCTCTTCTCTTGGGATATGCTCAAAAGTAATCTCTTCGAAATGCAGAATCAAGGTTAGCACATGTTCTCGGTAAGGGATAAGATTAAGATGCTTCATATCCCATTCTCCCTTGACCTGACTGATCACCAGGGCCGAGTCTCTATATACGCTTAAGAACTTGATTCTCAGGTCAATAGCAGATTTAATTCCCATGAAGCATGCTTCATATTCAACCATATTATTAGTGAAGTCAAAGCAAAGTCTGGCAATGAAGGGCATGTGACAACCCTTAGGAGAGATAATCGCAACACCAATTATGTTACCAAGTGCGTTGGATGCTCTATCAAAAACCATAGTCCATCGGGATCCTGGCTCAGGTCCTTCATACGGTCCAGGTTCTTCATAATCTGTTACTAGCATAATGTTCTTGTTTGGGAATTCGAAATTCATAGATGATAGTCGTCTACAGATTGATGTGATAAATGATCTGTCAGTACACTTCCTTTAATTTCTTTTTGAGCGGTGTACTAAATATTGTATTCTGTTAAGACCATTTGCCAGCGGGCTATTCTTCTGGAGAGAGTTGGCTTCTCGAATATGTACTTGATAGGATCCATTTTAGAAATAAACAAAGTAGTATGGGTCAACATATACTATCTTAGTCGGCGAGCAGCCCATGCCAAAGCGTATTAAGTTTTCTTGAGTAGTGAATATCTTGTTTTATAGTAGGTAAACTTTTTTCTAAGGTAGTATATTGCATGCTCTTTTCGACCAGACTCGTCATGTTGCCCCAGTACACACTCCATTGAGTTCTCTAGTACTGTTAGGTACATGATTAAAGGCGTTCCTTCGACTAGTGGCATCAAAATCAGAGGTTTTTGTAGGTACTCCTTAATTTTATCAAAGGCTATTTGACAGTTGTCGTTCTACTTTACTACTTGATCTTTCTTCAACAGCTTGAAGATTGGTTCACAAGTAGCAGTCATATGGGAAATGAATCGGGAAATGTAATTCAGTCGTCCTAAGAAACCTCTAACTTCCTTATCGATACGAGAGTCGGAATTTCTTGAATATCTTTAACTTTTGCAGGATCAACCTCAATACCAGATCTCACCCCAAAAGTTCAAGTGTTCGGATTTAACCTTAGCTTGTACTTCTTCAGCCTTTCAAACATTTTATGTAGATGATCGAGATGCTCTTCTTCAGTTTGTGACCTGGCTATCATATCATCAACATAGACCTTTATCTCGTGATGAATCATATCATGAAATAAGGCTAACATGGCACGCTGATAAGTTGCCCCAGCATTCTTCAACCCAAAAGGCATAACCTTGTAACAGAACGTGCCCCACTGTGTGACGGAGGTAGTTTTCTCCATGTCTTCTGGAACCATCTTGATCTGATTATAACCCGAGAAATCATCCATGAAGGAGAATACCTTATACTGAGCGGTATTATTGACTAAAACATCAATATGTGGTAGTGGGAAGTCATCTTTGGGGCTCGCCCTGTTCAGATCCATGTAATCTACGCACATACGTACCTTGCCATCTTTTTTGGCACCAGAACAACATTAGCAACCCATTGAGGATATGATGTCACTGCTAAGAAACCTGCATTAAATTGCTTTATAACCTCGGCTTTGATCTTCTCTGACATCTCGGGACGCATGTGTGATACAGTGGGAGAACTGACTTGAGGTTTTGTGTTTGTGTTCTCAAATGTTTCAGTTTAGAAAGAGTCGCCACCGAATTTTCATTTTATCCAAAGGAAAGGTCAAAAAGCACAGGAAAGACCTTTGAGATGTTTTCTTGAGTTCGGGGGGTAGATTATGAAAAGGGAAGGTGCTATCACCCTTTTCATCCATGGTTATCCATGGGCTCTTAGTTACTTGTTTAGATCACTTTCTTTGCTTTTCCAATTGTTTGAAATGGTGCTTTGTGTGGTTTTGAAAGTATTTTGAAAAGAGGCCATCATTTTGGCAATCTTTGTAATGATTCTTGTTTGAAGAATGTATACAAAGATGTTTGTCTTTTAAAAAATGTTGTTGGAAAGTTTGTTTTGGAAATTGTTTTGAAATTGTGTGTGTGTATTTGAAAATAGCAAGGATGGTTTGCAAATTTGATCAAGTAACTAGGAGTTGTCTACCTTAATCAAAAGTCTTTCTTGTGCATTTTTAACCCTTTGGCATTGTTGTTTTACCATTGTATTTGGTAAACAAACTTATCTTTGGATGTTAAACGAGACAGGCGTGGGTCATCGTATGATCATGATAACAATATTTCCAAGTATCTTTAGCAAGTTTTTGAGGGACTAGATCATTTTTGTTTAGGCAACCAAGATAGCGTCATCGAGGGACTATGATCTTTTGTTTTTGTTTGATTTTGCCAAGATACCTAGCATGCATATCATGGCTATTTTAAGGCAACGAAGTGGATGAAACCCTAGGGGTGCTTGTGTGTATTGTGTTGTCATTTTTCATGCATTTTTGTCTTGTGTTTAGTCATGCTATTTGTTTGATTTTTGGTCTTTTGCATACAAAACCCTAGTTTTACTATCATGCATATAATACGATAAATTGCGTAAAAGTAAATCTAAGACTATTACAACAATATTATGGGGAGGGGGGGGGGTACAAGTTTGAATAGGGGGTATTTGCACAAAATAAAACCCTAAAACTATTACAACCATATTGAATTTATTGTACAAATAAATAAACAAAGCAAATATTTAAATATGGAATAAATTGTAAATATGCAAAAAATGTTTTTGTATTAATTTTATGTATGAGAAAATAAATTTATTTATGTCTTAAAAATAAGAAAATAAAAAATGATTATTTTTGAAAGGGTGAAAACCCTAATTTTTGTTTTAAGAAAATATATATTCTATTATTATTTATTTGTATTTAAGAAAAATAAAAATAATATGTACAAAATGTTAAAAAATAAAATATTGTATAAAAATATTATTTTAAGTGTATAACATAATAAAATAAAAATATATAATATTTTTATAATATTTATAAGTTTATTTAAGAAAATAAAAGTATATTAACCTAATAATTTATTTATTATGCCAAAAATAAAATTAAAAAAAATATGAAAAAATGAAAAAAATAAAGAGAATAATTTTTGTGATTTTTAATGTTTATAAAAAAAAAAGTCAGAAAATATAAAAGAAATGAGAAAATATACAAAATAAAGAAAATGGGCCAAGGGGGTGCAAATAACAAAATGGAGGGTGTGAAAAGTAGAAAAACCAGGCCCAGGCCTAAGCTGTACTTCATCCCTGTCCTCTGAACACGTGTGTGCGCCTCTGCTATGCAAATCCTGTTCTCTCTATTGCTTGCATGAAATCAAAAATTTACAACATGAAAACTATAGCATTTTCAATCACGATTCCAACCATATCCGTTTTGTGACCTAACTCTAAGAAGCCAGGGAGAATTTCAGTGCCCCTAATTTATGACCTAATATTTTCAGCAAGTTCAACATCTAAATTCTCCTAGCTCAGTTAATATAAATGGAAACTATGCATATGTACAACTCAAGGACATTAAAGACTACATTTTTTCTTCATAAACCTAAGCCTAATGATGCCTAAATAAGGAGATAGAACTTTGAAAATTACCTTGTTCAGTCAAGTTTGAATATGGCAATGTAGCAACTTTGAATGAGGCCTGAGGTACTTTTGAGCTTGCTTGAAGTTCCCTTGACCTTTCCCAATACTTAGCTTGCCTTGAACTTGCCTAAATCTTCTTGTAGAACTCAACCTGCAAAGCTTCAAAATAAAAATGGTGAAGTGTGAAAATGAGGTTACAGTTGCTGGACAGGGACTTGGATAGCTTGGATGGGATGTATGCAATGTGTTTGAAGTGGTTCAAGGCAAAACACACGAGTGAAATTTGTTTTGGAAGTGGTTCTGCAGATGATGCCCTGTTTGGGCAGGAACTTGTGATTTTTGTGCTTAAGGGTGTTTTAGATGTTATGAGATCGTGTTTTTGGCTTTAGACAATATGCTGAGGGTGTTTGAAAATGTTCCAAGACTTGGTTTTATCAAATGCACAAGTTATCTCACTTTTGCAAGTTGGCTTGTTTTTGAAGAAAAGGTTGAGTTGACAAAGCCAAAGCCTGTACAGGCCCGCTCCTTAGCTGCACATAGTTGGTGTACTTTGCCTCAAGTTTTTGGACTTTGTTTGCAGCAAGAAATTGGGTCCATGGCTCAAGATAAACAAAGTTTGTAAAAAGTATGCTTTATGGAAATGGCATTGTTACCTTTATGCCATAAATGGATTAATCCCTTGTACAAAGTTTCAAAGATCAGAACAATGCCATTAACTATTGTATTTGCATTCAATTTTAGAGTGTAAAAAGGATTAGAACCTGTAATGCAAGTACAAGCATGATTCAAACTGATTTGCAAGTTCTAACATGGTGCAAAATGCCTTGGACAAAAGTGATGATTTGCCATTTTCATTCCTTCGATTCTCCCTAACCACAAATGATCTTGGAGATTTATTGGATATTTTGGAAAGCTTGTAACATGATCTACAATCCATATTTGAAATGCATTTTGAGATTCCACTTGGAACTAGGTGAAAAGTTTCCATGAAGTTAGGTAAAAAATCTGCCTAAACTAGGGCAAAATTTTACTAAGTTAAAAGTTTCATGGACCCTTATTCACAAAATCATAAGTTGAGATCCAAGCATCATTTTGGAAAACTTTGTGAATCAAAGTTGTAGACCTTGTGGAGGAATACAACTTTCATGTTGGAAGTTTTCTTTGAATCCAATTGCATCATGGTGAAAAAGTTGGGAAAAAATAAGAAATTTTCATAACTTAGAAAATTTCTAAGTTATGAAAATTTTCCATTTTAAACCCTAATTTCTAAAATTAGGTTTCTTGGTGAACAAGTTACATGTTTTGACACATATTGATGAAAAATGACCCTTGGCACTTGATTTTGACCAAAAAGTCAAAGTTTGACTTTTCAGTGTACAGTTGATTTTTGATCAGTTGACTGGAAAATTCATCTGTCAATCCAATGATTTTGAGATCTTTTGAGCCTTGTGATTAGGTCAAGATGATGCCATTGAGTACTTGAAACCATGCTTGAACCCAATTTCCCATTGGCTAGGTAAAAAATCAGAAATTGCCCTTCTACAGTCAAAACCCTAAAAATGACCATTTTGCCCTTTTGATGATCTGATCAAATTTCTTGAGAAGTTGTGGTCCAAACTTGATCAAATAGTTCATATGAGTCTATAATATTGATGTGGATCAAAGATTATGAGATTTGACTGTAAATTGGCCACAGTTGACTTTTTCCCCAATACAACTGATTTTTAGGTCAACTGTCCAATTGACTGGGCAAAAATTTGATTCAAGGCTTAGAACTTGGTATGAGCAATCTTAGAGGTCCAACATGAAGTATGAAAGTCACATGAGGCATTGGAAGCCCAAAAATCCTTGTGCAAACTCAAACCCTAATTTCAGGTCATTAGTGCAAGGAGATGTCTTGAGCAGAGCAAACCCTAATTCTGCCCGGAGTCCAAAGAGTCTTATGAGGAGAATCTTGATAAAATGAGAGGGAAAATTTTTGGGTACAACAACATGCGACAAACCTTCTGCTTTATCGGAGCACAACCCTATTTCATCGGCAGACCGTGAACCACAATATCGGTATCAAGCCCTGACATGTCTTTGTATGACCAAGCAAATATCTCAACATATTCATGCAACATTTGGATTAATCTGTTCTTGATACTGCTCTCTAAATTGGCGCCTATCTTGACTTCTTTTCTATCCGTCTCGGTACCCAAGTTTACAACTTTGACTAGCTCTTCATGTGGTTGGATAGCCTTTTCTTCTTGTATTAAGAGTCTAGCAAGTCTCCAGGTATTTCACAATCTTCCTCACCTTCGTCCTCAGCTTGGTAGATCGGATTTTCGAAGTCATAAGCGACAATAATAGAATGGTTGTCAACGAGATCTAGAGTGGATGAGGATCTGCAATGTAGTATGTGAGTGTGTGTAAGAACACATAGCTATTTGAAAATTCAATAAGATAAAAGAAAAACAGAGATAAAAAAATTTGCATGCAAAACATCCAATGTTTCTATTGAATGAACAATGTTTATGAATTATCAACCCTTAACAAATGAACTATTGTGCCCCGGGTAAGACACAAGGTTTAAAGTTATTGTTTATTACATAACCTAAATATTTTAAAGCAATAAGATAGGAGCGTAGCTATTTCTCATGAATAAAGGAGATAGGGAAAATGTCTTTTGCTTTCCAATTGTCAAGTCCATCACCAATGGTAGAGAATACCCAGTTGTCGAAATCACAACCACTGTCAGCGTGTTCTATGGCGTTGACTCTATTATTGCTGATGTGGAATAGAGGTCTTCCAGCCTGGGCGCGACGAACAGCCCTTTGACCTTCTGCAGTAAAGCCCAAACCAAACTTGTCAGATTTGTAAGGGATATTAGGAAGCTGACCTCAATTAGTACAACCACCTTCTTCTATAGTTGCTTTTGCATCTTTCAAATAAGCCATCCTGTGCGGAGTCCTGGTGGTCTTTGGAATGGCAAAAACATCTTTAATAGTAGCATGGGAAATCACTTCAAAGGTCTGACATGGAGTCTCGATAAATTCTCCGCCCATCTCCATGTATCAAAATGAATTCAAGTGGATGACCATGTACTCCTCTTCTCCATAAACAATAACAACCTTCACTTTTACATGATATTCCAATTTCTGGTGCAAGATGGAGGTGACAGCACCTGCCCCATTGATCCAGATGCGTCCCAATAGACAAGAATAATCTGGCCGAATGTCCATCACATAGAAAGTGGACTCAAATATCTGTGAACCCACTTTGATTGGGAGTTCCACTTCTCCATGCACCATTCTTCTGGACCCGTCAAAGGCTCAAACTATGATATTACTTGGCTTCAGTACACCCCCATCACAATCCAGTCTGTCAAGAGCGCCTTTTGGCAGAACATTCACAGAAGAGCCAGTATCAATTAACACATGAGCCAACGTAGAGCCCATGCATTCAATGGAGACATACATGGCCCTATTATGATTTCTCCCTTCTGGAGTCAGGTGAGTGTAGGAGAAGCCTAATCCATTATCATTTGTTAAACTCACCATGTAACTTCCAAATTGATCAGCTGAAATTTCTTGCGGCACATGGGCAGTCTTTAAGAATTTTACTAAAGCCTGCGCATGGGCTTCAGAACACAACAGTAAAGATAACATGGAGATTTTGGACGGGGTCAACCCCAACTATTTAAAAATTTTATAATCGCTTCTGTAAATGATCTTCAAAACCTCTTCCAACTCTTGTCCAGAGGTGTCCTTGACTGTAGCTTCTTTTGGCGCCTCTGTCTGGGCAGGCTCTATCATTGGCTTTTTACCCTGAGTCTGCAGTTGACTTAATAACTGTTACTTGAACAGGTGGAGAGATTTCCGGGGAGAAAATCCTTCCACTTCTAGTAATTTTGTTGGTACCCATAATATTGACAATGTAGGTATCAACCTCTTCATCATCTTCATCATACAACTCTTGTTTAATGTCGTGGTAATAGACGCCAGACCCATAATTCTATGGAATAGGCTTTTCTGAGGAATATGGGATGGGTCCAGGTGTTGTAATGATCAAAGGAGCAACTTTTGTATTAGCGGTAATCCTTACAGGACCTTTGAAAGTGATTCTGAAAGGAGTACTAGATACAACATCCAAATCTTGGCACAAATTCTCTGCATACAGAACTTTTTCAATCAAAATTATATGTTCATCCATCAGGCGTTGAACGCCTTCCTTCAGTAACCCGCAACCATTAGGTTGGATTGCCCTCTCATTTTCTCAAGATTTCTCTCACATGTGTGGTTACAAACACCTATTTAAAGGAAAAGAAAAGAAAATGGAAAAATTGAAGATGTTAATGTGCCTTTTGACAAGACAAAAGTTTGCTTCGAATCCATATCCTTCGATTGGACTTCTGGCCTCTTTTGATGCAAGATTGGCTTGCATCCTTCGATTGTGCATTGGCCTACAATACGCTGGCTTTGATTCACAAAGCAAGAGCTTCCTGCATGCAACCTTCGATTGAGCCATAGCTTCCTTCTTGCACGCAAGAGGCACCCACCAGGCCAGCAGGCACAAGGCAAAAATCCTCATGTAGCCTCCTTCGATTCCAAGGCAAAAAGCCTCCTGCTGACATCATTCTGTTGTACCCCAAAATTTTCCCTCTCATTTCTCAAGAAATCTCTCATAAGATCTCCATTGATTCAAGACTACACAAGGTTTGATCAGCTCAAGACACCTTCTCCAACACTGACAACTCAAAATTAGGGTTTGAGTTTGTACAAAGATGATTTAACTTCTAATGCCTTATATTACTTTCATGGATCATTTTGGATCCCCAAGATTGCTCATGTCAAGTTTCTTGCGTTGGATCACATTCTTGCTCAGTCAGTTGATCAGTTGACCTAAAATCAATTGTATTAGGGAAAAGTCAATTATGGTCAATTTGCAGTCAAACTTCATAATTTTTTATCCATATCAACATTATGAACTCATATAAGTCAATTGGTCAAGTTTGGATCACAATTCCTCAAAGAAATTTGATCAGAACACCAAAAGGAAAAATGGTCAAAATTAGGGTTTTGATTGAGAAGGCTCAGTTCTTGACTTTTGACCAAGAAAATGACTTATTGGTTTCAGACATGATCTCAAGGATTCAAATTCACCATCTTGACCTAATTGCATAGTTCAAATCACCTCTCAAGATCATGGGATTGACAGATGAATTTCAGTCAACTGATGAAAAGTCAACTATACAATGAAAAGTCAAACTTTGACTTTTTTGATCAAAATCAAGTTTCAAAAATCATATTTCATCAAGACATGTCAAAATATGAATTTTTTTTCATCAATAAATTAAAAAAGTCAGAATTATCTTTGAAAAGTCAAAATTCTAGGACTTAGAAATTTTTCTAAGTGTTAGAAAGTTAACATTTTTTCATAACTTTGTGCCAAATTTCCACCATGATGCAAGCTGATTCAAGGAAAAATTCAAACATGAAAGTTGTAGATATCAATGATATCTAAATGATTGTAGGGTATAACTCTTTCTAGAGATGCTTGGATTTCAAGTTATGAATTTATGAAGACATGTCCATGAAACTAAAAGACTTAGTGAAATTTTGCCCTAGTTAGGCAGATTTTTGGTACTAACCTCATAGTAATTTTTCACATGGTTCCAAGTTGATTCTTCAAAAATGTCCAGCATAAAGGTTGTAGAGGATGTTACAAGCTTTCCAAAATGTCCAAGAACTCATCAATACCATACTTGAGCTAAGAGAATCGAAGGCAAGAAGTTAGGGTTTCAAACTTATTTTGCAAGACATATTTTGTGATGAACATGAACCAAATCCATAGCCATGCTGCATAATCCTCAATTTGCAGGCCTCAAAATTGTTTTTCACTCCATAATTAATGATTTACACAACTAGTTATGCCCTTATCCAAGTGTTTCAAGGTTTGTCCAAACCAATTTGCCATTTTGGGAAGAAAGTTCACACTTCCATTTTTGAAAAGTGGCTTTAATAACAATATCAACTCTTCTTGAGCCCATACATTGTTGCTTATGACTCCAAAACATTTCAAATCAAGAAGCAACATATCTACAGCCTTCTAACCACCCTACAAATCCTTGTACTTCACATTGAAACCATGTTTGTAAACTTTGCTTCAAAATCAAGTAACCAAGCCATAATATGTGATTTCAAATTCTGAGTTATTTCAAGTCTCAAAACCTTTTGCCTGTAAGTAAATACACTATTTGCAAGCTAAGACACAGATTCTTAAGCCATCAAACCCTCTCAAAGTCATGATTGCATAAACAACAGCCATTGTTGCACTTTCTGGCCAGAAATCCCTAACACCTAATCCACTCGTGCGTTTCTTGTCCTTTCACTTCCAAAAGTTCCTAAACATCATCTACAAACAATCCCACATCCTGTTACACAACTATAACATATCCATCACCTTCCTCCATAACCAAAAAACAGAGCTTGCATCTTGACTTCTCTAGCACGACTCAAACACTCCCAGCATCAAGTAAGGGTTGCATTAGCTTCCTGGGAACTTTAGGAAGCTAAACTGATCATCACCATCACTTGAAACAATCTCAAACTCATTTCACGATTTCCAGTTGTTGAAGTATTTTTCTGAACTTTCATCTCTTCATTTAGGCTTTGTTAGGCTTTCATTTTCAAAGACAAAATATAAATATCATTACCCTGAAGCTGTACATATCCATAGTTTTCATTTATTTTGCCTGAGCTTAGAGAATTTTAAGTTTGAATCTCTGAAAAAAGTTAGGTCAGGATTTGGTACTTTTAGAAATACATGCTTGTGATAGGTGGGAGAATTGACTTGAAGGTTTTGCGTTTTATCGCAAATGTTGCGGTTAGCAAGAGTCGCCACCGACTTTTCTTTTATCCAAAAGGAAAGGTGAAAACGCACAGGAAAGACCTTTGAGATTGTTTCTTGAGTTCGGGGGGTAGATTATGAAAAGGGAAGGTATTAGCACCCTTTTCATCCATGGTTTTCCATGGGCTCTTAGTTACTTGCTAGATCACTTGCTTTTGTTTGAAAATGTGCTTTGTGTGGTTTTGAAAGTATTTTGAAAAAGAGGCCATTGTTTAGGCAATATTTGTAATGATTCTCGTTCGTAAGAATGTATACAAAGATGTTTGTCCTTTTGAAAATGTTTTCAAGTTTGTAAGATGTTTGAAAGTGTATGTGATTGTTTTGAAAATAGCAAGGATATTTGTTTGAAATGGAGCAAGTAACTAAAAGTAATCTACCTACTCAATTGTCTTTCTTGTTCATTTTCTTTTCCTTTGACATTGTTGTCTTACCATTAATTTGGTACGCAACCCTATCTTTGGATGTAAACGGGACAGGCGTGGGTCATCCTATAGCCATATTAGCAATGTTGCAAAGTATCTTAGCATTTTTTTGAGGGACTAAGACCGTTTTGTAAGGCAACTTTGAATAGCGTCATCGAGGGACTATGATCTTGTGTTTGTTTGTTTTTGCTAAGACACCTCACATGCGTAATATGACCATTTTTGTATAAGACAACTAAGTGGAGTAACTCTAGGGGTGCTTGTGTGCAAGTGTGTTATTTTCATGCTTGATTTTGTCTTGGATTAGGGTTTTCTATTTGGTTGATTTTATCTTGCCATACAAACCCTAATTAATAACATATTATGTAAAGTGATAAATTGCGAAATTTAAAGATTACTACGCTATTACAACATTTTGTGGGAGTGGGGGGGGGGGGGGGGTATACAATTGATGAATGGGGATTGCAATAATATAAACCTAATTAGTCTATTACAACCAAATCGAATTTATACAAGTATTGAAATAAATAATGTACAAAATAAATTAAATATGCAAAGATATGAATGAAAAGAAGATTTTTGTTTTGTTCTTTTTATGTAAAAAAAGTTTTAACCTAAACCTAATAAACAAATCAAGATTAAACTTAAATCAATTAAGGAAGGAAATTATTTTTTTAGAAAAAGATATTGATTAAACCCTAATTCTAATTTATTAAAAGGAAACAAATTTCTTTAAGTATTTTTTGTATTTTTGTATTGAAAATAATATATGGTATTTATGAAATATTTTGGTCTTTTTATATGTTAAAATAAATATTTAATAGGTGTGAAGAAAAAATAAATATTTAACCTAATTCTATTTTAACTTACAAATTTATTTAACAAAAATAGATAATATATAACTAAATAAAAATATTTTTTATGAGAAAATAAAAAAATAATAATAATATTGATCATTTTATATTTTTTTTTATTTTTATTATTAAGGAAAATATATTTAATAAAATAGAAATGAAAATAAAATGAATAATAAAAATATATGGGCCAGGGGTGCCATGAGTAAACTGGAGGCAAGAAGTTAGCAAAAGTATAGGGCGCAATGTCCAGAAGCCCATGCTGCAAACAAACAAAAAAAAGTGAAAAAAAAAGTATGAAAAATTGCAAAAGGCAGCGCCAAGGCTCGAACCCGTGACCTAGGGCATTTTTGCGTGCTGCCTTACCACTGGGGTGGCGGTACATCCGTTAGTCTAAATGAAAGCAAAAATACATAACATATAACGCTTCCTTGCCATGTACTTCATCTTCAACCTTTGGCCAGCCGGATCCCCTGTAACTTTTTCGTTTCTCAACAAAAATGGAAAGTGATAACATGAACATTACATCATTTTACTTCACGATTCTAACCATATGCATAACTAAAACTATAAGTCCAAGATGAGAGATAATTTTGTTGGCCCTAATTCTTAACCTAATTTATTCAGAAACTTCAAACTTAAAATTCTCTAAACTCAAACCAAATAAATGCAAGCTATTGATATGTACAGTTTCATAGCAATGAAGTCTACATTCTATCTTCACAAATGGTAAGCTAACTATACCTGTATCAAGAGTTAGAAAAACAGAAAACTCACCTTGAAAATGGAAATTGTGTTTTGAAAATGAGCTTGCTTTAGGATGCTGTGATGATCAGGTTATCTTCTTGAACCTCTAGGAAGCTAATGCGATGCTTAACTTGTCTTGAGGGTGGCTGGAATGGTCTGGAGAAGTCCACCTGTGTTGCTCTATTTTTGAACTTCAACAATGGGGAAGATGGAGTTACAATGATGTTTCAGGGTGTGGGATGGTTTACTTGTATGGTAAGGAAGCTTGGGAAAGCAAAAGGCCTGAAAACGCACGAGTGGAATGAAAGATTCAATTCACAAGTCAGAAATGGAAAGTTTGGAGGCTTGGTATGCAATTTCTGATTCTAAGGTGTTTCAAGGGTTGGGCATGCATGGTTTTAGTTGCAAAACGATGGCTTTGTATAGAGCAAGAGGTTAGAGGATTTGTGCTTGCTCAGAAGTACAAGATCACATGTCTTGCTACATTTCTTTTTTTGAAGCAAGTGTGAGAAGTGACTTCTTAAAGAATCAATCTGAGCTTATAGGGTGGCTTGAAGCTCTAAACACGTTTTGCTCAGGTTTAAAGATTTGGTTTGTGCAGAAAGAACAAGTCCAAGGCTCAAGAAATGAAAAAAAAATGCAAAAAGCATGCTTTTCTAAAATGGCAATGTTGCCTTTCTTCCAAAAATTGTTATTTCCTTGTACAATACATTGAATGCTTGGCTTTAGGGAATGAAACCTTGTGAAATTCATTAATGGTGGAGTGACAAACGAGTTTGAGGCCTGAAAAGTGAAGATTGTACAACCAATTTGCAAATTTGAAAACTTGTTCTTCATGAAATGGTTTGAAATCAAAGTGAGAAATTTCCAACTTCATCTCTTCGATTCTCTCTACTCAAGAATGATCTCAAGGAGTTCTCTGACATTTTGGGAATCATTTAATGTGCTATACAACCCATCCTTGAAATGCTTTTGAATATTCCTCTTGGAACTAGGTGAAAAGTTGCCATGAAGTTAGGTCAAAAATCTGCCTAACTAGGGCAAAATTTCACTAAGTTATTTTAGTTCATGAGCATGTATTCACAAAATCATATCTTGAAATCCAAGCATCTTTAGGAAAAATTGTGTGAAGCAAAGTTGTATATTTCATGTAGATCTACAACTTTCATGTTGAGAACTTCCTTTGAATCATTTTGTATCATTGTGAAAATTTGGCCTAAAGTTGAGAAAAAATAAGAAATTTTCTATACTTAGAAAATTTTCTAAGTTAGAATTTTTCAACTTTTCAAATCCAAATCTTAAATATTTGATTTCTTGATGAACAAGTTTCATATTTGGACATGTTTTGATGAATTATGATCCTTGGCACTTGAATTTGACCAAAAAGTCAAAGTTTGACTTTTTAGTGCACAATTGACTTTTGATCAGTTGACTGAAAAATTCATCTGTCAATCCAATGAATTTGCAATGTTTTGAACCATGTCATTAGGTCAAGATGATGAAATTGAACTCTTGAGATCATGCCTTAAACCAATTGACTATTTTCTAGGTCAAAAATCAAAAATTGCCCCTTCTCAGTCAAAACCCTAATTTTGACCATTTTGCCCTTTTGATGATTTGATCAAATTTCTTGCGGAATTGTGGTCCAAACTTGATCAAATGATACGTATGAGTCTAAGATGTTGATTTGGATAAAAAATTATGAAGTTTGACTGTAAATTGGCCATAGTTGACTTTTTCCCCAATACAGCTGATTTTTAGGTCAACTGTCCAATTGATTGATCAAAAATGTGATTTAGAGCTTGAAACTTGACATGAGTAATCTGGGGGGTCCATGATGATCCTTTAAAGTCATATGAAGCATTGATAGTCCAAAAATACTGGTGCAAACTCAAACCCTAATTTTGGTCATCAGTGCATGATGAGGTGTCTTAAGCTGGTCAAACCCTGATGCAGTCTTGAGTCAAAGAGATCTTGTTAGAAAATTATTGATAAGTGAGAGGGAAAATTTTGGGGTACAACAGCTTCCCCTGTTCAATCTTCTTAAACCTGAAGAGTTAGACTGACGAGTTTTGCCATTCGTGACTCGAAGGTGGAAGATGATTGGACACTAGAGTGCCCATAAATTTGCACTCGATGATGTAATGATAGAAGGAATGGGCTTATAGATGCCATTTAAAGAGGTGACAGAAATTTGTAGGGGATGGGCTTAAATATGCCATCAAAGGTGATTGTTGAATTGTAATTTGTAAGCTGGAAGAATGAGTATCAAAATGGCATCCGTGTCTGGAGCGTATCTGAACTGTATCTGTAAGTCGAATCCGAATGAATATCAGAATGGCACCCGTGTCTGGAGCGTATCTGTACTGTATCTGAAATCTGTATCCGAATGAGCATCAGAATGGCATCCGTGTTTGGAGCGTATCTGAACTGTATCAAGAGTTGAGATCCGAATGAGTATCAGGATGGCATTCGCGTTTGGAGCGTATCTAAACTATATCAAAAGGTTGAATCTGAATGAAATCAGAATGGAATCCGTGTTTGGAGCGTATCTGAACTGTATCTGAAAGTTGAATCTGAATGAGTATCAGGATGGCATCCGTATCTAGAGCGTATCTAAACTGTATCTGAAAGTTGAATCTGAATGAGTATCAGGATGGCATCCGTATCTGGAGCGTATCTGAACTGTATCTGAAAGTTCTAGACATTGTTAATGATAGCTGTTAATCTTATCCTGAAAAGGAAAAATGTTAGCTAAAGCGCTAAGTCGTGATACATGAAATGTATGCATAATGGGATTATGTTTGTATGCATTCGTGTTTATCAATGTTTATGATATATGAATGCGATGTATGCGTATATGAGTTGATTTGCTGCATTGCTGTTTGATTTAGGGAAAATAAATCCCTGACTGCTGCTGAGGATATGGAGTGTAAATCTTCATGTTGATGAATTTCTGTTTTGAGAAATAAACTCTCTTGTAAATGCCATGTGCTGCTTGTAAAACCTGTTGGGGAGCCCTGAGAAATTTGACAACTTCTAATGGGATCAATAACTTGAAACTTTGTTCCGCTGAGGACTTGAACAACGCACTGCCGAGGATTACTTATGGAATAGCCTAGAGACATTTCACTATCCTTTCAACCTATCGGTAATCACCTCTTTTCATTTCGTTTATTTGTAAACAGTAATTATGTTCAAATGCATATGCTCAACAATGAATCATTGGACGTTTTTGTAAACAAAACAAGTGTAAAGAAAAGACAAATAATTTTTTGCACTTTCAAAGGAATATTTTGTATTGATTTTGAATAAGTATTTTTTGTATAAGGAGACAAACATTCTAGTAAGAGAATGCTGTCGTAAAAAAATGAAAATTTTGATACAAAGAAAAGATAGCTATGTGTACAAAAAATCCCATGGGGTTTCCATTCTGCTATAGCCTTCGTATCTCCGAGCGTCTTGTCTATTTGTTGCCTTATCTGAAGATGATTGAATTGATCAGAACCTCTGAGTTTGTCAGTGGAAGCCAAAGTTTGTCCATAAAGTGATCCAACGGGACATAGTCATACGCTTTAATTCCCTAACTTTTGCCTGGACCTCCCTTTTGGGTTTTCAGTCCACCGGGAAACCCTTTTTTGCCCAAGTCTCCCTTTCGGGTTTTCAACTTGCCGGGTGTACAGATTTTTTTGTTTTATCCCTAATTTTTGCCCGAACCCTTTTTGTTTGTCGGGATGCCCTTGTTTTGTCTAGGTGTGTCAACCTAGAGGATCTGTTATGCGTAGTATCTTTTGACTATGTCCGCGTTCGTAGGGTGTGGCAGGTCGTTGCCATGCATGGTGATCATTTCCCCACCAGAGAATATGTTTTTGATTACAAATGGTCCTTCATAGGTAGGATTACATTTTCCCCTGGGATCACCTTGTGGCAATATGATGCGTTTGATCACTAGATCCCCAACTTGATACACTTGGCGTATGACTTTCTTGTTGAAAGCATTGATCATCCGTTTTTGATACATTTGACCATGGAAAACAGTAGTAATTCTCTTTTCATCAATCAAGTTTAGTTGATCAAGTCGAGTCTGGATCCAATCGTCTTCGTTCAACTCTTCATCCTTCATAATCCTTAGAGAGGGAATCTAAACCTCGATAGGCAAGACAACTTCCATGCCGTAAAAAAGAGAATAGGGTGTTGCCCCGGTTGATGTGCGGGCCGTGGTATGATATCCATGGAGAGCAAATGGTAACATCTCATACCAGTCTTTGTATGTGACTGTCATCTTTTGTATGATCTTTTTAATGTTCTTATTAGCAGCTTTGACAACACCATTCATCTTTGGCCGATAGGGAGAAGAATTGTGATGTTGAATCTTGAATTGCTCGCACTAGGAGGTGATCATAGCGTTGTTGAGATTTGTACCATTGTCAGTGATGATCCTTTAGGGGATACCGTACCGGCAAATGAGATTTTGCTTGATGAAGAGGGCAACAATGTTCTTGGTGACAGAAGCGAAGGAAGCTGCCTCCACCCATTTTGTAAAATATTCAATGGCCACTAGGATGAAGTGGTGTCCATTGGAGGATGTCGGCTTGATTTCCCAAATCATATCAATTCCCCACATAGCAAAGGGCCAGGGATTCGTTAAGACATTCAGAGGAACCAGAGGTATGTGCACCTTGTCAGCATAAATTTGGCACTTATGGCAGGTTCGGGAGTGTTGATAGCAATTTGCCTCTATGGTAGACCAGTAATAGCCTGCCCGTAGGATTTTCTTTGCCATCATATGCCCACTAGAATGGGGGCCAAAAGTGCCCTTATGCAATTCGGCCATGATCCTTTCAGCTTCAACCTTATCTAGGCACCGAAGTAACACAATTATGATTGTGTTTATACAGGATGCCATTACTAAGGAATAATTTAGAAGAGAATCTCCTTAAGAACTTCTTATCATTGATTGAAGCTCCTTCTGGATATTCTTGAGCCTCGAGATACCTCTTGACTTCGTGAAACCAAGGCTGGTCCACTACTTCTTCAGTATTAATCTTGTGACAGTGTGCTGGTTCATCCATTCGTTCGATGGTGATCTGGGGAGCGTCGTTATCCCAATTAAGTTTAAACATAGCTGACATTGTGGCTAGAGCGTCTGCTAGCTGATTCTCTTCTCGCCGGAAATGCTCGAAGGTAATCTCCTCAAAATGTGGTAGCAACGTCAAAACATGTTCTTTGTAAGGGATAAGGTTAGGGTGTTTGGTGTCCCATTCCCCTGTGATCTGACTGATGACCAAAGCTGAATCTCCAAATACATCCAAGGATTTGATCGCCAAGTCTATGGCAGCTCTGAGACCAAAGATGCACGCTTCGTATTCCGCCATGTTGTTTGTACAATTGAAGCAAAGTCTGGTAGTAAAGGGAGTATGACACCCTTCCGGAGATACGAGTACAACACTGATACCAATTCCAAGTGCATTGGATGGCCCATCAAAGAACAGGCTCCATCGGGATCCTTGTTCAGGTCCGTCATATGGCCTGAATTCTTCGCAGTTGTCTAATGTCATGATGTCTTCATCTGGAAAATCGAACTTCATGGACTGGTAGTCTTCTACGGCTTGGTGAGCAAGGTGATCAACCAACACACTGCCCTTTATATCTTTCTGGGTAGTATACTGTATGTTATACTCTGTCAGGATCATCTGCCATCTTGCTATTCTCCAAGAAAGAGCAGGCTTCTTGAAGATGTACTTTATCGGATCCATCTTAGATATCAACAAGGTAGTATGAGTGAACATATACTGTCTTAGCCGGCAGGCAACCCATGCTAGAGCGCAACAAGTTTTCTCGAGCAGTGAATATCTGGTTTCACAGTCGGTAAATGTAACACCCCAATTCTACCCCAATCAATTTATGCAAAATAAATCAGAGTTATAAAATTTCATTCATACAAACGAATCGGGACGTCACAAATTCTTCTAACAAATTCATTGCATTCATCATGGATATATAACACTTTTTCAAAACATCGGATGAACTAACAACATAAGATCTTTCATTAAATATTCAACAACTACGCAGCGGAATTCTTCAATAACATCTTTAAATAAAATAGCAACTTCGAAACATCTCATATTTAATAATAATCAATTCAAAATTCAGCAACTGAAAAATCAGCAATCAAAAATCAGCAAGCGTTCATCCCCCCGAGTGTTACATATCAGAGCAATAACACCGACTCGATCTATTGAAGGTATACAGCCTTCACTCTCGATTACCTGCACGTTACCAACATAAGGGCAACATTCAAACAGAAGGGGTGAGATATCTAACAATATAATAAAGCGCATGATAATTAATATATTAATTTAGATCAATAATATCACCACTTCTCGTCTCATAATCAACAACAATTACAGCATATATACTCATTCATCAACATCAAATACACTTCATTATTCAATCATAAAATGCGACTCAAAACTATGCAAATGCATGTGGTACCATTGGAGCAGAACTCCCATCTCAAAAATCTAATCTTCCAATTAATAGAGGCATCAACAAGGCATAGCCTTCATCTCAAAATTTGCCAATCCAGGCCATCTCAACGAGCATAAGCTCCATCTAAAAAATGCAATGTATGCGACTCAACATGAATGTAATAACACACTCATTAACAATATCTCAAAACACATCTCAAAACAACAACATCTCAATCATCTCAAAACAACAACATCTTAGTCATCTCAAACAACAACATCTCAATCATCTCAGAACAACATCTCATAAACATCTCAGAACAACAACATCTCAATCATCTCAAAATAAAAACATCTCATAAACATCTCAAAACATCTCAATTAAAGCATCTCATAAACATCTCAAAATAATTTATTAAACATTACTTATTTATCAAACATCATTTGTTCATCATAAATTATCAAACCCCACTTTAATAGCCACATCTCGTTAATGACTCAGCTGTATATCAATAATACAGTAAGCCATCATGTTATTATGCTAATTTATATCATTGCTGTCACTAATCCTACCGTCATAATTCCTAACAGCAACCTCTAAACATCTCATATTCATCAATCTGTCCCAAAAACAGCACAATGGTCATCTACGGGAATTAACTCTAAATCCTAAATTGGTTATTGGGATTACACCTCTTAATCATCATTTAAATCATCTAGAATAAAGTTCATCGTGTTAGCTAATCAATGCTTCGAACGACATCTCAAACAACATCCTAAAACTCAAGTTACAGCAATTAAAAGTCAATTCTGTCAAAAATCAGACCTTATGTATCGACACAAAACATGATGGGTCGAATCATCCTGCTTCATTTGTATACTATGAGTCGACACATCCTCCTTATGGATCGACTCATCCTGTCTTCAAAATGCAGCATGTATCACACATGCATCACACCGGTCGACTCATCCTGAATCCAACATCCTTCATGTATAGACACATCCTCTCTTCGCGTCAACTCATACTGAGTCTCGTATTATCATGCATCGACGCAATCCCTGCATGCATCGACTCATCCCAAGTCTTGAAATGAACATGTATCGACGCAAACCCTCCATGCATCGACTCATCCTAAGTCGAACATCCTTCATGTATCGACACATCCAGCTTGGGGTCGACACATCCTTCGATAGTCTGCATAATTTTCTACATTTTCTTCTGTAATTTCACTATTGGAATCTAATTACAGTCCTACAAACCTCATTATAAACATGGTAATTCATCACCTAATATTATACTCTATTACTCCATCGATTAAACAACATAACAACATCATTATCCATCAAGAATTCATCAATTTTCACCATACATCATTCATAACGCATCTAATTCAAGAACAAACAGCAATTACATCTAACCCCATATATCAAACATCATGAACCTAATTATAAAGCCAGAACCCCACCCTTACCTTGGATCAAAGGTCGCTCTACAATTTCCGGGTTGAATCTTTGTTCTTGCCGTCTTTCCACTTTTTCCAGCAGCTTCACGTTCTTCACAATCCCTATTTCTCTACTGCTTCTCTTCTTCTATTCTTTCTCACAAATAATAAAATAACCTAATATTATTATATTATTCTTATTGGGCTCCAAACCTACACCCCCTTATTACTTCCCTTCACACAATATAGGCCCACATTAAATGATATTAGCTTCTAACATTATTTCACCACATAATAATATAATACCTTAAATATATTATTATTTCTCCACTTAATAAAATAAATCCAATTTAATAACACTTCTTCACAAATATTCCAAAAATAATTTAATTAAATAATTAATTAAATTACGGGCGTTACAACTCTCCCCCACTTAGAATATTTTTGTCCTCGAAAATTTACCTCAATCAAACAATTCAGGATAGGAGTCTCGCATCTTGCTCTCAAATTCCCAAGCCATGCTTTCTCCTGCAGCTCCTAACCAAACCACTTTAACCAAGGCAATCTATTTGCCCCTCAGAGTGTTCATTTCACGATCCGCGATCTGTACAGGCATCGTCTCCACCGTAAGATTATCCCGTACTTGCACATCGTCCATGTGAATCACATGAGATGGATCTGAAATATACTTCCGAAGTTGCGGAACATGAAACACATCATGAAAATTCGAAATATTAGGCGGTAAAGCCACTCTATAAGCAACATTCCCCACTCTCTCTGAAATCTGATACGGTCCAATAAGACGATAAGTGAGCTTCTTAGACTTCAATGCTCGGCCAACACCAGTCACAGGTGTAACTCTCAAAAACACATGATCACCAGCTTGAAATTCTAAATCTTTCCTTCGCTTGTCATGATAACTCTTATGTCTACTTTGTGAAGCTTTCATCTTTTCCCGAATCAACTTCACCTTCTCGGTAGTCTCACGAACAAGTTCAGGTCCAAGTACTACACTCTTACCAGATTCATGCCAACATAACGGAGTTCTACATCTCCGATCATACAATGCTTCAAAAGGTGCCATCCCAATACTAGAATGGTAACTGTTGTTATATATGAACTCTATAAACGGAAGATAAGTATTCCACAAACCTCCCTGCTCAAGAACACATGCCCTTAACAAGTCTTTTAACGATTGAATTGTCTGTTCAGTCTGACCATCTGTCTGAGGATGATACGCTGAACTCAACCTCAACTTAGAACCCAACGCTTCTTGCAAACTCTTCAAAAAATCAAAAGTAAATCTTAGATCTCTATCTGACACAATGCACAAAAGAAAACCATGCAGCTTCAAAATCACACTAATATAAATCTCAGCCAACTTCGACACTGGAAAACTGATGTTAATAGGAATAAAATGAGCTGACTTCGTAAGCCTATCAACAATCACCCAAATCGAATCATGTCCTCTTGAAGTACTAGGCAACCCCATCACAAAGTCCATTGAAATTATATCCCATTTCCATTCAGGAACTTCCAACGGTTGCATCAATCCTGTAGGCTTCTGATGTTCAACTTTCGACTTCTGACAAGTCAAACATGCATACACAAATCGAGCCACATCACCCTTCATCCCAGGCCACCAAAACAAACCTTTCAAATCTTGATACATCTTTGTAGCTCCTGGATGAATACTCAACTTACTTCTATGAATCTCTTCAAGTATCACTTTCTTCATCTCAGCATCATCAGGAATACAAATCCGATCACGAAATCTCAACACACCTTGCTCATCTAGCTTAAAATCATTATTCTCAGCTTGATCAATCCCAACCATCGAATTTACCAGTTTCACATCCAACTTCTGAGCTTCTCTGATACTGTCTAAAAATTCATTATTAATCTTCAACATACCCAACTTAACACTCTGCGGAGTAACCTCGAAAACTAAGCTCATATTTCTGAACTGCTCAATCAATTCCAACTCTTTAATCATCATTGCTGACATATATAAAGTCTTTCGACTCAACGCATCAACTACCACATTTGTCTTTCCTAGATGATAATTCAAACTGAAATCATAATCCTTTAGCAATTCTAACCATCTTCGTTGCCTCATATTAAACTCCTTCTGATCAAATAAATACTTTAAGCTCTTATGGTCACTAAACACTTCAAATCTAGAACCATAAAGATAATGCCTCCAAATCTTCAACACAAAAACAACAGCATCAAGTTCTAAATCATGCGTAGGATAGTTCTTCTCATGAGTCCTTAACTGCCTCGACGCATAAGCAACTACCTTACCATTATGCATAAGCACACCTCCTAAACCCATCTTAGAAGCATCACAATACACCACAAAAGGCTCTCCTGGATTAGGCAACATCAAAATCGGAGCCGACGTCAACCTTTTCTTCAATTCCGTAAAACTTTCTTCGCACTGAACATCCCATACAAACGCTCTACCTTTACAAGTCAACTTAGTCAACGGAAGTGACAACTTAGAAAACCCTTCAATAAACCTTCTATAATAACCAGCTAATCCCAAGAAGCTTCTAATCTCAGTAGCTGACTTTGGAGTTTCTCATTGCAACACAGCATCAACCTTCGATGGATCTACAACAATGCCACTACCTGAAATCACATGACCAAGAAAACTAACCTCTTTCAGCCAGAATTCACACTTGGACAGCTTTGCATACAACTTCTTCTCTTTCAGAATCTGCAATACTATTCTTAAATGTTCAGCATGCTCTTCTTCCGACTTAGAGTAAATCAAAATATCATCAATGAACACCACTACAAACCGGCCCAAATAAGTATGAAAGATACGATTCATATATTCCATGAATACTCCCGGCGCATTAGTAACACCGAAAGGTATCACTGAATACTCGTAATGTCCATAACGCATTCTGAAAGCCGTCTTCTGAATATCTTCATCCTTCACTTTAATCTGATGATAACCCGACCTCAAATCAATCTTACTAAACACACGAGAATCCACTAATTGATCCATCAAGTCATCTATTCTTGGAAGCGGATACTTGTTCTTAATTGTCACCTTATTCAACTGTCTATAATCAACACAAAGCCTCATACTTCCATCTTTCTTCTTCACTAACAACACTGGAGCTCCCCACGACGATACACTTGGTCTTACAAACCTCTTCTCAAGTAACACTTCTAATTGCTTCTTCAACTTTGACAATTCAGATGCAGACATCCTGTATGGTGCCATAGACACAGGTCTGGTACCTGGTACAAGATCAATTGCAAATTCAACTTCCCTCTCTGGCGGTACATCAGGAATCTCATCAGGGAAAACTTCAGGAAATTCACATACCACCGGCAATTCCTCAATTATCGCTTGAGTCTCTACAGATAGCGACGCTATCAATGAAAACATCTGTACTTCCTCTTGCATCAACTTTCTCAACTGTCTAGCAGACAACAGACCATCTTCCTCTTCTTCAGGAGTAGAAAACTTCACCGACTTGTCATAACAATTAATATGAACGCAGTTATGCTCTAACCAGTTCATACCCAAAATCACATCCAAACCTCTTAACGGCAAGCAAACCAAATCAACAACAAAGTCTCTGTCGAAGATCGACAAGGGACACTTAGCACACACAAAAGAAGTAGTCACCGACCCCTTGGCTGGAGTATCGACGACCATTTCTCCATTCAAAGAAGACAACACAAGACCCAATCTTTCAACACAATTAGCAGCAATAAAACAATGCGTAGCACCAGTATCAATAATAGTAATTAAAGGAGTACTATTAATGAAACATATACCTCTAATAAGTCTGTCCTAGGGAGCTATCTGATCCTCCACCAAAGCAAACACTTTACCACTAGACTGAGCCTTCTTCGGCTTTGGACATTGACTACCAATGTGCCCTTCTTCCTTACAATTGAAACAAACCACATTCTTGTGCTCGCACTCAGATACAATATGTCTGTTCTTACCACAACGGTGACATCTCTTCACTTCAGCAGTGCACACATTACTCTTGTGTCCAGGTTTCCCACACTTAAAGCAAATCACACCAGCAGGAGCATCTCCCCCACTAGTCCTCTAACCATGAGAAACTCTCTGCTTACCCTTACCAGCTGGGGCATCATAGGGTTTACCACGACTCTGCGGGTACTTACCCCTCTTCTCACTAATAATCTTGTAATGAGCATTATTATCTTCCTAAAAAATCCTACAACTATCAACCAAATCAGCAAAGACACGAATCTTTTGATATACAACTGCCTTCTTAATCTCCGGGCGCAACCCATTCTCAAACTTAATACACTTCGAAAACTCAGCATTTTCCTCAGCGTAATGCGGATAAAACTTGGCCAACTCAGCAAACTTGGCAGCATACTCAACAACAGACAGATTCCCTTACTTCATCTCAAGGAACTCAATTTCCTTCTTTCCACAGACATCTTCAGGAAAATACTTTCTCAGGAATTCCCTACAGAACACAGCCCAAGTGACATTCTCACCTGCAGCTTCTAACTTCTGGCAAGTCTCTAGCCACCAGTCATCAGCCTCGACTGCTAGCATATGAGTCCCATAACGAACCTTCTGCGCTGGAGTGCAGTCCATCACGCGAAATATCCTCTCAAACTCTTTCAACCATTCCAAAGCTCCATCTGGATCATACCTTCCCTTGAACGTAGGTGGATTCCCTCTCTGGAAAGTCGCCAAGCTACGAGACCCGGCATTCCCGTTAGCATTCGGCTGATTTTCCATCACATGAGCCATTGCTTCTAGAGCAGCAGCAAGAGCAACATCATTCCTTCCAGCCATCTCAACTTCTCACTACAACATAAACAACTGTTAGAACTCAAAATAACAATACTCGATTGTTAGACAACTAAGACTCAACGATAAGGTCGGACCAACCTTTTGCTCTGATACAAACTTTGTAACACCCCAATTCTACCCTAAGCAATTTATGCAAAATAAATCAGAGTTATAAAATTTCATTCATACAAACGAATCGGGACGTCACAAATTCTTCTAACAAATTCATTGCATTCATCATGGATATATAACACTTTTTCAAAACATCGGATGAACTAACAACATAACATCTTTCATTAAATATTCAACAACTACGCAACGGAATTCTTCAATAACATCTTTAAATAAAATAGAAACTTCGAAACATCTCATATTTAATAATAATCAATTCAAAATTCAGCAACTGAAAAATCAGTAATAAAAAATCAGCAAGCGTTCATCCCCTCGAGTGTTACATATCAGAGCAATGACACCGACTCGATCTATTGAAGGTATACAACCTTCACTCTTGATTACCTGCACGTTACCAACATAGGGGCAACATTCAAACAGAAGGGATGAGATATCTAACAATATAATAAAGCGCATGATAATTAATATATTAAATTAGATCAATAATATCACCACTTCTCGTCTCATAATCAACAAAAATTACAACATATATACTCATTCATCAACATCAAATACACTTCATTATTCAATCATAAAATGCGACTCAAAACTATGCAAATTCATGTGATACCATTGGAGCAGAACTCCCATCTCAAAAATCTAATCTGCCAATTAATAGAGGCATCAACAAGGCATATCCTTCATCACAAAATTTGCCAATCCAGCCCATCTCAACGAGCATAAGCTCCATCTCAAAAATGCAATGTATGTGACTCAACATGAATGTAATAACACACTCATTAACAACATCTCAAAACACATCTCAAAACAACATCTCAATCATCTCAAAACAACAACATCTTAGCCATCTCAAACAACAACATCTCAATCATCTCGGAACAACATCTCATAAACATCTCAGAACAACAACATCTCAATCATCTCAAAATAACAACATCTCATAAACATCTCAAAACATCTCAATTACAGCATCTCGTAAACATCTCAAAATAATTTATTAAACATTACTAATTTATCAAACATCATTTGTTCATTATAAATTATCAAACACCACTTTAATAACCACATCTCGTTAATGACTCAGATGTATATCAATAATACAGTAAGCCATCATGTTATTCTGCTAATTTATATCATTGCTGTCACTAATCCTACTGTCATAATTCCTAACAGCAACCTCTAAACATCTCATATTCATCAATCTGTCCCAAAAACAACACAACGGTCATCTACGGGAATTAATTCTAAATCCTAAATTGGTTACTGGGATTACACCTCTTAATCATCATTTAAATCATCTAGAATAAAGTTCATCGCGTTAGCTAATCAACGCTTCGAATGGCATCTCAAACAGTATCCTAAAACTCAAGTTACAACAATTAAAAGTCAATTCTGTCAAAAATCAGACCTTATGTATCGACACAAAACACGATGGGTCGACTCATCCTGCTTCATCTGTATAGTATGAGCCGACACATCCTCCTTATGGATCGACTCATCCTGTCTTCAAAATGCAGCATGTATCAATACATGCATCGCACCGGTCGACTTATCCTGAATCCAACTTCCTTCATGTATCGACACATCCTCTCTTCGCGTCGACTCATATTGAGTCTCGTATTATCATGCATCGATGCAAGCCCTGCATGCACCGACTCATCCTGAGTCTTGCAACAAACATGTATCGATGCAAACCCTCCATGCATCGACTCATCCTGAGTCGAACATCCTTCATGTATCGACACATCCAGCTTGGGGTCGACACATCCTTCGACAGTCTGCATAATTTTCTGCGTTTTCTTCTGTAATTTCACTAATGGAATCTAATTACAGTCCTACAAACCTCATTATAAACATGGTAATTCATCACCTAATATTATACTCTATTACTCCATCGATTAAACAACACAACAACATCATTATCCATCAAGAATTCATCAATTTTCACCATACATCATTCATAACGCATCTAATTCAAGAACAAACAGCAATTAAATCTAACCCCATATATCAAACATCATGAACCCAATTATAAATCCAGAACCCCACCCTTACCTTGGATCGAAGGTTGCTCTTCAATTTCCAGGTTGAATCTTTGTTCTTGCCGTCTTTCCACTTTTTGCAGCAACTTCACGTTCTTCACAATCCTTATTTCTCTACTGCTTCTCTTCTTCTATTCTTTCTCACAAATAATAAAATAACCTAATATTATTATATTATTCTTATTGGGCTCCAAACCTACACCCCCTTATTATTTCCCTTCACACAATATAGGCCCACATTAAATAATATTAGCTTCTAACATTATTTCACCACATAATAATATAATACCTTAAATATATTATTTTTTCTCTACTTAATAAAATAAATCCAATTTAATAACACTTCTTCACAAATATTCCAAAAATAATTTAATTAAATAATTAATTAAATTACGGGCGTTACAGTAAACTTTTTGCTCAGGTAGTAAATAGCATGCTCTTTTCGGCCAGACTCGTCATGCTGCCCCAATACGCACCCCATTGAATTTTCTAAAACAGTCAGATACATAGTCAACGGTCTTCCCTCGACTGGTGGCATCAACACAGGAGGCTCTTGTAAGTACTCTTTGATTTTATCAAAAGCAACTTGGCATTCATCATTCCATTTGACTACTTGATCTTTCTTCAATAGTTTGAAGATTGGCTCACAAGTAGTTGTCAGGTGAGAAATGAATCTGGCGATATAATTCAAATGCCCCAAGAATCATCTGACTTCCTTCTCAGTATGAGGAGCAGGCATCTCTTGTATTGCTTTAACTTTAGCAGGATCGACCTCAATACCTTTGATGCTGACAATAAAACCTAGGAGCTTACCAGACCGTACCCCGAATATGCACTTGTTTGGATTCAACCTTAGCTTGTACTTCTTCAGTCTCTCGAACAATTTTTGTAAGTGATCAAGGTGCTCCTCTTCTGTTTGTGATCTGGATATCACATCTTCCACGTATACTTCTATTTCATGATGTATCATGTCATGAAATAAAGCTACCATGGCACGCTGATAGGTTGCCCCAACATTCTTCAGTCCGAATGGAATCTCCTTGTAGTAGAATGTGCCCCACTGTGTGACAAATTTTGTTTTCTCCATGTTCTCCGGTGCCATTTTGATTTAGTTGTAACCTGAGAATCCGTCTATGAAGGAAAACACTTTGTGTTGTGCCGTATTGTTAACTGGGATATCAATGTGGGGGAGTGGAAAATCATCCTTAGGGCTTGCCCTATTCAAATCTCTGCAATCTACACACATTTGCACTTTGCCGTCCTTTTTGGGCACGAGAACAACATTGGCAACCCATTGGAGGTAAGAGGTGACAACTAAGAATCCAGTGTTAAATTTCTTCATGACCTCTGCTTTAATCTTTTTTGACATATCCAACCTCATTCGACGTACCTTTTGCTTTACTGGCGGACAATCTTCCCTTGTAGGAAGACGATGTACTGTAATATCTGCATCAACTCCTGGCATATCTTCATATGACCAGGCAAAGACTTCGACATAATCATGCAATAACTGAATCAAACGCTTCTTGACATTGGGTTCTAGATTGGCGCCCACTTTGACCTCTTTTTTGTCTTCTTCGATACCCAGGTTGATTGTATCTACGGGTTCCTCGTGAGGCTAAATGGTTCTTTCTTCTTGTTGTAGCAATCTGGCCAGTTCCCCTGGTACTTTGCAATCTTCCTCACCTTCGTCTTCAGCTTCATAGATTAGATTCTTAGAGTCACAAAAGGCCATAGCAATATCGTTACCCTTGGGATCCAGAATGGATGGATACCTGCATTGTGAGTATGGGTGTGTGTAAGGGTATAACTATCTTTGAAAGAAAGTAAAATGTAAAAGAAAAACAATGAGCACAAAAGTTTGAATGCAAAAACGCCCATGATTCATTAATGTCATATGAAGATGAAATAATAACCCTTACAAATGGACCATTGTGCCTCAGGTAAGACACAAGGTTTTAAGAGTGCGAATTATTTTGAATATTACAGATCCAACAAAATGTAAAGATAAATTACTGAGGGATGAAAGTGATTAGGATGAAATCTCTGGCCTCCCAATTTCTAAGCCCTCCATTGACAGTTGGAAAGATCCATTCCTCCAGGTTGCAATCATCTTCACCATCTTCTACCGCGTTGACCTCACTGTTGCTAATCTTCAAGGGTGCCCCTCCAGCACAGAAACAGTGTACAACCTTTTGAACACTTGAAGTGAAACCTAGGCCAAAATTGTCAGACTTATATGGGATATCCGGAAGTTGCCCCCAGATGGTGCATCCACCTTCCTCTACCACTGCTTTGGCGTCCTTTAATGATGACATCCGGAGTGAGGGTCTTGTAAGCTCGGGAATCTGGGACACAGTCTTGGTCATTGCCACCTCTTGGGGGACCTCTTCGAAGTGTTGAAATGGAGTTTCAATGAATTCACCGTCCAATTCAACATATCTGAAGGAATTGAGATGGCTGATCATGTATTCTTCCTCTCCATGTACGGTGATAATTTTTCCTTGGACCGGATACTTCAGCATCTGGTGTAGTGTAGAGGTAACAGCGCCAGCATTATGGATCCATGGCTGGCCTAGCAAGCAGGAGTAAGAGGGGCTGATATCTATTACATAAAAGGTTGAATTAAAAGTTTGAGTTCCGACCTTTATGGGGATATCCACTTCCCCGTGCATCATCCTCTTCGAAACGTCAAAAGCCATTACCACTATGTTGCTTGGCTTCAAAGTCAACCCTTCACAGTCAAGTCTGTCGAGAGCTTTTTTGGGTAATACATTCAGGGATGATCCAGTATCCACCAAAACATGGTCCAGAGTTGTGCCCTTGCATTCCATTGAGACAAGTAATTCCTCATTATGCAAATGTTGCGGTTAGCAAGAGACGCCACCGACTTTTCTTTTATCCAAAAGGAAAGGTGAAAAAGCACAGGAAAGACCTTTGAGATGTTTTCTTGAGTTCGGGGGGTAGATTATGAAAAGGGAAGGTGCTAGCACCCTTTTCATCCATGGTTTTCCATGGGCTCTTAGTTACTTGCTTAGATCACTTGCTTTGGTTTGTTTGAAATGGTGTTTGGTGTGATTTTGAAAGTATTTTGTAAAAGAGGCCATTCGTTTAGGCAATCTTTGTAATGATTCTCATTCGTAAGAATATATACAAAGATGTTAGTCTTTTTGAAAATGTTTTCAATGTTTGTAAGATGTTTTTGAAATGTGTGTGTGTTTGTTTTTGAAAATAGCAAGGATTATTTGAAATGGAGCAAGTAACTTAGAAGCTATCTACCTACTCAAATGTCTTTCCTATGTATTTTCTATTCCTTTGACATTGTTGGCTTACCATTGATTTGGTAAGAAACCCTATCTTTGGATGTAAACGGGACGAGTGTGGGTCATCGTATAACCATGATAGCAATGTTGCAAAGTATCTTAGCATTTTTTGAGGGACCAAGATCATTTTGTTTAGGCAACTTTGGAATAGCGTCATCGAGGGGCTATGATCTTATATTTGTTTTGTTTTTCCAAGATACTTTGCATGCGTAACATTACCATTTTTTATAAGGCAACAAGTGGAATTACCCTAGAGGTGCATGTGTGAATAGTGTGTTTGATTTGCATGCCTTTAGTATTTGATTAGGGTTTGTCTACTTGTTGATTTTTATCTTGCCATACATTCCCTATTTTACTAGCAAGCATACAAAAGTAATAAAATGCAAAAAGATAAAATCCTACATTATTACAACCACATTGAATAGCATAAAAATATAAAGTCAAAAATAAAATAAAAGCAAGAAAAATGGGTCTTTTGATTCAGGCAGAAAACCCTTCGATTCTGCGTATTTTGGCTTCCTTTGATTTGGAGTCTAGAAACAGTGGAGTCATGCCCTTCGATTTGCCTTTCTGTCTCCTTCGACTGGGGGGTGGAGTCAGTAAGGTTCTGGCTTTCGTCTGAGGCCTAGAAACAAACAAGGTTCTGGCTTTTCCACAGGCTCCTTGCTGACTCATTGTAAGAATATTAGGCCCTCAGATTGTGATTCGAAAGGCTCGTGCAACTAGCCAATCGAAGGGTATAACAAACCTGTCTTAAGTTCTTAAAATGCAACATCCAAACATAACTACAGTCTAGGGGTTAGCACAAAAACCAATGGGTCTCAAAGTCCAAAGTATAACTAATTAAGGTTGAGTTTTCAGCATATGGGCAGTCAGAATCGAATGCTAAAACATGGTCTAGAAATATCTGCATTTTTCTTTATTGGCATGTGCATATGATGTTTAAATGAAAGAGTTCCAAGTTTAGAGAGAACTTACCTCTTGAAGTGATTAGTCGAAAGAGTTGTAGGTGACTTTTTTTGATGGTGGAGGGAGCTTCGCTGGGATCTTCCTGAAGCTAGTTCTGTTACTGCTTGGTTTGGGCAGTCACTAAATCGAAAGAGAGTATTTGATGGTGATGCATGAATCGAAGGTTGCTACAGCCTGGGGGAAGTAAATCGAAAGGTACACTACTGAGGCTTTTTATGAAAAAATATTAGAGTTTTGAAGGTTTGAGAATGTTGGAGAGTTTGAGAATATGGGAGAGTTTGAGAATATGGGAGAGTTTTAGTGCTTGAGGATTTTTATGATTTTTCTCTTTAGCAAAAATCTGGACCCTTTCTTTGTCAATGGTTCCTCTATTTATAGAGAAAAGGTTTGGGAGTTTAAACAAAGACGTGGCTTGGATGAAACATGAATATTAAGCTATGTCAGATTTTCCAAGATCCCAAGGTGAAGTACTGAAGTTGTTGGTTAAAAGGGGCTGACTTCCCTGACTTATGGTGAAGTACAAACAGGATTTAAGCCAAGCATGGGCTTGGGGACAAGATTTGTACTTAGCAAGTTCACTTTCATACAAGAAACTTCTGGACAAAGGCTTAATCACCTGGACAATAGCTTAATCCAAAATGTAAGCAATTAATTATGGAGTGAAATACAAGAACTAAGGCTTGTAAGGTAAGATCATGTAGCGTGGTCCACAAATTTGATCAGTGTCCTTTCAATATCCTATTTTCCACTTGTGTCAAAGAGTTCTAGAAATGTACTAAAGAAGACTGCGTCGAAGGATTCAGAGTTGGGTTTGAAAGATGCTGATTCGAAGGGAATCAAAACTCCAATCGAAGCTTTTGTGTGAAGGTGGCTGATATCCAATCGAAAGCTTGCATGCCAGGGGTAACATGTGGTCAAACGAAAGAGTGTACACAGAGGGTACCTGTCTTGTGACTTCATGCCAACATGTAAAAGATCTATGTTCAAACGAAGCTTATATAAAGGGAACCAACATGTCCAAACGAAAGGTGCATGTAGGAGGACAAAATGTTCAGATTCGAAAGAGGCATATAGGGAACAAGAAAATGCAAATTGAAGGATGCTAAAAGAGAGCCTTTTGCCTTGGAAATGAAATAGATTACAAGAGGCTTTTTTCCTTGTGAATCCAAACCAAAATGTGCCAGAGGCCCATGCCCAGTCGAAGGATGCAAGCCAAGCTTGCATCAAAAGAGGCCAAAATGCCAATCAAAGGGGCTGAAACGAAGAACACTTGTATTTCTCCAAATTTTGTCAAAATAATATTTTTATCTGTTTTCTCCCTTTTTGACAGTTTCCTTTCAATTTTGGTACTGGAAAATTCCAAAGTACTTGTGCAAGCTTGAACCTTGAGAAACCTTGTGAGAAAGGCCTTGAAGAATGATAGGGCAAATTTTGGGGTACAACAGTTGCCCCTGTTCAATCTTCTTAGACCTGAAGAGTTATATTGGCGAGCTTTTCCATTTGTGACTCGAAGTGAAAGATGATTGGACACTAGAGTGCCCATAAATTTTCACTCGACAATGTGTAGTTGAGGGAATGGGCTTAAAGATGCCATTTGGAGAAGTGATAGAAAGTTGTTGGAGATGGGCTTGTAGATGCCATCTGAAATTGATTGCCGAATCTGAAAGAGAAACTAAATAAGTATCAGAACGACATTCGTGTTTGAAGCGTATCTGAACTGTATCTGAAAGTTGCAACTTAATGAGTATCAGAATGGCATCCGCATCTGGAGCCTATCTGTACTGTATCTGGACTTGAAGTCTGAATGAGATTCAAAATGGCATCCGTGTCTGGGGCGTATCCGTACTGTATCTGAATCTAAATGAGTATCAAAATGGCATCCGTGTTTGGGGCGTATCTGTACTATATCTGAAGTCTGAATCTGAATGAGTAACAACATGGCATCCGTGTCTGAAGCGTATCTGTGTTGTATCTGAATCTGAATGAGTATAAGAATAACATCCGTGTCTGAGGCGTATCCATACTGTATCTGAATCTAAATGAGTATCAGAATGGCATCTGTGTCTGGGGCGTATCTGTACTGTATCTGAATCTGAATGAGTATCAGAATGGCATCCGTGTCTGGGGCATATCTGTACTGTATCTGAAGTCTGAATCTAAATGAGTAATAGAATGGCATCCGTGTCTAGAGCGTATTTGTGCTGTATCTGAATCTGAATGAGTATCAGAATGGCATCCGTGTATGGGGCGTATCTGTACTATATCTGAAGTCTGAATCTGAATGAGTGACAGAATGACATCCGTGTCTGGAGCGTATCTGTGTTGTATCTGAATCTTAATGAGTATCAGAATGGCATCCGTGTCTGAGGCGTATCCGTAATGTATCTGAATCTGAATAAGTATCAGAATGGCATCCGTGTCTGAGGCATATTTGTACTGTATCTGAATCTGAATGAGTATCAGAATGGCATCCGTGTTTGAGGCGTATCTGTATTGTATCTGAAGTCTGAA
The DNA here is from genome assembly GCA_948472305.1 of Vicia faba. Lineage (NCBI taxonomy): Eukaryota > Viridiplantae > Streptophyta > Magnoliopsida > Fabales > Fabaceae > Vicia > Vicia faba. The sequence goes on from CATIWC010001055.1 coordinate 123,244, forward strand.
TCTGAATGAGTAACAGAATGGCATCCGTGTCTGGAGCGTATCTGTGCTGTATCTGAATCTAAATAAGTATCAGAATGGCATCCGTGTCTGGGGCGTATCCATACTGTATCTGAATCTGAATGAGTATCAGAATGGCATCCATGTCTGGGGCGTATCTGTACTTTATCTGAATCTGAATGAGTAACAGAATGGCATCCGTGTCTAGAGCGTATCTGTGCTGTATCTGAATCTGAATGAGTATCAGAATGACATCCGTGTCTGGGGCGTATCCGTACTGTATCAGAATCTGAATGAGCATCAGAATGGCATCCGTGTCTGTGGCGTATCTGTACTGTATCTGAATTTTGAATCTGAATGAGTAGCAGAATGGCATCCACGTCCGGAGCGTATCTGTGATATATCATGATTGCATATTGTTAATGGTAGCCGTTAATCTTATCCTGAAAAGGGTAGAATGTTAGCTGGAACACGACATTATATTGCATGAAATGTATGATCCAATATATGTATTTTATCAATGTCTATGATATATGGATGTAATGTATGCACATGTAAGCTGATTTGCTGCGTTGCTGTATGATTGAGGAAAATAAATCCTTGACTGCTGCTGAGGATATGTGGATTCTTCATATCTTGAAATTGAAGTATTGACAAAATCCTTTTGTGAGAGCAATGTCGTATACTGATTGAGTAATCTGCTTGGGGAATCCAGAGAACTTTGATGACTTCTACTGGGGATTTAACAATGGGAATCCTCGTTCTGTTGGGGAACAATGAAAACTCTGGGGAAAAAACTTATTCCTATTTGGAAAAATTTCAGGAGTTTCGGTCACCTGCCAATCTACTGGGGAATTATCCTAGGTTAGGGAGAAACAAAAGTTAGCCGTTATCCGGTTGATTTTTAGGCTTCAAGACAACTTGTCGGGGAACTTGGAGAAACTGGATGGTTTCCACCGGGGATTAATAGTTTTGAAGTTTTATCTCCGCTGGGGATCTTAATGGCGTACTGTAGGGATTGCACATGGAATAGCCTAAAGACGTTTTTCCTATTCTTTCAACCTGTCAGTAATTGTTCTTTTCCATTTTGTTTATTTGTAAACAATAATTATGTTCAAATGCATATGTTCATTAATGAATCATTGGACGTTTTTGCAAATAAAACACAAGTGTACAAGAAAAGGATAAATAGTTTTCTGTACTTTAAAGAGATATATTTGTATTCACTTTGAATAAGTATTTTGTACAAAGGAGACATACATCCTAGTAAGAGGATGGTGTCATAACAATAAGAAAAATTTATACAAAGAAAGATAGCTATGTGCGATAATCCCATGGGGTTCCCATTCTGCTATAGCCTCCGTATCTCTGAATATCTTGTATATTCGTTGCTTCGTCTGAAGATGATTGAATTGATCAGAATTTCAGAGTTTGTCAGTGAAGAGATTGTTCTCAAAGTGATCCGACGAGACATAGTCATACGCTTTAATTCCTTAACTTTTTCCTGGACCGCCCTTTCAGGTTTTCAGTCCACCGGGAAACCCTTTTTTACCCAAGTCGCCCTTTCGGGTTTTCAACTTACCGGGTGTACAGTTTTTTTTTATCCCTAATTTTTGCTCGAACCTTTTGGTTCGCCAGGATGCCCTTGTTTTTCCTAGGTGTGTCAACCTAGAGGGTCTCTTATGCGTAGTATCTTTTGACTATGTCTGTGTTCGCCGGGTGTGGCAAATCGTTGTCGTCCATGGTGGTTAAGATCATTTCCCCACCGGAAAAGATATTCTTGATTACAAATGGTCCTTCATAGGTAGGAGTCCATTTCCCCTGGGATCACTTTGTGGCAAGATAATGCGCTTGATCACTAGATCTCCAACTTGATATTCTTGGCGTCTGACTTTTTTGTTGAAAGCCTTGATCATCCGTTTTTGATACATCTGACCATGGCAAACAACAGTAAGTCTCTTTTCATCAATTAAGTTCAGTTGATCAAGCCGGGTCTGGATCCAATCGTCTTTACTCAAACCTGCATCTTTCATAATTCTCAAAGAGGGGATTTGAACCTCAATAGGCAAGACAACCTCCATGCCATAAACCAAAGAATAAGGTGTTGCCCCAGTCGATGTGCGAGCCGTGGTATGTTACCCGTGGAGAGAAAATGGTAGCATTTCATGCTAGTCCTTGTAGGTGACTGTCATTTTCTGTATGATCTTTTTAATGTTTTTATTAGCAGCTTCGACTGCACCATTCATCTTTGGCCGATAGGGGGATGAATTGCGATGTTGAATCTTGAACTGTTCGCACAAGGCAATGATCATAGTTTTGTTAAGGTTCATGCCGTTATCAGTGATAATCCTTTCTGGGATACCGTACCGGCAAATAAGATTCTACTTGATGAAGCGGGCAACAACATTCTTAGTAACGGATGCGAAGGAAGCTGCTTCGACCCACTTTGTGAAATAGTCAATGGCCACTAGAATGAAGCGGTGTCCATTGGAGGCTGTAGGCTTGATCTCCCTAATCATATCGATTCCCCATATAGTGATGGGCCAAGGAGCTGTTAAGACATTCAGAGGAACCGGAGGCACGTGCACCTTGTCCGCATAGATTTGACACTTATGACAGGTCCGGGAGTGTTGATAGCAGTCTGCTTCCATGGTAGACCAATAATAGCCTGCCCGTAGGATTTTCTTCTCCATCGTATGCCCATTAGAGTGAGTGCCAAGGGTACCTTCATGTAATTCAGCCATGATCTTTTCAGCTTCAATCTTATCCATACAACGGAGCAGAATAGAATCATGATTATGTTTGTACATGATGCTATTACTTAGGAAGAACTTAGCGGAGAATCTCCTTAGGAACTTTTTATCATTGATTGAAGCTCCTTCTGGATATTCTTGAGCCTCGAGATACCTTTTGACTTCATGAAACCAAGGTTGGTCCATTACCTCTTCAGTATTAATCTCGTGACAGTGTGCTGGTTCGTCCACTCGGTCAATGGTGATCTGGGGAGCCTCGTTATCCCAATTAAGTTTAAACATAGATGACATTGTAGCTAGAGCATCTGCTAGCTGATTTTCTTCTCGCGGGAAATGCTCGAAGGTAATCTGCTCAAAAGGTGGTAGCAATGTCAAAACTTGTTCTTTGTAAGGGATAAGGTTTGGGTGCTTGGTGTCCCAATCTCCTTTGATCTGACTGATGACCAAAGCTGAGTCTCCAAATACAACTAAAGATTTGATTCCCAAGTCTATGGCAACCTTGAGACCAAAGATGCATGCTTCGTATTCTACCATGTTGTTCGTACAGTTGAAGCAAAGTCTGGTAGTAAAGGGAGTATGGCACCCTTCTGGAGATATGAGTTCAACGCCGATACCATTACCAAGTGCATTGGATGCCCCATCAAAAAATAGGGTCCATCGGGATCCTTGTCCAGGTCCGTCATATGGCCCGATTTCTTCACAGTTGTCTAATGTCATGATGTCCTCGTCTGGGAATTCAAACTTCATGGACTGATAATCTTCTACAGCTTGATGAGCAACATGATCAGCTAGCACGCTGCCCTTTATAGCTTTCTGGGTAGTGTACTGTATATCATATTCTGTTAGGACCATCTGCCATCTAGCTATCCTCCCAGACAGAGCAGGCTTCTCAAAGATGTACTTTATCAGATCCATCTTAGATATCAGCAAAGTGGTATGAGTCAACATATACTATCTTAGCCGGCGAGCAGCCCATACCAGAGTGCAACAAGTTTTCTCGAGCAGTGAATATATGGTTTCACAGTCGGTAAACTTTTTGCTCAGGTAGTAAATAGCGTGCTCTTTTCGGCCAGACTCGTCATGCTGCCCTAATACGCACTCAGATACAATATGTCCGTTCTTACCACAACGGTGACATCTCTTCACTTCAGCAGTGCACACATTACACTTGTGTCCAGGTTTCCCACACTTAAAGCAAATCACACCAGCACGAGCATCTCCCCCACTAGTCCTCTGACCATGAGCAACTCTCTGCTTACCCTTACCAGCTGGGGCATCATAGGGTTTACCACGACTCTGCGGGTGCTTACCCCTCTTCTCACTAATAATCTTGTAATGAGCATTATTATCTTCCTCAAAAATCCTACAGCTATCAACCAAATCAGCAAAGACACGAATCTTCTGATATCCAACTGCCTTCTTAATCTCCGGGCGTAACCCATTCTCAAACTTAATACACTTCGAAAAATCAGCATTTTCCTCAGCGTAATGTGGATAAAACTTGGCCAACTCAGCAAACTTGGTAGCATACTCAACAACAAACAGATTCCCTTTCTTCAGCTCAAGGAACTCATTTTCCTTCTTTCCACGGACATCTTCAGGAAAATACTTTCTCAGGAATTCCCTACAGAACACAGCCCAAGTAACATTCTCACCTGCAGCTTCTAACTTTTGGCAAGTCTCTAGCCACCAGTCATCAACCTCGACTGCTAGCATATGAGTCCCATAACGAACCTTCTACGCTGGAGTGCAGTCCATCACGCGAAAGATCCTCTCAATCTCTTTCAACCATTCCAAAGCTCCGTCAGGATCATACTTTCCCTTGAATGTAGGTGGATTCCCTCTCTGGAAAGTCGCCAAGCTACGAGATCCGAAATTCCCGTTAGCATTCGGCTGATTTTCCATCACATGAGCCATTGCTTCTAGAGCAGTAGCAAGAGCAACATCATTCCTTTCAGCCATCTCAACTTCTCACTACAACATAAACAACTGTTAGAACTCAAAATAACAATACTCGATTGTTAGACAACTAAGACTCAACGATAAGGTCAGACCAACCTTTTGCTCTGATACCAACTTTGTAACACCCCAATTCTACCCCAAGCAATTTATGCAAAATAAATCAGAGTTATAAAATTTCATTCATACAAACGAATCGGGACGTCACAAATTCTTCTAACAAATTCATTGCATTCATCATGGATATATAACACTTTTTCAAAACATCGGATGAACTAACAACATAACATCTTTCATTAAATATTCAACAACTACGCAGCAGAATTCTTCAATAACATCTTTAAATAAAATAACAACTTCGAAACATCTCATATTTAATAATAATCAATTCAAAATTCAGCAACTGAAAAATCAGCAATCAAAAATCAACAAGCGTTCATCCCCCCGAGTGTTACATATCAGAGCAATGACACCGACTCGATCTATTGAAGGTATACAACCTTCACTCTTGATTACCTGCACGTTACCAACATAGGGGCAACATTCAAACAGAAGGGGTGAGATATCTAACAATATAATAAAGCGCATGATAATTAATATATTAAATTACATCAATGATATCACCATTTCTCGTCTCATAATCAACAACAATTACAACATATATACTCATTCATCAACATCAAATACACTTCATTATTCAATCATAAAATGCGACTCAAAACTATGCAAATTCATTTGATACCATTGGAGCAGAACTCCCATCTCAAAAATTTAATCTGCCAATTAATAGAGGCATCAACAAGGCATATCCTTCATCTCAAAATTTTCCAATCCAGGCCATCTCAAAGAGGATAAGCTCCATCTCAAAAATGCAATGTATGCGACTCAACATGAATGTAATAACACACTCATTAACAACATCTCAAAACACATCTCAAAATAACAACATCTCAATCATCTCAAAACAACAACATCTTAGCCATCTCAAACAACAACATCTCAATCATCTCGGAACAACATCTCATAAACATCTCAGAACAACAACATCTCAATCATCTCAAAATAACAACATCTCATAAACATCTCAAAACATCTCAATTACAGCATCTCGTAAACATCTCAAAATAATTTATTAAACATTACTAATTTATCAAACATCATTTGTTCATTATAAATTATCAAACACCACTTTAATAACCACATCTCGTTAATGACTCAGATGTATATCAATAATACAGTAAGCCATCATGTTATTCTGCTAATTTATATCATTGCTGTCACTAATCCTACTGTCATAATTCCTAACAGCAACCTCTAAACATCTCATATTCATCAATCTGTCCCAAAAACAACACAACGGTCATCTACGGGAATTAATTCTAAATCCTAAATTGGTTACTGGGATTACACCTCTTAATCATCATTTAAATCATCTAGAATAAAGTTCATCGCGTTAGCTAATCAACGCTTCGAATGGCATCTCAAACAGCATCCTAAAACTCAAGTTACAACAATTAAAAGTCAATTCTGTCAAAAATCAAACCTTATGTATCGACACAAAACACGATGGGTCGACTCATCCTGCTTCATCTGTATACTATGAGTCGACACATCCTCCTTATGGATCGACTCATCCTGTCTTCATAACGCAGCATGTATCGACACATGCATTGCACCGGTCGACTTATCCTGAATCCAACATCCTTCATGTATTGACATATCCTCTCTTCGCACCGACTCATACTGTCTCGTATTATCATGCATCGACGCAAGCCCTACATGCATCGACTCATCCTGAGTCTTGCAACGAACATGTATCGATGCAAACCCTCCATGCATCGACTCATCCTGAGTCGAACATCTTTCATGTATCGACACATCCAGCTTGGGGTCGACACATCCTTCGACAGTCTGCATAATTTTCTGCATTTTCTTCTGTAATTTCACTAATGGAATCTAATTACAGTCCTACAAACCTCATTATAAACATGGTAATTCATCACCTAATATTATACTTTATTACTCCATCGATTAAACAACACAACAACATCATTATCCATCAAGAATTCATCAATTTTCACCATACATCATTCATAACACATCTAATTTAAGAACAAACAGCAATTACATCTAACCCCATATATCAAACATCATGAACCCAATTATAAAGCCAGAACCCCACCCTTACCTTAGATCGAAGGTTGTTCTACAATTTCCGGGTTGAATCTTTGTTCTTGCCGTCTTTCCACTTTTTCCAGCAGCTTCACGTTCTTCACAATCCTTATTTCTCTACTGCTTCTCTTCTTCTATTCTTTCTCACAAATAATAAAATAACCTAATATTATTATATTATTCTTATTGGGCTCCAAACCTACACCCCCTTATTATTTCCCTTCATACAATATAGGCCCATATTAAATAATATTAGCTTCTAACATTATTTCACCACATAATAATATAATACCTTAAATATATTATTATTTCTCCACTTAATAAAATAAATCCAATTTAATAACACTTCTTCACAAATATTCCAAAAATATTCCAATTTAATAACCCCATTGAATTTTCTAAAACAGTCAGATACATAGTCAACGGTCTTCCCTCGACTGGTGCCATCAACACAGGAGGCTCTTGTAAGTACTCTTTGATTTTATCAAAAGCAACTTGGCATTCATTATTCCATTTTACTACTTGATCTTTCTTCAATAGTTTGAAGATTGGCTCACAAGTAGTTATCAGGTGAGAAATGAATCTGGCGATATAATTTAAACGCCCCAAGAATCCTCTGACTTCCTTCTCAGTACGAGGAGCAGGCATCTCTTGTATTGCTTTAACTTTGGCAGGATCGACCTCAATACCTTTGTTGCTGACAATAAAACCTAGGAGCTTACCAGACCATACCCGGAATATGCACTTGTTTGGATTCAACCTTAGCTTGTACTTCTTCAGTCTCTCGAACAGTTTTTGTAAGTGATCAAGGTGCTCCTCTTCTGTTTGTGATCTGGATATCACATCGTCTATGTAGACTTCTATTTCATGATGTATCATGTCGTGAAATAAAGCTACCATGGCGCGCTGATAGGTTGCCCCAACATTCTTCAGTCCGAATGGCATCACCTTGTAGCAGAATGTGCCCCACTGTGTGACAAATTTTGTTTTCTCCATGTCCTCCGGTGCCATTTTGATTTGGTTGTAACCTGAGAGTCCGTCCATAAAGGAAAACACTTTGTGTTGTGCCGTATTGTTAACTGGGATATCAATGTGGGGGAGTGGAAAATCATCCTTAGGGCTTGCCCTATTCAAATCTCTGTAATCTACACACATTTGCACTTTTCCGTCCTTTATGGGCACGGGAACAACATTGGCAACCCATTGGAGGTAAGAGGTGACAACTAAGAATCCAGTGTTAAATTGCTTCATGACCTCTGCTTTAATCTTTTCTGACATATCCGACCTCATTCGACGTACCTTTTGCTTTACTGGCGGACAATCTTCCCTTGTAGGAAGACGATGTACCATAATATCTGCATCAAGTCCTGGCATATCTTCATATGACCAGGCAAAGACTTCGACATAATCATGTAATAACTGAATCAAACGCTTCTTGACACTGGGTTCTAGATTGGTGCCCACTTTGACCTCTTTTTTATCTTCTTCGATACCCAGGTTGATTGTATCTACGGGTTCCTCGTGAGGCTAAATGGTTCTTTCTTCTTGTTGTAGCAATCTGGCCAGTTTCCCTGGTACTTCGCAATCTTCCTCACCTTCGTCTTCAGCTTCATAGATTAGATTCTCAGAGTCACAAAAGGCCATAGCAATATCGTTACCCCTGGGATCCAGAATGATGGATACCTACATTGTGAGTGTGGGTGTGTGTAAGGGTATAACTATCTTTGAAAGAAAGTAAAATGTAAAAGAAAAACAATGAGCACAAAAGTTTAAATGCAAAAACACCCATGATTCATTGATGTCATATAAAGATGAAATAATAACCCTTACAAATGGACCATTGTGCCTCAGGTAAGACACAAGGTTTTAAGAGTGCGAATTGTTTTGAATATTACAGATCCAACAAAATGTAAAGATAAATTACTGAGGGATGAAAGTGATTGGGATGAAATCTCTGGCCTCCCAATTTCTAAGCCCTCCATTGACAGTTGGAAAGATCCATTCCTCCAGGTTGCAATCATCTTCACCATATTCTATCGCGTTGACCTCACGGTTGCTAATCTTTAAGGGTGGCCCTCCAGCACAGAAACGGTGTACAACCTTTTGAACACTTGAAGTGAAACCTAGGCCAAACTTGTCAGACTTATATGGGATATCCGGAAGTTGCCCCCAGATGGTGCATCCACCTTCCTCTACCACTTCTTTGGCGTCCTTTAGTGATGACATCCAGAGTGGGGGTCTTGTAATCTCGGGAATCTGGGACACAGTCTTGGTCACTGCCACCTCTTGGGGGACCTCTTCGAAGTGTTAAAATGGAGTTTCAATGAATTCACCGTCCAATTCAACATATCTGAAGGAATTGAGATGGCTGATCATGTATTCTTCCTCTCCATGTACGGTGATAATTTTTCCTTGGACCGGATACTTCAGCATCTGGTGTAGTGTAGAGGTAACAACGCCAGCATTATGGATCCATGGTTGGCCTAGCAAGCAGGAGTAAGAGGGGCGGATACCCATTACATAAAATGTTGAATTGAAAGTTTGAGTTCCAACCTTTATGGGGATATCCACTTCCCTGTGCACCATCCTCTTTGAACCGTCAAAAGCCATTACCACTATGTTGCTTGGCTTCAAAGTCAACCCTTCACAGTTAAGTCTTTCGAGAGCTTTTTTGGGTAATACATTCAGGGATGATCCAGTATCCACCAAAACATGGGCCAGAGTTGTGCCCCTACATTCCATTGAGACAAGTAATGCCTTATTATGCAAATGTTGCGGTTAGCAAGAGATGCCACCGACTTTTCTTTTATCCAAAAGGAAAGGTGAAAAAGCACAGGAAAGACCTTTGAGATGTTTTCTTGAGTTCGGGGGGTAGATTATGAAAAGGGAAGGTGCTAGCACCCTTTTCATCCATGGTTTTCCATGGGATCTTAGTTACTTGCTTAGATCACTTGCTTTGGTTTGTTTGAAATGGTGTTTGGTGTGATTTTGAAAGTATTTTGTAAAAGAGGCCATTCGTTTAGGCAATCTTTGTAATGATTCTCATTCGTAAGAATATATACAAAGATGTTAGTCTTTTTGAAAATGTTTTCAATGTTTGTAAGATGTTTTTGAAATGTGTGTGTGTTTGTTTTTGAAAATAGCAAGGATTATTTGAAACGGAGCAAGTAACTTAGAAGCTATCTACCTACTCAAATGTCTTTCCTATGTATTTTCTATTTCTTTGACATTGTTGGCTTACCATTGATTTGGTAAGCAACCCTATCTTTGGATCTAAACGGGACGAGCGTGGGTCATCGTATAACCATGATAGCAATGTTGCAAAGTATCTTAGCATTTTTTGAGGGATCAAGATCATTTTGTTTAGGCAACTTTGGAATAGCGTCATCGAGGGGCTATGATCTTATATTTGTTTTGTTTTGCCAAGATACTTTGCATGCGTAACATGACCATTTTTTATAAGGCAACAAGTGGAATTACCCTAGGGATGCATGTGTGAATAGTGTGTTTGATTTGCATGCCTTTAGTATTTGATTAGGGGTTGTCTACTTGTTGATTTTTATCTTGCCATACATTCCCTATTTTACTAGCAAGCATACAAAAGTAATAAAATGCAAAAAGATAAAATCCTTAATTATTACAACCATATTGAATAGCATAAAAATATAAAGTCAGAAATAAAATAAAAGCAAGAAAAATGGGTCTTTTGATTCAGGCAGAAAACCCTTCGATTCTGCGTATTTTGGCTTCCTTCGATTTAGAGTCTGGAAACAGTGGAGTCATGCCCTTCGATTTGCCTTTCTGTCTCCTTCGACTGGGGGGTGGAGTCAGTAAGGTTCTGGCTTTCGTCTGAGGCCTAGAAACAAACAAGGTTCTGGCTTTTCCACAGGCTCCTTGCTGACTCATTGTAAGCATATTAGGCCCTCAGATTGTGATTCAAAAGGCTTGTGCAACTAGCCAATCGAAGGGTATAACAAACATGTCTTAAGTTCTTAAAATGCAACATCCAAACATAACTACAGTCTAGGGGTTATCACAAAAACCAATGGTTCTCAAAGTCCAAAGTATAACTAATTAAGGTTGAGTTTTCAGCATATGGGCAGTCAGAATCGAATGCTAAAACATGGTCTAGAAATATCTACATTTTTCTTTATTGGCATGTGCATATGATGTTTAAATGAAAGAGTTCCAAGTTTAGAGAGAACTTACCTCTTGAAGTGTTTAGTCGAAAGAGCTGTAGGTGACTTTTTTTGATGGTGGAGGGAGCTTCGCTGGGATCTTCCTGAAGCTAGTTCTGTTACTGCTTGGTTTAGGCAGTCACTAAATCGAAAGAGAGTATATGATGGTGATGCGTGAATCGAAGGTTGCTACAGCCTGGGGGAAGTAAATCGAAAGGTACACTACTGAGACTTTTTATGAAAAAAATATTAGAGTTTTGAAGGTTTGAGAATGTTGGAGAGTTTGAGAATATGGGAGAGTTTGAGAATTTGGGAGAGTTTTAGTGCTTGAGGATTTTTATGATTTTTCTCTTTAGCAAAAATCTGGACCCTTTCTTTTTCAATGGTTCCTCTATTTATAGAGAAAAGGTTTGGGAGTTTAAACAAAGATGTGGCTTGGCTGAAACATGAATATTAAGCTATGTCAGATTTTCCAAGATCCCAAGGTGAAGTACTAAAGTTGTTGGTTAAAAGGGGCTGACTTCCCTGACTTATGGTGAAGTACAAATAGGATTTAAGCCAAGCATGGGCTTGGGGAAAGGATTTGTACTTAGCAAGTTCACTTTCATACAAGAAACTTCTGAACAAAGGCTTAATCACCTGGGCAATAGCTTAATCCAAAATGTAAGCAATTAATTATGGAGTGAAATACAAGCATTAAGGCTTGTAAGGTAAGATCATGTAGCCTGGTCCACAGATTTGATCAGTGTCCTTTCAATATCCTATTTTCCACTTGTGTCGAAGAGTTCTAGAAATGTACTAAAGAAGACTGCATCGAAGGATTCAGAGTTGGGTTTGAAAGATGCTGATTCGAAGGGAATCAAAACTCCAATCGGAGCTTTTGTGTGAAGGTGGCTCATGTCCAATCGAAAGCTTGCATGCCAGGGGTTACATGTGGTCAAACGAAAGAGTGTACACAGAGGGTCCCTGTCTTGTGACTTCATGCCAACATGTAAAAGATCTATGTTCAAACGAAGCTTATATAAAGGGAACCAACATGTCCAAATGAAAGGTGCATGTAGGAGGACAAAATGTTCAGATTCGAAAGAGGCATATAGGGAACAAGAAAATGCAAATTGAAGGATGCTAAAAGAGAGCCTTTTGCCTTAGAAATGAAATAGATTACAAGAGGATTTTTTCCTTGTGAATCCAAACCAAAATGTGCCAGAGGCCCATGCCCAGTCGAAGGATGCAATCCAAGCTTGCATCAAAAGAGGCCAAAAGGCCAATCAAAGGGGCTGAAATGAAGAACACTTGTATTTCTCCAAATTTTGTCAAAACAATATTTTTATCTGTTTTCTCCCTTTTTGACAGTTTCCTTTCAATTTTGGTACTGGAAAATTCCAAAGTACTTGTGCAAGCTTAAACCTTGAGAAACCTTGTGAGAAAGGCCTTGAAGAATAAGAGGGCAAATTTTGGGGTACAACAGTTGCCCCTATTCAATCTTCTTAGACATGAAGAGTTAGATTGGCGAGCTTTGCCATTTGTGACTCGAAGTGAAAGATGATCGGACACTAGAGTGCCCATAAATTTGCACTCGACAATGTGTAGTTGAGGGAATGGGCTTAAAGATGCCATTTGGAGAAGTGATAGAAAGTTGTTGGAGATGGGCTTGTAGATGCCATCTGAAAGTGATTGCCGAATCTGAAAGAGAAACTGAATGAGTATCAGAATGGCATTCGTGTTTGAAGCGTATCTGAACTGTATCTGAAAGTTGCAACTTAATGAGTATCAGAATGGCATCCGCGTCTGGAGCCTATCTGTACTGTATCTGGACTTAAAGTCTGAATGAGATTCAAAATGGCATCCGTGTCTGGGGCATATCCATACTGTATCTGAATCTGAATGAGTATCAAAATGGCATCCGTGTCTGGGGCGTATCTGTACTATATCTGAAGTCTGAATCTGAATGAGTAACAGAATGGCATCCGTGTCTGGAGTGTATCTGTGTTGTATCTGAATCTGAATGAGTATCAGAATAGCATCGGTGTCTGGGGCGTATTCGTACTGTATCTGAATCTAAATGAGTATCAGAATGGCATCAGTGTCTGGGGCGTATCTGTACTGTATCTGAATCTGAATAAGTATCAGAATGGCATCTGTGTCTGGGGCATATCTGTACTGTATCTGAAGTCTGAATCTGAATGAGTAATAGAATGGCATCCATTTCTGGAGCGTATTTGTGTTGTATCTGAATCTGAATGAGTATCAGAATGGCATCCGTGTTTGGGGCGTATCTGTACTGTATCTGAAGTCTGAATCTGAATGAGTAACATAATGGCATCCGTGTCTGGAGTGTATCTGTGCTGTATTTGAATCTGAATGAGTATCAGAATGGCATCCGTGTCTGGGGCGTATTCGTAATGTATCTGAATCTGAATGATTATCAGAATGGCATTCGTGTCTGAGGCGTATCTGTATTGTATATGAATCTGAATGAGTATCAGAATGGCATCCGTGTCTGGGGCGTATCTGTACTGTATCTGAAGTCTGAATCTGAATGAGTAACAGAATAGCATCCGTGTCTGGAGCGTATCTGTGCTGTATCTGAATCTAAATGAGTATCAAAATGGCATCCGTGTCTGGGGTGTATCCGTACTGTATCTGAATCTGAATGAGTACCAGAATGGCATCCGTGTCTGGGGCGTATCTTTAATTTATCTGAATGAGTAACAGAATGGCATCCGTGTATGGAGCGTATATGTGGTGTATCTGAATCTGAATGAGTATCAGAATGGCATCCGTGTCTGGGGCGTATCCGTACTGTATCTGAATCTGAATGAGTATCAGAATGGCATCCGTGTCTGAGGTGTATCTGTACTGTATCTGAAGTATGAATCTGAATGAGTAACAGAATGGCATCCGCGTCCGGAGCGTATCTGTGATGTATCATGATTGCATATTGTTAATGGTAGCCGTTAATCTTATCCTGAAAAGGGTAAAATGTTAGCTGGAACACGACATTATATTGCATGAAATGTATGATGCAATATATGTATTTTATCAATGTCTATGATATATGGATGTAATGTATGCGCATGTAAGCCGATTTGCTGTATTGCTGTATGATTGAGGAAAATAAATCCTTGACTGCTGCTGAGGATATGTGGATTCTTCATATCTTGAAATTGAAGTATTGACAGAATCCTTTTGTGAGAGAAATGTCGTATACTGATTGAGTAATCTGCTTGGGGAATCCAGAGAACTTTGATGACTTCTACTGGGGATTTAACAATGGGAATCCTCTTTCTGTTGGGGAACAATGAAAACTCTGTGGGGAAAAAACTTATTTCTATTTGGAAAAAGTTCAGGAGTTTCGGTCACCTGCCACTCTACTGGGGAATTATCCTAGGTTAGGGAGAAACAGAAGTTAGCCGTTATCCGGTTGATTTTCAGGCTTCAAGACAACTTGTCGGGGAACTTGAAGAAACTGGATGGTTTCCACCGGGGATTAATAGTTTTGAAGTTTTAGCTCGGTTGGGGATCTTAATGACGTACTATAGGGATTGCACATGGAATAGCCTAAAGACGTTTTTCCTATTCTTTCAACCTGTCAGTAATTGTTCTTTTCCATTTTGTTTATTTGTAAACAGTAATTATGTTCAAATGCATATGTTCATTAATGAATCATTGGACGTTTTTGCAAATAAAACACAAGTGTAAAAGAAAAGGACAAATAGTTTTCTGTACTTTAAAGAGATATCTTTGTATTCACTTTGAATAAGTATTTTGTACAAAGGAGACAAACATCCTAGTAAGAGGATGGTGTCATAACAATAAGAAAAATTTATACAAATAAAGATAGCTATGTGCGATAATCCCATGGGGTTCCCATTCTGCTATAGCCTCCGTATCTTTGAATATCTTGTCTATTCGTTGCTTCGTCTGAAGATGATTGAATTGATCAGAATTTCAGAGTTTGTCAGTGAAGAGATTGTTCTCAAAGTGATCCGACGAGACATAGTCATACACTTTAATTCCTTAACTTTTGCCTGGACCGCCCTTTCAGGTTTTCAGTCCACCGGGAAACCCTTTTTTGCCCAAGTCGCCCTTTCGGGTTTTCAACTTGCCGGGTGTACAAATTTTTTTTTATCCCTAATTTTTGCTCGAACCTTTTGGTTCGCTAGGATGCCCTTGTTTTTCCTAGGTGTGTCAACCTAGAGGGTCTCTTATGCGTAGTATCTTTTGACTATGTCTGCATTCGCCGGGTGTGGCAAATCGTTGCCGTCCATGGTGGTTAAGATCATTTCCCCACCGGAAAAGATATTCTTGATTACAAATGGTCCTTCATAGGTAGGAGTCCATTTGCCCCTGGGATCACTTTGTGGCAAGATAATACGCTTGATCACTAGATCTCCAACTTGATATTCTTGGCGTCTGAGTTTCTTGTTGAAATCCTTGATCATCCGTTTTTGATACATCTGACCATGCCAAACAATAGTAAGTCTCTTTTCATCAATTAAGTTCAGTTGATCAAGTTGGGTCTGGATCCAATCATCTTCACTCAAACCTGCATCTTTCATAATTCTCAAAGAGGGGATTTGAACCTCAATAGGCAAGACAACCTCCATGCCATAAACCAAAGAATAAGGTGTTGCCCCAGTCGATGTGCGAGCCGTGGTACGGTACCTGTGGAGAGAAAATGGTAGCATTTCATGCTAGTCCTTGTAGGTGACTGTCATTTTCTATATGATCTTTTTAATGTTTTTATTAGCAGCTTCGACTGCACCATTCATCTTTGGCCAATAGGGGGATGAATTGTGATGTTGAATCTTGAACTATTCGCACAAGGCAGTGATCATAGTATTGTTAAGGTTCGTACCGTTATGAGTGATAATCCTTTCTGGGATACCATATCGACAAATAAGATTCTGCTTGATGAAGAGGGCAACAACATTCTTAGTAACGGATGCGAAGGAAGCTGCTTCGACCCACTTTGTGAAATAGTCAATGGCCACTAGAATGAAGCGGTGTCCATTGGAGGCTGTAGGCTTGATCTCCCCAATCATATCGATTCCCACATAGCGAAGGGCCAAGGAGCTGTTAAGACATTCAGAGGAACCGGAGGCACGTGCACCTTGTCCGCATAGATTTGACACTTATGACAGGTCCAGGAGTGTTGATAGCAGTCTGCTTCCATGGTAGACCAATAATAGCCTGCCCTTAGGATTTTGTTCTCCATCGTATACCCACTAGAGTGAGTGCCAAAGGTACCTTCATGTAATTCAGCCATGATCTTTTCAGCTTCAATCTTATCCACACAACGGAGCAGAATAGAATCATGATTATGTTTGTACAGGATGCCATTACTTAGGAAGAACTTAGCGGAGAATCTCCTTAGGAACTTTTTATCATTGATTGAAGCTCCTTCTGGATATTCTTGAGCCTCGAGATACCTTTTGACTTCATGAAACCAATGTTGGTCCATTACCTCTTCAGTATTAATCTCGTGACAGTGTGCTGGTTCGTCCATTCGCTCAATGGTGATCTGGGGAGCCTCGTTATCCCAATTAAGTTTAAACATAGATGACATTGTAGCTAGAGCATCTGCTAGCTGATTTTCTTCTCGCGGGAAATGCTCGAAGGTAATCTGCTCAAAATGTGGTAGCAATGTCAAAACATGTTCTTTGTAAGGGATAAGGTTTGGGTGCTTGGTGTCCCAATCTCTTTTAATCTGATTGATGACCAAAGCTGAGTCTCCAAATACAACTAAATATTTGATTCCCAAGTCTATGGCAGCCTTGAGACCAAAGATGCATGCTTCGTATTCTGCCATGTTGTTCGTACAGTTGAAGCAAAGTCTAGCAGTAAAGGGAGTATGACACCCTTCCGAAGATATGAGTACAACGCCGATACCATTACCAAGTGCATTGGATGCCCCATCAAAAAACAGGGTCCATCGGGATCCTTGTCCAGGTCCGTCATATGGCCCGATTTCTTCACAGTTGTCTAATGTCATGATGTCCTCGTCTGGGAATTCAAACTTCATGGACTGATAATCTTCTACAGCTTGATGAGCAAGATGATCAGCTAGCATGCTGTCCTTTATAGCTTTCTGGGTAGTGTACTATATATCATATTCTGTTAGGATCATCTGCCATCTAGCTATCCTCCCAGACAGAGCAGGCTTCTCAAAGATGTACTTTATCGGATCCATCTTAGATATCAGCAAAGTGGTATGAGTCAACATATACTGTCTTAGCCGGCGAGCAGCCCATACCAGAGTGCAGCAAGTTTTCTCGAGCAGTGAATATATGGTTTCACAGTCGGTAAACTTTTTGCTCAGGTAGTAAATAGCGTGCTCTTTTCGGCCAGACTCGTCATGCTGCCCTAATACACACCCCATTGAGTTCTCTAAAACGGTCAGATACATGATCAGCGGTCTTCCCTCGACTGGTGGCATCAGGACAGGAGGCTCTTGTAAATACTCTTTGATTTTGTCAAAAGCAATCTGGCATTCATCATTCCATCTGACTACTTGATCTTTCTTCAACAGTTTGAAGATTGGTTCACAAGTAGATGCTAGGTGAGAAATGAATCTGGAAATGTAGTTCAGGCGTCCCAAGAGTCCTATGACTTCCTTCTCAGTACGAGGAGCAGGCATTTCTTGTATCGCTTTGACCTTGGTAGTATCAACCTCGATGCCTTTGTTGCTGACAATGAAACCTAAGAGTTTACCGGACCGGACTCCGAATGTGCACTTGTTTGGATTCAACCTTAATTTGTACTCTTTCAATCTCACAAACAGCTTTTGCAAGTGATCAAGGTGCTCCTCCTCAGTTTGTGATTGGGCTATCATGTCATCTACGTAGACCTCTATCTCATGATGTATCATATCATGAAACAAAGCTACCATGGCGCGTTGATAGGTTGCCCCGACATTCTTCAGTCTGAATGGTATCACTTTGTAGCAGAACGTGCCCCACTGTGTGACAAATGCAGTTTTCTCCATGTCCTCAGGTGCCATTTTGATCTGGTTATATCCTGAGAATCCGTCCATGAAGGAAAATACTTTGTGCTTGGCCGTATTATCAACCAGGATGTCGATGTGTGGAAGTGGAAAATCATCTTTAGGGTTGGCCATGTTTAAATATCTATAATCCACACACATTCTTACTTTTCTGTCCTTTATAGGCACGGGAACAATGTTGGCAACCCATTGAGGATAGGAAGTAACAGCCAAGAACCCAACATTGAACTGTTTCATTACTTCCGCTTTGATCTTCTCTAACATGTCAGGTCTCATGCGGCAGACTTTTTGTTTCACTGGTGGAAAGTCTTCTCTTGTGGGTAGACGATGTACCACAATGTCTGTATCGAGTCCTGACATGTCTTCGTATGACCAGGCAAAGATCTCAACATAATCATGCAATAGCTGAATTAGACGCTCCTTGACACTCAGCTCTAAATTGGCACCCACTTTGATTTAACTTCCTCGGTACCCAAATTGATTGTATCCAACAACTCCTCATGAGGATGAATAGCTCTTTCCTCTTGTTGTAGTAGCATGGCCAATTCCCCTGGTACCTCACAATCTTCATCACCTTCGTATTCGGCTTGGTAGATCAGATCTTCAAAGTCACTGAAGGCTATAGTAGTATTGTTACCCATAGGTTCCGGAATGGTGGGGTACCTGCATTTGTGAGTGTGGGTGTGTGTAAGGGTATAGCCATCTTAAAACAATACAATGTAAAAGAAAGACAATGAGCACAAAAGATTTGTATATGGAAAAGCGTCCATGATTCATTGAATGTCATATGAAGATGAAATAAAAACCCTTACAAATGGACCATTGTGCCTCGGGTAAGACACAAGGTTTTTAAAGTGCGAATTGTTCGTGAATATTACAAGTCCAACAGAAATGTAAAAGATAAATTACTGAGAGATGAAAGTTATTGGGATAAAGTCTCTGGCTTCCCAGTTGCGAAGTCCTCCATTGACAGTAGGAAATATCCAATCTTCCAAGCTTCCATCCTCTTCATTATCTTCTACTGCATTGACCCCTTGGTTGCTAATCTTCACACGTGGCCCTCCGTCATGGGCGCGACGCACAGCCTTCTGAGCAGTTGAAGTAAACCCTAAGCCAAACTTGTCTGATTTATACG
The DNA here is from genome assembly GCA_948472305.1 of Vicia faba. NCBI lineage: Eukaryota > Viridiplantae > Streptophyta > Magnoliopsida > Fabales > Fabaceae > Vicia > Vicia faba. The sequence goes on from CATIWC010001055.1 coordinate 142,447, forward strand.
GGATGTCCGGAAGCTGTCCCCAGATGGTGCACCCACCCTCTTCTACTACTGCCTTAGCGTCCTTTAGAGATGACATCCGAAGTGGAGGTCTTGTGATCTTAGGAATCGAGGATACCGCCTTGGTCGCCGCTACTTCTTGAGAGACCTCTTCAAAATGTTGAAAAGGAGTTTCAATAAACTTGCCATCCAACTCCACATATCGGAAAGAATTCAGATGACTAATCATGTACTCCTCCTCCCCGTGGACAATTAGGATCTTTCCTTGGACCGGGTACTTCAGCATCTGATGTAGCGTAGAGGTGACAACACCGACATTGTGGATCCAAGGCCGTCCTAACAGACAAGAGTAAGAGGGACGGATGTCCATCACATAGAAGGTTGAGTTGAAAGTCTGAGTTCCCACCTTTATCGGGATGTCCACCTCCCCGTGGACCATCCTCTTCGAGCCATTAAATGCTCTCACAATTATCTTACTGGGTTTCAATGTCAGCCCTTTGCAATCCAATCTGTCAAGAGCTTTCTTTGGTAAGATGTTCAAAGATGAACCAGTGTCTACCAAGACATGGGCTAGGGTTATTCCTCTACACTCCACATAGACATGTAATGCCTCATTGTGCTTTCTCCCTTTGGGTGTCAAATCAGCATCAGAGAAGCCCATGCCATTATTAGCTGTCGAACTAGCCACACAGTCCTGGAACTGGTCGGCAGACGTCTCTTGCGGCACATGAGCTGTCTTCAGAAATTTTACCAGAGCTTTCGCATGTGCCTCAGAGAATAACAACAATGCTAACATGGATATTTTGGAAGGGGTTTGCCCCAACTGTTCAACCATATCATAATCACTCTTCTTTATTATCCTCAGGATTTCTTCCATTTCCTTCTTGGATGTTTCAGGGATAGCTAGTGATTGAGCCTTCGTTCGGATAGGCTCTTCTTGAATGCCTTTTCCTTTATTCTCAGTAGTGGAAGTATTGGTAGGAATAGGGATTATGTTGTCTTTGTCGGTAAGTACGCTTGCAGGTATAATCACTGGTGCAGAGGTAATCTTCGGAACAACCACGGGTCAAAAAACTGCCTTTGGAGGGGCAATCTCTGGAGAGAAGATTCTACCACTGCGGGTAATCTTGCTAGTTCCGGCAATATTGCTAATTTCAGAATTTTCTTCTTCGGAGCTCTCTTCTTCGGCAGTAGGTTCATCTTGTTTGATACCATGGTAGTAGATTTCTCCACCATAATTCCATGGTACCGTTTTATCTGATTTGTACGGGACCGGCCCGAGCATTGTGATCTTAAGTGGAGTAGTTTTTGGGGAAGGTGTAATCCTAACGGGCCTTTTGGGGACCCTGGAAGGATTTGCGTAGATGGTTATGATAGAAATGTCTTTAACAGGAACGGGTAAAACGAGAGCATTCTCAAACATAATTTCTTGGTTATCAATCAGGCGTTAGATACCTGTCTTCAACAGAGGGCAATCGGCGGGTGAGGATAAGCAATGATGGCAGTCTTCCTTACATCCTGAGAATACACCAGCTTTTAAAAAATTTATCTTAATGATCGGGAGCGGAGTCAAAAGTTCATCCACCGTGGCAACAAATAAATCTTCCTCGACAGCATTGGCATTGTGACCATGCCTAGGCATCTGAGCGAAAATAAAGTTTGGTTTCTCAGGTGCATCAAACTCAACCTCCTTTGCATCTATCAAGTCTTGAATTTTGTTCTTCAGAGCCCAACATTTGTTAGTGTCATGCCCTGGACTTTCAGAATGGTATGCGCATCTGGCATTTGGATGATAATGAGGGGATGCAGTATTGGGATTCTTTGGGGCCTCTTTTAAAGTTTCCAGATTCAATTTCAGAAGATGTGGTAGAACCTGGGCTAGAGTCATGTTAATCCTGGTGAATTGCCGAACTGGCCTTTCCACCCTTGGCTGGTTATTTCTTGGTTGGTCTGATGCAGGCTTTGGAATCATAACGTCCCCCACTGTTGGTCGGTGTTCAGTTCTTCCTTGATTCCTATGTGAATAAACAACAGATATTTCCTTCTTCCCAGTGAAGGGTTTTTTCACGGCTGTAGAGGCAGACGAATCTTTCTGAATTTCCCACTTCTTATACCAACTTCCACCCTTTCGCCGGTTAATATCAACTCAGTAAACCCTGCAGAGGAACTCCCAATCAGATGGTTGAAGAAAGGGCCCGATAGAGTTCCCAAGAACATGTCCACCAACTCCCTTTCGAACAGAGGGGGTTGCACTCTTCCGGCTAGGTTTCTCCACTTTTGCGCGTAATTTTTGAAGCCCTCATTTGAAGCCATAGCCATACTCTGAAGTTGAGTACGGGTAGGCGCCAAATCGGCGTTGTACTGGTATTATTTATAGAAAGCTGCGGCCAGGTCTTCCCAATTGTGAACGTCGGCCCTTTCTAATTGGTAAAACCAATCAAGTTACGTTCTTGATAAACTGTCTTGGAAAAATTGGACCCATAAGTCTTTGTCAGCTGAATGCGGCTGAATCTTTCTGACATATGATCGGAGGTTCATTTTAGGACACGACACTCCATCATATTTTGCAAATAGGGGCACTTTAAACTTTGGTGGGATCACAATTCCTGACACTAACCCCAGTTCTTCGAAATCTAGACCCGGTACCCTCTGTATTTCCATAGCGGTTAAACTCTCTTCTAGGTGTCTGTACTTATCATCAGCCGGAGGGTATTGTTGTTCAGAGTAGTCCCCCTCTTCCTCTTCTTCTTCAGAGTCTGACAGAACTGCCGTTTCTTTTCCTTTTCTTTCCTCTTCATCAGATGTTGCTGGAAAATCTAAAGTCCTTCTAGCTTGTCCCTGAAACCTTCTGCCCATGATTACCACACCATTTGGTTTCTTCTCTTTCTTCTTTTTCTCTTTTTCTAGCAGAGTCTTCAGCTCCTCTTGCCCCTTGGCTAAGGTCATGAGTAACTGTTGAAATTGTGTGTTTTGAGCTTGAAGGGCTTTGACCGTCTGTTCAAGATCCATCTTACTGAAATAAATAGTATAGAGATGAGGAAACTTGTTGCAAAGACCTGCTTATGTTTATGATGAATGATATGTATTCATGCAATGCTTTCAAGGATTTAAAAATTCAAATTTGTTTCAAAAAAAATAAACGCACGTTATATTGATAAGATAGAATTTGAGTACATCAATGCCCCTTGGGTAAAATAATACAAAATTCTAAGATAAAAAGACATTGCGCATCCTCTTTGGTGCAATGTAGGTATTTATATTCAGCTCTTCATGAAGTAGCCGAGTGAGTTCCAAAACCTTCTTCTCGCTTGCATAGAATTGGGCTTCGAAAGTATCGCACTCTCCTTTGAGTTGTATCTAATCCCTTTGTAAGTCTTCGAGTAATGTAGGCATGTCAGGATGTAGGATAATGTATGGAACTTCTCCTTCCTTAACAGGCTCAATAATCACTGGGAGAATGGAAGGATAAGGCATCATAAGACTTTGAGCGCGGGTCCGTACCCACTTGAGGTAAGGCTCAAGAGGGATGGAATTCTTATGTCCCAAAGTCTTTCTATCCACCTTGTTTAGCATCCTCCAATCTCGGATGAATCTATGGCGAAGTCCCTGATCGTCGTTGTCATAGTCGAAAACCAGGCCTTGAATCAGCATATCATGTGGGCCATCCCTTCGGGAATAACCAAACTGTCTTAGAGCTAACCATGGGTTGTAGGTGATGCCTCCCCTAATTCCAAGTAGAGGGACATTAGGGAATTCCCCACAAAGGTCAACGATGATAACATTCTCTTTGGATCGAGAGCACCAATGAATATCTGAATGTTTAAGCGTCATTAACCTTTATGACCACCTCAAACCTTGCTCATTCTTTAAGACTGATTGGGGAAGATGAGAAATAAACCATCTTGCCAGGAGAGGAGTGCAACACATAAGGACACCTCTTTTCCTCATTGTGTGAGTGTGAAAAGAGTGTAGGATATCCCCTAGCAATGTAGGCACCAGATTGCGTGACATGAAGATTTTGACAGAGCTAACATTTATGAGTTGGTCAGGATTGGGAAACAGAACCATCCCATAGATGAGGAGAGCCACAATTTCCTCAAAAGCCTGCAAGTCTAAGGAATTCCAACAACTTTGGGCCTTCCCAAACAAGAACTTTGCTAAGAAGCCTTTGACACCACTTCTAGTTTCCCAATGGGTTGTGACATCAGATGAGTGCAAGTGCAGAGCTTGAGCAATCTCCTCTGGCTTTGGATCTCTTTCCGTACCATTTAAAGGTAGTTGATTGAGAATAGGAATCCTCAAAAGTTGAGAGAATTCTTCTAAAGTGGGCATAAGTTGATAGTCAGGAAATATGAAGCAATGATGCAAAGGGTCAAAGAACTGGAAGAGAACCTTCATCATATCCTCCTCTGTGTTGGAGGTGATCAAGTTGAGTAGATGACCATGTCTCTCGGTGAATGGAGAGTTCTCAGGGATCCTTGAAGCTAGCTCCTTGAGTTGTGGAGGAATTCTTACAAGGTTGATTTGGATAGTTTTCCTGCAAAGTGAATCCATATCTTACAAAACAAGAACAAAGATGAATCTCCAAAATCCTTGAAATGGTTAGTGGATGCATATGATGTTCATGATGTCCATGATGTTATGTACAAGTATGCATATACAAACAAATAAAACAAGTTCTTAGTTTAGGCTTGCATGGGGTTTCATGGGTAAGTACCCTCTTAAAGTTTAGTTGGCTCAACCTGTCCTAAAAATAGTAATCAGATTCTAAGGAGCTCAATATCACCAGATTGTTTCCTTGGTCGTTATTTCAGCTCAAGCCTCTTTAATGGCGACCAAAATATCCCAAGAAACCAAACCTCAATGAGTGTAGTATCGAGTATCTACCAACTTCGAACTGCACCAAAGCCGGTCATCTCACTACATCCTAAAAGGCCAAGTTGGTCAAGTAAAGGGTTCTAGAAGTTCATTAGTGCTTCATGACATCACTCAGCGGCCCCGTATTCTCTTTGATTGACTCGAAGGCTATCGGTACCCACAAATATGTCACACTAATATAGCTATTGCTTAGACCATGTCGGTATACCCCACACAGTTTCCACAACGTATTGCTATTTACCTATAATGTTTCCCAAATCCGGGTGGAGGATTCAAACCCGAACAAAGAACCAAAATGTAAAGCAAACAAGTCAAACAATGTAAGCAAATAAATGTGATCTAAACCCTAAGGTCACCCTACTTTTATATGATTCTCCAGCAGAGTCGCCAATTCTGTGATACGGTGGGATAACTGACTTGAGTGTTTTGCGGTTGATCGCAAATGTTACGGTTAGCAAGAGTCGCCACCGACTTTTCTTTTATCCAAAAGGAAAGGTGAAAAAGCACAGGAAAGACCTTTGAGATGTTTTCTTGAGTTCGGGGGGTAGATTATGAAAAGGGAAGGTGCTAGCACCCTTTTCATCCATGGTTTTCCATGGGATCTTAGTTACTTTCTTAGATCACTTGCTTTGGTTTGTTTGAAATGGTGTTTGGTGTGATGTTGAAAGTATTTTGTAAAAGAGGCCATTCGTTTAGGCAATATTTGTAATGATTCTCGTTCGTAAGAATATATACAAAGATGTTAGTCTTTTTGAAAATGTTTTCAATGTTTGTAAGATGTTTTTGAAATGTGTGTGTGTTTGTTTTTGAAAATAGCAAGGATTATTTGAAATGGAGCAAGTAACTTAGAAGCTATCTACCTACTTAAATGTCTTTCCTATGTATTTTCTATTCCTTTGACATTGTTGGCTTACCATTGATTTGGTAAGCAACCATATCTTTGGATGTAAATGGGACGAGCGTGGGTCATCGTATAACCATGATAACAATGTTACAAAGTATCTTAGCATTTTTTGAGGGACCAAGATCATTTTGTTTAGGCAACTTTGGAATAGCGTCATCGAGGGGCTATGATCTTATATTTATTTTGTTTTGCCAAGATACTTGGCATACGTAACATGACCATTTTTTATAAGGCAACAAGTGGAATTACCCTAGGGGTGCACGTGTGAATAGTGTGTTTGATTTGCATGCCTTTAGTATTTGATTAGGGGTTGTCTACTTGTTGATTTTCATCTTGCCATACATTCCCTATTTTACTAGCAAGCATACAAAATTAATAAAATGCAAAAAGATAAAATCCTACATTATTACAACCATATTGAATAGCATAAAAATATAAAGTCAGAAATAAAATAAAAGCAAGAAAAATGGGTCTTTCAATTCAGGCAGAAAACCCTTCGATTCTGCGTATTTTGGCTTCCTTCAATTTGGAGTCTGGAAACAATGGAGTCATGCCCTTCGATTTTCCTTTCTGTCTCCTTCGACTGGGGGTGGAGTCAGTAAGGTTCTGGCTTTCGTCTGAGGCCTAGAAACAAACAAGGTTCTGGCTTTTCCACAGGCTCCTTGCTGACTCATTGTAAGCATATTAGGCCCTCAGATTGTGATTCGAAAGGCTTGTGTAGCTAGCCAATCGAAGGGTATAACAAACCTGTCTTAAATTCTTAAAATGCAACATCCAAACATAACTACATTCCAGGGGTTAGCACAAAAACCAATGGGTCTCAAAGTCCAAAGTATAACTAATTAAGGTTGAGTTTTCAGCATATGGGCAGTCAGAATCGAATGCTAAAACATGGTCTAGAAATATCTAAATTTTTCTTTATTGGCATGTGCATATGATGTTTAAATGAAAGAGTTCCAAGTTTAGAGAGAACTTACCTCTTGAAGTGTTTAGTCGAAAGAGCTGTAGGTGACTATTTTTGATGGTGGAGGGAGCTTCGTTGGGATCTTTCTGAAGCTAGTTCTGTTACTGCTTGGTTTGGGCAGTCACTAAATCGAAAGAGAGTATATGATGGTGATGCGTGAATTGAATGTTGCTACAGTCTGGGGGAAGTAAATCGAAAGGTACACTATTGAGACTTTTTATGAAAAAAAGCTTAGAGTTTTGAAGGTTTGAGAATGTTGGAGAGTTTGAGAATATGGGAGAGTTTGAGAATATGGGAGAGTTTTAGTGCTTGAGGATTTTTATGATTTTTCTCTTTAGCAAAAATCTGGACCCTTTCTTTGTCAATGGTTCCTCTATTTATAGAGAAAAGGTTTGGGAGTTTAAACAAAGATATGGCTTGGCTGAAACGTGAATATTAAGCTATGTCAGATTTTCCAAGATCCCAAAGTGAAGTACCGAAGTTGTTGGTTAAAAGGGGGTTGACTTCCCTGACTTATGGGGAAGTACAAACAGGATTTAAGCAAAGCATGGGCTTGGGACAGGATTTGTACTTAGAAAGTTTACTTTCATACAAGAAACTTCTAGGCAAAGGCTTAATCACCTGGACAATAGCTTAATCCAAAATGTAAGCAATTAATTATGGAGTGAAATACAAGCATTAAGGCTTGTAAGGTAAGAACATGTAGCGTGGTCCACATATTTGATCAGTGTCCTTTCAAAATCCTATTTTCCACTTGTGTCGAAGAGTTCTAGAAATTTACTAAAGAAGACTGCATCGAAGGATTCAGAGTTGGGTTTGAAAGATGCTGATTCGAAGGGAACCAAAACTCCAACTGAAGCTTTTGTGTGAAGGTGGCTCGTGTCCAATCGGAAGCTTGCATGCCAGGGGTTACATGTGGTCAAACGAAAGAGTGTACACAGAGGGTCCCTATCTTGTGACTTCATGCCAACATGTAAAAGATCTATGTTTAAATAAAGCCTGTATAAAGGGAACCAACATGTCCAAACGAAAGGTGCATGTAGGAGGACAAAATGTTCAGATTCGAAAGAGGCATATAGGGAACAAGAAAATGCAAATCGAAGGATGCTAAAAGAGAGCCTTTTGCCGTGGAAATGAAATAGATTACAAGAGGCTTTTTTCCTTGTGAATCCAAACCAAAATGTGCCAGAGGCCCATGCCCAGTCGAAGGATGCAAGCCAAGCTTGCATCGAAAGAGGCCAAAAGGCCAATCAAAGGGGCTGAAACGAAGAACACTTGTATTTCTCCAAATTTTGTCAATAATATTTTTATCTGTTTTCTCCCCTTTTTGACAGTTTCCTTTTAATTTTGGTACTGGAAAATTCCAAAGTACTTGTGCAAACTTGAACCTTGAGAAACCTTGTGAGAAAGGCCTTGAAGAATGAGAGGGCAAATTTTGAGGTACAACAATGAGTATGGCACGACATTCATCCATTCCTCAGTTAACTAATTCAGGTTCATTTGAATCATGGTTCAAAGATACTTCATCTGGATATTTCTCCGTGCATTTGAACTGAGGAATCAAGGCCGTTAGGTGTGGTTATCAGGATTCCTTTCCCGTCAGGATATGATTTGCTTTTATCCAATCTCGACAAGTGCTGGGTGTTGTACCCCCATTTTTGCCCCTAAGATCCCTTCATCATACCACATTGTTTCAATTACCACAAAATCACATTAGGGATTTTGGTTATTCTCCCTATCTTTAGCTTTGCTCTTTGAGAAGTTACTTAGAACCTTGATTTGTTTGCTTTTATGATCATAAATATTGTACTTTGATTTTTCTCTCTAATTAATAAAATGCAATATTGGTTTGTCTTACTTGTTGATAATGTAGGTAAAAGCAATGAGGTTTAGCAAGTTGCTTCATGGGTTCATGAGTTTATTTCCATGCCCTAGTCAAGAACTTGAGAGATTCAAACCTCATCATTGAAGTTGTTTTAAAGTTGATATGAAATTGGTTTTAGTGGCCATGGGTCCTCATCATCATCCTCAACAATTTCTATTCACAAAGGAAGAATATTGGCACAAAAAGTTGGTTCAAACTTGGCAAAGTTCCACCAAGCATTCTCTTGATCTAGAGGCTAGGGTTTTGGACTTCAAAGAGGCATATCTTGCTCATCTTTTGTCATTTTTGAGTGATTTCAAAAACATTCTTCTCTTAAAATAGTTACCAACAAATCACTTCAAAAGCTCCAAAGATTTTTCATGTGGAAGGAACTTGGTGAAGAAGAAAGATCACAAGTCATCAAGTTGAATCCCTAATTTTCCATATGTGACTTCAAATTGTCATAACTTGGCAAATTTTTATCACCTTTAGCCCATTATTTTTCCATGATGATCTTGAGGATGTGTACTTCATGCCTCCTTTTATGTGCAAAGTAAGAAAATGGATGGAAGTTTCCTTAAGAATGCAAAAGATTATAGGTCATTTCATGATTTTTGGCCAACTTCAACAAGTCATAACTTGCTCAATTTTTGGAGATTTTGGGTGGTTCAAATTGAAAAATGTCATTCAAGAGATCTACTTCATTCCATCTATTTGGGTCAAGAGCAAACTCTAAGTGGAAAGCCATGTTTGGATGCAAGAGATTATAGGTCATTTTTAAAGAAGAATTTGAAATATTTCTAAGTATGGAAAGTCAACTCTTTTTCTCCAACTTTGACTCCATGTAATTTTCAGCTCAAGCCTACAATTGATTCCATTCTTTTTCCATTGCAAATTTTGTTACCTCATCTTTCCAAATCATCAAGAATCATGCCTTAAGACTCTCTGAGATGGAAATGTCATTGTTTTAAAAGTGGTAACTTAGAATTGAAGTTTCCTCGCAAGTCAGAATTTGAATTTCATATTACAACCTCTAAACCTCAAATTAGCACGCGTTTTGGGTCTAAACATGATTAGCCAACTTTCCCAAGTGGATTAGTGCATCAAAACGCAAGAATTGGATGAGTTTTGGTGAAGTTTGGATCACACTTCACTCGTGCATCAGGTTTGCACGAATTCCCTCCAAAACGAATCATTCACTCTTCCTTTTGATCCCATTTTCTTCTCCTATAAATACATGTACTATCCCATTCATTTTCTCAAGCTTAGATAGCCAGAATCACCCTGCCAAACTTGCTTCACAACTCAGAATTCAGCTACTTCAAATTCTATTCTCAAGCCTTTTTCAATCCATTTTCTCCATCAATTCACCTTTCTTGATCGTCCCTGAAGCTAATCATACCATTACATTAAAGAATCGTGCCCTATATTGCTCCATAAAAGTCTAGTTTCAGAGCTCTGCAACTCAACTTCAATAGATAGATTCCTTCATCAATTCTTCAAAACTTTGGTACCGTTGTGTTGCTCTTATTGACCTGGTTCTAGTCGCAACACTTACTTTTATCTGGAAACACGTTTTGACCATGAATTTTCAAATCCCTTTTCAAAACTTTCTTTCCAAATTGCTTGAGTTACAGTTTATATAAAAATGGCGCGAGGATATGGTTATCTTCGTCTTGAAGAGACGAAACAAATGGTATAGGTCTGAGCTTATGATTTTACAGTTTGAGAGACCTGGAATTCGTGAGGCTAGAGGTTGAAGATGCCCAACGTGTCACCTTCTAACCAATGAAAGCGTGCCATTTGTTTTTTTTTTTGAATTTCTGATTTTACATTTGATTCAGTGCTTTATTCAGTAAATACCATGATATGCACAGCGCGCCAGATCCCTTGGATTTGATTACTAACGCGTTTTAACTCTCATCCAATGGTCCATATCTTTTTCTTTTATTTTATTTTTCTGATATTTATATTTTAATTGTTTTAAATTTCAAAAAATCATAGAAAAATCATTTTTAGTCCAAAAAATCCAAATAAAATATGAAAAATATTTTTGATTATTCTCTTTCTGATTTTTATTTTTTCACAATTTAATTTTGTGTTTTGTTTTTTTTTGTGAATTTTGCACTTATTTGATTTATTTAAAATGTTTAAAAATACTTTTACACATTTTTAAATTCTGAAAAAAATTATGGAATGATCCAATGACATTGTGACAAATATTGGTGACTTTATTTTATTTTTGTTTCTGACTTTACTATTTTTTACTATTTTTGTTTATTTTTCCCATTTATTTTAATTTTTAAAAATAGTTTCTGACTTTTAAAAATTCCCAAAAAAATGTATAATTACTTGACCTATTTTCTGATTTTTCTATGGTTCTATCTTTCATTTCTTGATTAATTTGAATATAATTGACTTTTTCCCCATTATTTTCCATTTTTTTAAAAACATTTTTTAAACCCTTTAATGCATATATTAAATATATTATTATTTTGTGAATATTTTCTGGCTGTCTTGGGTTGATTTTTTGATCATGGCTTTATTAACATCATTGAATCCATGGTGTTGAGTCTAACTCCACACAAAATGGATGAATGATTTTAATAATATTTTGATTAAATATTAATTCAAATGTGGTTTTCTTTTTTACCCTAATTCCCCTTCATCTCATCACTTTCTTATTGCACTAAGTGTCGTTAGAGCATGATCTATATATCATGTCTCAAAACAAATGGTGTATAGATTGCTATTGACCGGCCTCAAAATAGGTGCGACTTCTATATAAGTCCACTTACGATTGCTTAACATAGCGTTAAATTTTGTCCCGATTCGAATAAATGATCACTCGTGGCCCAAACTTATGATTGCAAGCCTAAGTATGTTAATTTGATCTCTTTGATCCAATAACCTTGAGATTCATTGTGTGGAGGCTTTGGTTCTACCAATCCTCTAATGAATCTACAACACCTTTGGTCAACGCGGATCACTTAAACATTGTTGATCATTAAATAGTACTTGTGAGAATTCCAAATGGATGATATACTTGACAAAAAGCAAATGCAACTTGTTGTATGGAGGCTTTGGTTCTACCAATCCTCTAATGATTTCCAAATGCAAGTTTCAAGATGGTCATCCAACTAACCACTAATTATTGACTTGTTTATTTTATGCTTTATTCTTTTTATGCTTTATGTACTATTTATTTTTAGCATTTTACATTTCATGCCATTTTTTATCTTTGCTCATTTGAGCATTTATTTATTCTTGTCATTTTTACTTTGCTCACTTGAGCTTTTCTTTTCTTTTCTTTTCCTAAGATACTTAATAATCAACATAAACCCTAAAAAACTCTTAATGGTACTTGGACTATTTGGTTACTATCCTTGGCATTATGGAGCAGTGGACTTTTCTGGACTTAGGATTAGAAACCTTGGCCTATCTTGGAGACCTTGTGATCTTATCTGATTATTTTGTCTGGAGCTCTTGAGGTTTACCTCAAGACATTGGGTTTCTTGTTTGTTTTTGTGTGCAGTTTTTTGTGATTGCATCCTTGATTTGTAATCTGGAATTCACCCGTATACGGTTGTTACTCTGCCCAATTTTTGTGAGGGCTTAACACATTTGAAGAGGTCTAGTATCTTTGCTTGCTTGGTTTCAATCCAAAGGATGAGAATTCTATCTTAACTCATAATGTCAAGTTTTTGGCTTCTTGTTGGTTAAATGGTCCTTATCTTTAGCTTTTACCTTATGCTTTAGGATAGTCTCTTCTTCTCCTCTCATCTTCTTTAATTTCAAAAATCTTCTCCCTCCTTTTGAAAACTCTTCTTGTTTTGAAACTTAAACACTTTCATAATAAACTTGGGCTTAGGTCCATGCATTTTCAAAACATTTTCATAAATAAACCTCAATCAATTTAATAATACTTTGACATTTTTTTTAATGAGAAGATTAAAAGTCAACCAATCTCATTTCAAACCATTTTTTCCACTCTGGCTTTTACCCTTAAACTTTTTCTTAAAAGATTAGACTCTTGTAAAACATTGTAGTGATGCAAACAACTATACTTCTACAATATGTAGTGAAGAGAGACATTTTCCACTTGGGTGTTGAGTGAGGCATTGTTGATTTTAAAATCCAAGCCATATCCTCCACTTTGAGATGATGCAAATTCTCCTTTCTCATGATTGTGGGTAGTAAGTATGTTTTCCACACGGACAATGACGATGATGCCTTATCTCTTAAAATTAACCAACACACTTATGTTTCAAATCTTTTAAAAGAGGAACTATGTGTACCCTGATCCCCTATTGCACGAAAGGTGGCACGTGGGCACTAAAGGTTCGCAACCGCGGCGGGTGAAAAAATTAAAAAAAATAATATTTCTTTTCTCACCTCCACCATCCATTTTATATACAACACATCATTTTATAGCCAAAATATACAGATTTTTCAAAGAGGTTCCTGCGGAGTACCGTAGATGTTTAGGGTGCTAATACCTTCCCTTTGCATAACCAACCCCCTTACCTTGAATCTTTCCCCTTTTTTTTGGATTATTCGCTCTTTTCCCATTCCTTTGGAAACAATAAAGCGCGGTGGAGATTTTTATTTTTGATTTGTATAAAGTCTAGTCAATCCAATGGCTTAGTCTTGAACATTTCTACCGCTACAGAAAAATGGCGACTTCACTGGGGAAATATTGACCTCTTGCTGGTCCATACCTAAGTGGGTTAAGCCTATCTTTGTTTATATATATATATATATATATATATATATATATATATATATATATATATATATATATATATATATGTGTGTGTTATTGTGTTTATGTGTTATATTTTTGTATATATGTTTGTCTAGATTTTTCCTGGTTTTCAGGGTGCTTGGTGATTACTCATGAGTCCTATACCCGGACTTGGGAAAACTTTAAGATAGGACATGTGATATAGTCATGTTAACTTTGAGGGAGTAATCCCAAAAAAGGAGGCATGAGATCCCCCACTCAGTGGAGGCCCCTTTGACTGTAGTGTCGTTTACCGAGTAATCGGGAAGACGTACTGCTTTCGACCTGGGAGCCTGCTGAAACTGAGGACCATAGAATACCAAACCCATCTTGGCCTTTTAGGTGTAGTGCGGAAGCTATGACGGAGTAATCCGGAAATAGTTGTCATGCGATACTACGCTCAGACGAGTCTTTCTTGAGAATATTACTAATTACCAAGTTAATCGAGAAGTTGGTAATATTTGAAGGAAGGATGTAGACTCTGGGAACCTCTAAAACCTTGTTCGGCAGGTGATAACTCTTAGACCAACACCTTATGGGTAGTACCTTCGACCTCATGCTCGTGACGTTGAACCTATGAACCCTATATGTGTGATCTTGTGTGTGATTGTTGCATCATGCATCCATGCACTCATAAGCATCTTTTGAAGAAAACAATATTTCAAGGGATTTACAAGTTGACTATTTGTGAATATCTCAGGTACTTTTAACCATAGATTATGGAAAGAGAAAAACCGGAAAATACAGTTTCAAGGATCCCAAGATAGATGAGCTGATCAGTATGATTCCAGAGATTGAGTGTCCTGCAGACTTTCGGAAGAAGTATGGATCCATTATTCCTCTCATGAAGCTGAAGATGAAGGAGGGTATTCTCTCGACCTTGGTCCAGTTCTATGATCTGGTGTGTCACTGCTTTACTTTTCCCGATTATCAGCTGATGCCTACATTAGAAGAGTATTCTTATCTATTGGACTTACCCGTTACTGATCGTGTTCCTTTTACTGGTTGGAGGGTGAGCCAAAACCACATGAGATTGCTGCTTTGATTCATCTGGGGAAGTCTGAGGTGGAAGCCCATATGACTACTAAAGGAGGGATTAGAGGATTACCAGCCCGGTTCTTATTGGAGAAAGCTCATTAATTTTCCAAAATAAAGAGTACAGTTGCTTTTGAGGCCTTTTTGCTTTACTTGCTTATGAATTATTCTTATTTCCTAATGTGGACAAGTTTGTCGACATTAACGCTATCAGGATTTTCATGATTGGAAACCTGGTTCCTACACTGTTGGGTGATGCTTATTACTCTGTTCATCTTCGGAGTTCTTATCAAGGAGGAATGATTATTTGTTGTACGCCTTTGTTGTACCGATGGTTCATCTCTCATATGCCTCAGTCTGATGCCTTTTGGGATGTCAAGAAGGAACCCTGTTGGGCTCCTAAGGTCATGGCACTTACTCACTCGGATATTGATTGGTATCATCGAGCTTATCATGATATAGAGATTGTTGACAGTTTTGGTAGTTTCCCCAATGTACCTCCTCTTGGTACAAAGGGAGGAATTAACTATAACCCTGTTCTTCCACGGCGACAACTTGGATATCCGATGAGAGATAAACCGAACAATATTCATTTGAGTAGTTTCTTTCTGAAGGAGGGAGAAGACCACAAGGAAGCTAGGGAGCAGATTGCGAAGGCCTGGCGTCACATTCATAAGAAGAGTAGGAAGGATTTTGGGCCTAGGGGTGCTGTTTCTTTAGAACCATATCTTCAGTGGGTTCGATCAAGAGCCATTCAGTTGAAAATGCCGTATACTCGGGAGACACCCATGCCTGATTTATTTGTGAAGACCGCTCCTCATTTATTAGATGATATAGAAGAACTGCAGCTCGCTTTGGTTAGGATGCAACAAGAAAGGGATGCTTGGAAGAACAAGTTCCAGACTTTAGAGAGTTCCTATAGAGCAGACTTGAAGGAGAAAGATGATTTGATCGAGATCCTTGAGAGTCGAGCGGTGGAGTCTATGGAGAGGCAAGGGGATTTATTTTCCCCTAAGCCTCAAACAGGTGCCGATTACTCACTTCCTGCTTCAGATGATTGGAAGGAGTTTGCCATCAGACAGGTGGAAGAAAACCAGAGGTTGAGGGCTCAGATTGCCAGACTCACAAGGAAGCGTCAGCGTACAGATTGATCTCTATCAGTTTCTTTCTCTCAGGATTTTTAGATTGTATTTTCATCTTGTACTTGGGATCATTGAAACTTGTAATCCATTTTGGAATTATTATAATAAAGAATTTTCAGTATTTCAAATGCGTTATTGTTTTGATGTTTGCAATATGTCTATAGATCTTAAATCCCTTGAAATATTAAAATGATGGAATAAAAATAATCATGTGAATTGCATGACATGCATCATATTGCATTTATTATGCATACCCATGTGCCTTACCCAGCTTCTTTGCTTCGTTCAGCAAACTGACTTATCACTACAACACTCGGGCTAACTTCAAAAAGAAGATGGACAATTTGGAACAGGAGAATCGCGAGTTACGTGAAGAAGTTTCTACTCTGAAGGATGGCTTGGCCAATTTGACTACTCTAATGGAAACTCTGGTGGCTGCTCAGAATCAGCCACCGAGTGTTCAACCTTAACCAACAAGGGCAAATGCTGAAGTTCCTGATGTTCTCGTATCTACTACTCCGACTGTTGTTCAGAACCGTATGCCTCAGGGTTATCCATGGGGAATGCCGGAGAATTTTGCACCTGAAGGTTTCAATTTGGGTCCCCAAGATGCTCCAATGGTTCCAAATGTTGTTACTCCAGCACCTCCTATGGTGCATAATGTTCCTGCTGCACCTCCTTCGGTGAATTTGGTTCCGTTTGAAGATGTGTGTCATCCTTTCCCTCCGCCGAGTGAAGATTTGGGTCTTTATTACAGAATAGATGTTTTCCAAGAGCAGTTTGATAGAATGCAAAGAGAGATGAAGGCTCTTAGGGGAAAAGAGTTATTTGGGCAGAACGTGAATAAGCTGTGTTTGGTCCCAAATGTTAAAGTGCCTGCTAAGTTCAAGGTCCCTGAGTTTGAGAAGTACAAGGGAAACACTTGCCCTCGTGCTTATTTGGTGATGTATGTAAGGAGAATGTCAACCCACACCGATGATCAGTGTCTGCTAATTCACTTTTTCCAGGATAGTCTAACCGGCGCAGCATTGAAATGGTACATGAGTTTAGATAGTGCCAACATCCATACCTTTAATGATTTGGGAGAAGCATTCATAAAACAATACAAGTACAATGTGGACATGGCACCCGATCGTGACCAGCTTAGGGCCATGGTTCAGAAAGACAGAGAATCGTTTAAAGAGTATGCATAGAGATGGCGCGAAGTGGATGCACAAGTGATTCCTCCCATGGATGAAAAAGAAATGACTAAAATTTTTCTGAAGACGCTGAGTGCCATCTACTACGAAAGAATGGTAGCAAGTACCCCGAGTGATTTTACAGAGATGGTAGGAATGGGTGTCCGCCTAGAAGAGGCAGTAAGAGAAGGTCGTTTGACAAAGGGTGAAGGATCTGGAGGTATGAAGAAGCCAACTTATGGGTTTACAAAGAAGAAAGAGGGGGATACCAATGATGTCATACAAGAGAGGAGAGTGAATGCTCCTAGAAGGAATTTTCAGCGTCACCAGCAAGTTGCTTCAGTGACTCCTGTTATGAATGCCGCTCCAACTACCGTTGCTTATCAAAGACAATCCCAACAAGGGAACCAATGGAATAATCAGAGAAGGGAGAACTATGACCCTATTCCCATGAGCTATGCAAAGCTACTACCAGCATTGATTCAGAAGAAGTTGGTCCAGACACGACCACCTCCAGCAGTACCATCACCTTTGCCTTGGTATTACAAAGCAGACCAGATGTGCGCCTTTCATTAAGGAGCACCAGGGCATAGTGTTGAGTATTGTTATCCTTTGAGGACTGAAGTGAAAAGGTTGGTGAAGTCTGGAATTTTATCTTTTAAAGACATGGGACCTAATGTGAAGGATAATCCTCTACCCAAGCACAGAGGAGTGAATGCTATAAATATGGTGGCCGGTTGTCCAGGTGACTTCTGGATTTTTGACATTAATCTGGTTAGAGGAGATTTGGTGAAAATGCACACAGACCTCTGTGAATTCAGTTATTATACGCATGACCACGCCGGTTGTGCTATTTGCAGTACAAATATACAGGGTTGCGAGAAGATAAAGGCTGATTTGCAGAAGATGATAGATGAAGGTTTAATCCACATAATCTGGCCTAGGGAAGAGTATGAAGAGGAAGTGAATATGGTTTCTGGAGGTCCTGGTGAATTCAGAATTTTCGATGTGGAATATTTGAATGAAGATCTCGTACAGTTGCATGCTACCTTTTGTCGTACTGCTGGTCAGGTGGAACACCAATATGGGTCTTGCATAGTTTGCTGTCGAGACCCCCGAGGATGTTCTATTGTGAGAGAGGGTGTTCAGCTGTTGTTATACAATGGAACTATTAAGATCGCAGGACAGAGAGATGATTATCACGAGATTGATATGGTTGAAGTTTGTTTGATGGGAGAAGAGTCAGCGGAAGAGTATGCCTCTGCGAATGAGTATTTTTCTTCAGACGAAGATTTGTTTGCCGGAAATGACCTTTTGAGGACTGATTATGTTGAGGAAGGTGTAAACGTCATTGTACCTTGTTTTGGTGCACCCGCTCATCTTGAGGTGGAGTACCATAGCCAACCAACTATTACCCCACTGGTAATTAGTCTGCCAGGTCTTATTCCCTATAAATCGGATAAGGTTGTGCCTTACAAATACAACGCTACAATCTTAGAAGATGGGGTGGAGGTTCCCATCCAGCCAATGCCAGATGTCAGGAATATAGCTGATAACAGCAGGGTGACCCGTAGTGGTCGTGTGTTTGCGCCGGTTATTCGAAAAGATGTTGCTGGAAAGAAAATTGCTGAGAACGATGAGCCTAAGAAGGCTGCAGGAGAGACTAGTGGAGCCACATTAGAGAAAGAAGTGGATGATATTTTGAAGATAATTAAGATGAGCGACTACAAGATTGTAGATCAGCTATTGTAGACTCCTTCAAAGATATCCATCCTAGCTTTATTGACGAATTCCTCCGCTCATAGGGAATCATTGATGAGAGTACTAGTCCAAGCTTTTGCAGAGAATGACATGCCGTTAGATCAATTCAGCCGTGTAATTAGAAACATTACGTCATGTAACAACTTGAGTTTATGCGATGATGAGTTACCAGATGAAGGGAGGAATCACAACCTGGCCCTCCACATATCCATGCACTGCAAGAATTACTCGCTATCTAATGTGCTAATTGATAACAGATCTGCGTTGAATGTTATACCGAGAAGTACCCTCATGAAGTTAAAGTATTAGGGAACACCTATGCACCCGAGTGGCATCATTGTGAAGGCTTTTGATGGGTCGAGGAAATCTGTCATCGGTGAGGTGGACTTACCCATCCATATAGGACCACATTTGTTCTTGATAACTTTCCAGGTAATGGATATTATTCCCGTGTATAGTTGTTTGCTAGGACGGCCATGGATGCACGAAGCAGGGGCTGTCACTTCAACTCTGCATCAGAAGCTAAAGTTTGTGCGTGAAGGGAAGGTAGTGATCATAAATGGGGAGCAGGCGTTGTTGATATCCCATCTATCCTCTTTTAGTATCGTAGAAGCAGATGAGGCTGCTGTTGGAACCCAGTTCCAAGCCCTACCCATTGACAACATAAGGAAGAATGAGAATTCTGTAGTTTCACTGAAGGATACGCAGCAGGTTGTGCGTAATGGTCATAATGTAGTTTGGGGATGACTTGTGGATCCACCCGTTAATAAAAACAGAGCTGGTTTAGGTTTCTCTTCGAGGAATGACAAAGGCGAAGGTTTGAAATCAAAGTATTCTGTAAACAGTTATCATGATGTTTTCCACAGCAGAGGCTACCTCCATTCGGTTGGTTCTGGAATTAATGCTATTGAAGAGGATGAAGCAGAGTAGGAAGCACCTAATTATGTGACGCATGGAGTCCGAGTTCAGAACTGGGTCACCATTGATGTTCCTTCTTACATACATGTTTCAAAGTAATTTGTTTTGTTAATCTGTTTATTTCTTTTGAAAAGCTTTCACTCTGCCCAAGGTGGAAGTATTAATGTTGTAGGGCTTATCTATTTGCTATAATTGATAAGATCATTAATAAAAGTTGTCTTTGCTTCCAAATTATGTCTTTTATTTTCTGCCTTTTTCTTGGGAAATGGTAATAAAAAAATATTTAAAAAAAACCCTTCAAAATAAGTAATAACTGGAAATTAATCTGCATGATCACTTGTTATATGTGTCAGTTTCTAAAAGCAATCATAAATCACATGTGCAGATTAATTAAAAAACCCATTGAATACAATGACCCTGCACCCTCTCCCAACTTTGATTGTCCTGTGTTTAGGGCCGAAGAAGAAGATTATGATGAGATTCTAGAAGAGGTCTCACGGTTGCTTGAGCATGAGGAGAATACCATTCAGACATATAAGGAGCCTTTGGAAGTGGTTAATTTGGGTTCAGAAGAAGATCCGAAGGAGGTTAAGATTGGAGCATCATTGCATCCTGATGTGAAGAGCGGGTTGATTGAGCTGTTGAAAGAGTATGTGGATATTTTTGCTTGGTTTTATCAAGATATGCCTGGTATAGATATAGACATTGTCGAGCATCGTTTTTCGTTGAAGCCAGAGTGTCCGCCAGTTAAACAAAAGTTGAGGAGAACCCATCCAGATATGGTAGTAAAGATCAAGGCGGAGGTCCTAAAGCAGATTAATGCTGGTTTTCTTGTGACATCAGTGTATCCTCAATGGATTTCCAATATTGTCCCTGTACCGAAAAAAGATGGAAAAGTCTGCATGTGCGTAGATTACAGAGAACTAAATAAAGCTAGTCCAAAAGATGATTTTCCATTACCTCACATTGACATGTTAGTGGATAGCACAAAAAAATTCAAGGTATTCTCGTTCATGGACGGATTTTCCGGGTATAATCAAATAAGAATGGCTCCAGACGACATGGAAAAAACAACGTTTATCACACCCTAGGGAACATTCTGTTATAGAGTGATGCCCTTCGGGTTGAAGAACACTGGTGCAACGTACCATAGGGCTATGACAACCCTATTCCATGATCTGATGCACAAGGAAATCGAAGTATATGTTGATGATATGATTGCCAAATCCCAAACTAAAGAAGGGCATATAGAAGATTTATTGAAGTTGTTTTGGCGTTTGAGGACGTATCGTCTCCGTATGAATCCAAATAAATGCACCTTCGGAGTTAGATCGAGGAAACTGTTGGGTTTTATTGTTATCCAGAAAGGAATTGAAGTTGACCCTGACAAAGTCAAGGCAATTCAAGAAATGCCAGCGCCAAGAACTGAAAAGTAAGTCAGGGGTTTCCTCGGGCGTTTGAATTATATCTCCAGATTTATTTCCATCATGACTGCAACATGTGAACCAATCTTTAAATTGTTAAAGAAAGATCAAGGTTGTGTGTGGACAGATGACTGCCAAAGGGCATTTGAAAGTATTAAAGAGTATCTGGTTGAACCTCCTATCTTGCTCCCTCGTGTAGAAGGAAGACCGTTGATTATGTATCTGACAGTGTTAGATAAATCCATGGGTTGTATTCTGGGACAACAGGATGAAACAGGAAAGAAAGAGTTCGCCATTTATTATCTCAGCAAAAAGTTCACTGATTGTGAGTCGCGGTATTCTATGCTAGAAAAAACATGTTGTGCTTTGGCCTGGGCGGCAAAGCATTTGCGGCAGTATATGTTAAATCATACTACTTGGTTGATCTCCAAAATGGATCTAATCAAGTATATTTTTGAAAAGCCTGCTCTTACTGGGAGAATTGCCCGCTGGCAGATGTTATTATCTGAATATGATATTGAATACCACGCTCAAAAGGCTATTAAAAGTAGTGTGTTGGCAGATTATCTTGCTCACCAGCCGGTGGAAGATCATCAGTATGTAGGATATGAATTCCCCGATGAAGGTGTGATGTTCTTAAAAGTTAAATATTATGATGAACCATTGCCTGAGGAGGGCCTGACCCTGAATCTCGTTGGAGTATGGTATTTGATGGAGCTGTGAATGCTTATGGTAAGGGAATTGGTGTTGTGATTGTCACTCCTCATGGATCGCATATTCCTTTTATCGCAAGGTTAACATTTGATTGCACTAATAATATGGCGGAATATGAGGCTTGCATCATGGGTCTTGAGGAAGCTATTGATCTCAGAATCAAGATTTTAGATGTGTATGGTGATTCAGCTTTGGTAATAAATCAGATTAAAGGAGAATGGGACACTCGTCACCCTGGCTTGATCCCTTACAAAGATTATGCTAGAAGATTACTGCCCTTCTTCAATAAAGTTGAATTCCATCACATTCCTAGAGATGAAAACAAAATGGCAGATGCTCTGGCAACTATGGCTTCCATGTACCAACTAAATTCTTGGAATGATATACCCCGAATTACAGCTCGACGGCTAGATAGGCCCGCTCATGTGTTTGCGATAGAGGAGGTAGCAGATGAAAAACCTTGGTATTATGATATCAAAATTTTCTTCAGACTCAGGAATACCCGTTTAGTGCGTCAAAGAAAGATAGAAAGACACTGAGAAGATTGGCAGGCAGTTTCTTCCTCAGTGAAAATGTGTTATACAAGAGAAATTTTGACATGGTCTTGCTCAAATGCGTGGATAGACACGAAGCAGACATGTTGATGCATGAGATTCATGAAGTTTCATTTGGCACTCATGCTAATGGACATTCAATGGCTAAAAAGATGCTAAGGGCAGGATATTATTGGTTGACAATGGAATCTGATTGTTACAAATTTGCAAAGAAGTGCCATAAATGCCAGATTTATGCAGATAAGATCCATGTGCCTCCGACACTTCTCAATGTGATTTCCTCCCCATGGCCTTTCTCTATGTGGGGTATTGACATGATCGGGATGATAGAACCCAAGGCTTCGAATGGACACCGTTTCATCTTGGTAGCAATTGACTACTTTACCAAATGGGTAGAGGCTGCTTCATATGCCAATGTTACCAAACAGGTGGTGGTGCGTTTCATCAAAAACAATCTTATATACCGATACGGTGTGCCAAGCAGAATCATCACTGACAATGGCTCAAATTTGAATAACAAGATGATGATGGAACTGTGTGAAGAATTCAAGATTGTCCATCATAATTCATCTCCATACAGGCCAAAGATGAATGGGGCTGTTGAAGCTGCTAATAAGAATATCAAGAGAATTATCTAGAAATGGTTGTCACTTATAAGGATTGGCATGAAACGCTCCCTTTTGCTCTGCATGGATATCGAACATCTGTTCGCACTTCAACATGAGCGACCCCGTTTTCCCTAGTGTATGGAATGGAAGCTGTACTCCCTGTAGAGGTAGAGATTCCCTCGCTGCGTGTGATAATGGAAACCAAGTTGACAGAGGCTGAATGGGTCCAGAACAGGTTTGACCAATTGAATTTGATTGAAGAGAAGAGAATGACAACTTTGTGTCATGGGCAATTATATTAGAAAAGAATGAAGAAAGCATTTGATAAAAAGGTTAAACCTCATGAATTCAAAGAAGGCGACCCCGTGCTCATAAAGATCATGTCTTTCAACACTGATTCTAGGGGAAAGTGGACTCCCAATTTTGAAGGCCCGTATGTTGTCAAGAAAGCCTTCTCTGGTGGTGCATTAATTCTTGAAACTATGGATGGCGAGGAGTTCCCACGACCCATGAATGCTGACGCAGTCAAGAAATACTTCGCCTAAAGAAATAAAAGAACAGCTCGCTAAGTTGAAAACTCGAAAGGGCGGCTTAGGCAAAAAGGAGCGTCTCGGTAGGCCGAAAACCCGAAAGGGCGGTCTAGGCAAAAATTAGAGACATAAACAGAATAAATTTCCCGCTAAGTTGAAAACCCGAAAGGGCAGCTTAGGCAAAAGTTAGGGACTTTCTTGGAAAGTAACTACGTCAGACGAGACTTGATCGTTGAAGCAACAATCTTCTCGAATCCTCATCATACTTCAACAAAGGCTGCTGCTCAGGATTTCAAAAGTTGTTAGGGGGGATAGTGGTCATTGTATCTCAATGTATCTTTTCCATTATGTATTACCATTTCCCAAATTTTGTAATCATCCATGGAGTCTCTCCATTCACAGACTACCATTCTATTAATGAAATTCGAGCTTTTGCCCAATTCTTTGTATTCTTAATTTTATTTAGCTTGCAAAGACTTCATTTATTACTGATAATAACTTTTAAAGCAAAGAGATTAAAAAGCAAAATTGACTTTTCAAAAAAAAAAAGAGAGATCTTTACAATTCAATTTACTTTGGGATTTGTAATGAAACAATGACAACAAAAATGGTGATCCCATTATCCCCAGTCAAGTCTTGATTCGCTTTTGATTTTGGGTTTCCATGGTCAGAAGCCTTCGTCCCAACTTCCCCAGCAAATTCTTCCCTCATATGATGAAAGGTTTTATTCCCTTGGTGTGCTGAGGTGTTGCTCTTTTTACAGTATTGGCACTAGTGTTGACTTCTTGATCTCCCGAGAGGGTTATCCCAGGGCATCTCTTGTTGGAATGAGGGTTCGTGGTGAAAATTTTCAACCTGCAGTTTCTTTTCTCTTGGGAGGTAGGCTTGAATTCCCCAGTGAGGTTTGGTTGTTTCGAAGTTAGTTTGCCTTATTTAAGGTTGATCTTGCAACCTCCAATAGGCATGTTACTTTTGGAGAACTGTTTCTCCAATGAACCCGAAAGCAGGGTGTTCTATCCCGGTGTCTGTTTGATTTAAAGCTACAGTCGGATTATGTTCTCCTCAGTGAAGTTAATGCAATAGGTTTGGTTTCTGCAGTCGATTTCACCTTTCTTGGATTGATCTTTCTGTTTGAAGCTTAGCCCAATGTTGTTAGTAACTGAGGCAGTTTTGTTTGTCTGCACTGATTATGTATCCTTTTTATCAACATATGCACAATAGCACTCGTACATTCATACATGCATCATACATTGCTAAAATCATCATTCATGGATATTGTGTTTTTGACCTTTACTGAAGCGCTCTTTGTTTGGTTGAATTTGGTCTTCCCTCTTGAGTTTATTTCTCAAAGGATGAATCTTCTTTGGCCGTCTTATTCCGATATTTTTCTGAATTGGATTTGTGGTTGCATGACGATGTCGTGTATTATGGATTTTTGAAAACTTTGAATTTTTGCTTGTGCATTTATTTTTCACAAGGAGACTTTATCTCCCCAGCAGGAATATCATGGCATTTCTCCAGGAAGTCATATTTCAATCCTTGGAAAGCCATTTTTCTTTGCAGCTCCCTATTGGTAATAAGTGGTAGTCTCTTTATTTGAGACAAGTTACATAGTACCCTTTCCAGGAATATCTCCTTGGTTAAAGAAGAAGTCGAGACCCGTTCTTGGCAGAACACCAGAATTCTGGAAAACTTGATATTTTCTCTTTCTACCTTCAGTGAACATTGGTAGTACATCAGTAGTGAACGTCATTGTTTGTTATCTTTTTGCTATCTTCATGAACGTTGATAGTTCATCTTCAGTGAACGGAGGTGGTTTGATATATTCAGAGAACGAAGATAGTACATCGGCAGTGAACGTCGATGCTTGTTATCCTCCTCTCTGATTCTATTCTCGTGGTTTACCAGTGATTTATTTTCCTGGTGGGATTGCTCTTTTGCTTCTGCATTTTGTGTTTCCTCCCCAATGCTACTTTGTGTCTCTTCTGTTCATATTCATTCCTATGCATAAACATTTGCATGGCATCTTAGGGCCAAAAACAAGGTTTGTTTTATATTTAAGTGTCTTCGATCACGTCGACATGAAGATTTTTAACCTTCGTATCTCCGGATAGAAGAAACTTAAATAAGGGCAGCTGTTGTACCCCAATTTTCACCCTTAAGATCCCTTCATCATACCACATTGTTTCAATCACCACAAAATCACATTAGGGATTTTGGTTCTTCTCCCTATCTTTAGCTTTGCTATTTAAAAGTTACCAAGCACCTTGATTTGTTTGCTTTTGTGATCATAGATATTGTACTTTGATTTTTCTCTCTAATTAATAAAATGCAATATTGGGTTGTATTACTTGTTAATAATGTAGGTAAAATCAATGAGGTTTAGCAAGTTGCTTCATGGGTTCATGAGTTTATTTCCATGCCCTAGTCAAGAACTTGAGAGATTCAAACCTTACCATTGAAGTTGTTTTTAAGTTGATATTAAATTGGTTTTGGTGGCCATAGGTCCTCATCACCATCCTTAACAATTTCTATTCACAAAGGAAGAATATTGGCACAAAACGTTTGTTCAAACTTGGAAAAGTTCCACCAAGCATTCTCTTGATCTAGAGGCTAGGGTTTTGGACTTCAAAGAGGCATATCTTGCTCATCTTTTGTCATTTTTGAGTGATTCCAAAAACATTCTTCTCTTTAAAGAGTTACCAACAAATCACTTCAAAAGCTCCAAAGATTTTTCATGTGGAAGGAACTTGGTGAAGAAGAAAGATCACAAGTCATCCAATTGAATCCCTAACTTTCCATATGTGACTTCAAATTGTCATAACTTGGCCAATTTTTATCACCTTGAGCCCATTCTTTTTCCATAATGATCTTAAGGATGTGTACTTCATGCCTCCTTTTATGTGAAAAGTAAGAAAATGGATGGAAGTTGCCTTAAGAATGCAAAGGATTATAGGTCATTTCATGATTTTTGGCCAACTTCAACAAGTCATAACTTGCTCAATTTTTGGATATTTTGAGTGGTTCAAATTGAAAAATGTCATTCAAGAGATCTACTTCATTCCATATTTTTGGGTCAAGAGAAAATTCTAAGTGGAAAGCCATGTTTGGATGCAAGAGATTATAGGTCATTTTTAAAGAAGAATTTGAAATATTTCTAAGTATGGAAAGTCAACTCTTTTTCTCCAACTTTGACTCCATGTAATTTTCAGCTCAAGCCTCCAATTGATTCCATTCTTTTTCCATTGCAAAGTTTGTTACCTCATCTTTCCAAAGCATCAAGAATCATGCCTTAAGACTCCCTGAGAAGGAAATGCCATTGTTTCAAAAGTGGTAACTTGGAATTGAAGTTTCCCTGCAAGTCAGAATTTGAATTTCATATTACAACCTCTAAACCTCAAATTAGCACGCGTTTTAGGTCTAAACATGATTATCCAACTTTCCCAAGTGGATTAGTGCATCAAAACGCAAGAACTGGATGAGTTTTGGTGAAGTTTGGATCACACTTCACTCGTGCATCAGGTTTGCACGAATTCCCTCCAAAACGCATCATTCACTCTTCCTTTTGATCCCATTTTCTTCTCCTATAAATACATTTACTATCCCATTCATTTTCTCAAGCTTAGATAGCCAGAATCACCCTACCAAACTTGCTTCACAACTCAGAATTCAGCTACTTCGAATTCTATTCTCAAGTCTTATTCAATCCATTTTCTCCATCAATTCAGCTTCCTTGATCGTCCCTGAAGCTAACCATACCATTACATTAAAGAATCGTGCCCTATATTGCTCCATAGAAGTCCAGTTTTAGAGCTCTGCAACTCAACTTCAATAGGTAGATTCCTTCATCAATTCTTCAAAACTTTGGTACCATTGTGTTGCTCTCATTGCCATGGTTCTAGTCGCAACACTTACTTTTATCTGGAAACACGTTTTGACCATGAATTTTCAAATCCCTTTTCAAAACTTTCTTTCCAAATTGCTTGAGTTACAGTTTATATAAAATGGCGCGAGGGTATGGTTATCTTCGTCTTGAAGAGACGAAACGAATGGCATATGTTTGAGCTTCTGATTTTACAGTTTGAGAAACCTGCAATTTGTGAGGCTGGAGGTTGAAGATGACCAACGTGTCACCTTCTAACCAATGAAAGCGTGCCATTTGTTTTTTTTTGAATTTCTGATTTTACATTTGATTCAGTGCTTTATTCAGTAAAGACCATGATATGCACAACGCGCCAAATCCCTTGGATTTGATTACTAACGCGTTTTGACTCTCATCCAATGGTCCACATCTTTTTCTTTTATTTTCTTTTTCTGATTTTTATATTTTAATTGTTTTAAATTTCAAAAAATCATAGAAAATTCATTTTTAGTACAAAAAATCCAAAAAATATTATAAAAAATATTTTTGATTATTCTCTTTCTGATTTTTATTTTTTCACAATTTAATTTTGTGTTTTGGTATTTTTTATGAATTTTGCACTTATTTGATTTATTTAAAATGTTTAAAAATACTTTTACACATTTTTAAATTCTGAAAAAAATATGGAATGATCCAATGACATTGTGACAAATATTGGTGACTTTATTTTATTTTTGTTTCTGACTTTACTATTTTTTACTATTTTTGTTTATTTTGCCCATTTATTTTAATTTTTAAAAATAGTTTCTGACTTTTAAAAATTCCCAAAAAAATTGTATAATTACTTGACCTATTTTATGATTTTCCTATGGTTTTATCTTTCATTTCTTGATTAATTTGAATATAATTGACTTTTTCCCCATTATTTTCCATTTTTTTAAAACATTTTTTAAACCCTTTAATGCATATATTAAATATATTATTATTTTGTGAATATTTTCTGGCTGTCTTGGGTTGATTTTTTGATCATGGCTTTATTAACATCATTGGATCCATGGTGTTGAGTCTAACTCCATAAAAAATGGACGAATGATTTTAATAATAGTTTGATTAAATATTAATTCAAATGTGGTTTTCTTTTTTATCCTAATTCCCCTTCATCTCATCCCCTTCTTATTGCATTAAGTGTTGTTGGAGCATGATCTATATAATGGATCTACAACACCTTTGGTTAACGCGGATCACTTAAACATCGTTGATCATTAAATAGTACTTGTGAGAATTCCAAATGGATGATATACTTGACAAAAAGCAAATGCAACTTGTTGTGTGGAGGCTTTGGTTCTACCAATCCTCTAATGAGTTCCAAGTGCAAGTTTCAAGATGGTCATCCAACTAACCACTAATTATTGACTTGTTTATTTTATGCTTTATTCTTTTTATGCTTTATGTACTATTTATTTTTAGCATTTTACATTTCATGCCATTTTTTATCTTTGCTCATTTGAGCATTTATTTATTCTTGTCATTTTTACTTTGATCACTTGAGCTTTTTTTTCTTTTCTTTTCCTAAGATACTTAATAATCAACATAAACCCTAAAAAACTCTTAATGGTACTTGGACTATTTGGTTACTATCCTTTGCATTATGGAGCAGTGGACTTTTTTGGACTTAGGATTAGAGACCTTGGCCTATCTTGGAGACCTTGTGATCTTATCTGATTATTTTGTCTGGAGATCTTGAGGTTTACCTCAAGACATTGGGTTGCTTGTTTGTTTTTGTGTGCAGGTTTTTGTGATTGCATCCTTGATTTGTAATCTGGAATTCACCAGTATACGGCTGTTACTCTACCCAATTTTTGTGAAGACTTAACACATTTGAAGAGGTCTAGTATCTTTGCTTGCTTGGTTTCAACCCAAAGGATGGGAATTCTATCTTGACTCATAATGTCAAGTTTTTGGCTTCTTGTTGGTTAGATGGTCCTTATCCTTAGCTTTTACCTTATGCTTTAGGATAGTCTCTTCTTCTCCTCCCATCTTCTTTAATTTCAAAAATCTTCTCCCTCCTTTTGAAAACTCTTCTTGTTTTGAAACTTAAACACTTTCATAATAAACGTGGGCTTAGGTCCATGCATTTTCAAAACATTTTCATAAATAAACCTCAATCAATTTAATAATACTTTGACTTTTTTTTATGAGAAGACTAAAAGTCAACCAATCTCATTTCAAACCATTTTTGTCACTCTGGCTTTTACCCTTAAACTTTTTCTTAAAATATTAGACTCTTGTCAATCCTTGTAGTGATGTAAACAACTATACTTCTATAATATGTAGTGAAGAGAGACATTTTCCACTTGGGTGTTGAGTGAGGCATTATTGATTTTAAAATCCAAGCCATATCCTCCACTTTGAGATGATGCAAATTCTCCTTTCTCATGATTTTGGGTAGTAAGTATGTTTTCCACACGGACAATGACGATGATGCGTTATCTCTTAAAATTAACCAACACACTTATGTTTCAAATCTTTTAAAATAGGAATTACGTGTACCCTGATCCCCTATTGCACGAAAGGTGGTACGTAGGCACTAAAGGTTCGCAACCGCGGCGGATGCAAAAATTAAAAAAAAAAAATTCTTTTCTCACCTCCACCATCCATTTTATATACAACACATCATTTTATAGCCAAAATATACAGATTTTTCAAAGAGGTTCCTGCAGAGTACCGTAGATGTTTAGGGTGATAATACCTTCCCTTTGCATAACCAACCCCTTACCTTTAATCTTTCCCCATTTTTTTTGGGTTATTCGCTCTTTTCCTATTCCTTTGGAAACAATAAAGCGCGGTGGCGATTTTTATTTTTGATTTGTATAAAGTCTAGTCAATCTAATGGCTTAGTCTTGAACATTTCTACCGCTACACTGGAGTTTTCATTTGTGTGACTGGGGTTTCATGTCAAGGGAATTCTTCTGTGATTCAAACCTTATTGTCCATCTGTAAGATTTTCCTCATGACACTAATTTCGAGTTGAGATAACCGGTCGCTAAGGGCTGGGGATCGAATTGTGAAGCGTGATTCATGACTTAAGATATGAATTTGTGGACTTCTTCTTAACCAAGGCAATTATTGTTCTTATCATTATCATTTGTTATCTGCAATGCGAGTAGATTTGGATCGAAGTAGGCTTCTCATTGAGGAATTCATGCAAAGTGATTCAAGGTTCAAGGCATTCAAAGCAAGTTTTTTTTAACATGGAATACCCAGTTAATTGGCTTACAGGTTCTTATAAGATCTTGAGATGCATAATCATGGGCTAAGTTCAAGATACGTGGATAAGATCTTTTGACTTCTGTCAAAGTAAACTTTGAAAAAAATCAATTTTTGGACCAAGGTCGCCTTTGAGCTTTCATCTAATACGTGCTATGAATTCAAGTTGCGTTTGAAGAATGGCATGGAAAAAGGGAAAGAAATATAAGTTCAAAAAAGGGAATTTTCGTTAAAAAATCAAGGTTTATACGAGTTGTTTATTAATGCGCATGATTATAAAAAACCATTCATATATTCAACATCCCTTGCTTCTATTACATTCCCATTACAATAATCATGAAGTCATTACATCAAAACTCATTACATCAATACCTAGCTTGAATTTAATCCTAAAAATCATTCATGCTCTAATTTTTTTGTTGCCCTAAATCCAATCTTCAAAACTCACCCATCCTTAATTACCAAATTTGCAAACATTCTCAGAAACTATCCAAAATACTTCAGCCCTGCATAATTTCCATTTGCATCATGTTCTAATATCAAACCAAAAATATGCATCCAAGTCTACAAAAATTGATTAATATCCAAATAAACAAACAAACAAACATACACAATAAAGTGTATTGCTGCCCTGTTTCAGTAAAAAGTTACCATGCGCATAAAGCGACATACACCAGTTCAATACCAGCTTAAGCAGGCTTCAAAACCAATTTACTATTTTATCCATAATCATTTGCATATCCATTGAAAGGGTTCCCTACAGTGCATACAGTCCAAACAAAGTTCAAACCGGTTCACATTGATTGCCCTTCATTGCTAAACTCGCGGCTGCATCATAACGTCACCCGTTATGTTGCTCTAATCAGAGCTACTGCATACCTGATCTTGACCATGTACTAACCTGCACCAGAACATTTTTAAAGAAAATAAATAGTAAAGAATATCAGAGATTCAGTCAGGAAATATCAGAAGGAGAAGAGATCATGTTGCGTTCATCAATAAATCAGCCCTGTTTAAATACTTTACATCAGTTTTTATCAGAAATAGGCATCATAGAAAACTATGAGGAAATTAGGGGAGTTTTATCGTAAGAAAAAGCAAATATCATAAATACAACTCATGTTTATAACAGAAATGTTCATATTCAAATCTTACCATCCATTCCCTAGCAGAAAACCAGAAAACAAAACTAACCCTCACCCCTAACTAACAGAGCTAACCAAATTCCCAACTAATTCCTAACCAACTCTAACAACCGCTAACCAACTTCTGACCATACTAACTGCAACCTAACAGACTGGCAGAAGTATAAAACTGAAAGAAGACTTACCATGAAAAAGCTCAGACTCATCTTTCCATTTTTTGTTTCATCACCTTCAAAAAATTCTCTGCACTGCAAATCTTGATCATCTGCTACAACCTTCATCAATATTTAACCTCTCAACCTCCATCTCTGAACTTCACTCACCGTCATCATCACACTTCATACCTCAAAACCACCTTTTTTTTCTCCAACCTCTCTCTCTGATTCATCATCTTCATCTCACTCCCTTTATTCTTCTCTCTGCAATTTCAATCATCTTCCAGCTTCATCCTCATCTTCACGCTCTCTCTCTCTCTCTCTCTCTGCATAATCCTCTCCCTTCCCTCATCTTCAACGATCATCAATAACTATCTTCATAGAAGAACCAATCTTCATCCTCTCAACAATTCAATCTATATATCATAGACTGCAATTCAGACGCACACAAAAAGTTGAAGAAGAGGCAAAGATCATATAAGACAAAGAAGGAATAAAAGCAAGAGCAAGAAGGAAATACCCGGAGTACACAACAGCAATAATCGAGGTTTCCGTTTCTTTTTCCGCCGCCATGGAATCGTCAATGGAGCGACTCCGATAGGTACGTGGAACATTCTCTTCCATGCATCTTTTCTCTGTTCTCTAGTCATCAGTTAGTAGAGGACCGATTTCTGAATTAGAGCCCTAAGGTCTCATGGCCGGAAATAGTTTCTTTGCCATGTAATTTAGGTTTTAGGTCTTGGATCTTCGTGCATTTTTTTATTGATACAGAAAGAATTAGAAGAAGATGGAGATGAGACGAGGAGTAGTTGAATTTTGAGATTGAGATGATGAGTGTAGCACGACGATGATGGTGAAGAAAGATTCGAGGAATTAGGAATGATACACCTTCTTCTATAGTGGGGTAACATCGGAATTTGTCGACTGATGAGAAGAGATGGCGTGGAACGGTGAGAATGGGAGCGTTTCGTCACTTGAAGGAGATTGGAGAAGACGAAGGAGGTATATTCGCGGCGCAGGTGAGGAAGGAAAGGGGAAGAGAATTTGTTCTCAGAAGACCAAAAGTCACAATGAATCTAACCCTAATCCTATTGAATCAAAACGCAACGTGTCATCTTCTTATTCCAATTTTCATTTTTTTATATAGTTAAATACAGAATTGAAAAGAGACAATGATTTTTGGCAAAAATCTGAATAATAAAAAAGGTGCTGAATAAAATATGGATCAAATTATGTTGTGGTGGTGGACTGAGTGGTCCCTTTCCTGGGACCCTTGGTGGAATTTTTGGGTTGCATATCCTTACTAAGCCCATTTACTGTTTTTTTCTGAGGACCTATTACCTTGCAACAAAAACAAAGCCATGGATCATACTGCTGGGCCTAGCGCCCAGCTTACTGCTAAAGCACCCTCTGGATTTTGGCTTGCACCCCTGAGTTCTTTCTTTTAATGTTTTCCTTTTGATAGTTGTTTGGTTTTGTTGAACTTTTTTCTTTACATAATAAAAATGATAAAATCAATAAAAATTTGTAGATTTTTTTATTTTAGTTTTAGGAATTAAATTTCGGTTATATTTGGAATTCGCAATTCACCTTTGCTTGGTGAGATTTAAGTCTTATGCAGGTTTATTATGCAGATGCGCTTGAGATTTTAATTGTGATTTATTTTCACAATCGAGGATGCATCGATACTTATTCCGAGCATTTGATTTCTAACTCTTTTATTTGAATGGTGAAGCTTTCGCGAAGATCGTCGGGTTTCTTTGTTTTGATACGCTTTGCTACGGATTGATATCCACTTGGTATTTTCCCTTGTTTATCTCGCGGCATTTTATTGTTTTCTAGATATCATGAGAAGTAGGAAATAAAGAGCGTGCGCTCGAAGTCGCTGTTTAAAGACCTGTAGCAGGCATTCTGCACTTCATTTGCTATATGTGTTGTGCTTGTGTTTGTTTATGTGGTTGTTGATCGATGAGTCACTCAATTTAGGAATTGAGATCACGACTTTGCTCTCAGTGCATGCTCCCTATAGGACTTTATCGCTTTCCTTTATTTCCTGTTGATCGATGAGTCACTCAATTTAGAAATTGAGATCATGACTTCACTCTCATTGCATGTTCCCTATAGGATAGTTTTGTTAAACCATGCATGCTGACATTAGGTAGATGTTTCCCTTTCATTCATCCTGGATTTAGGGCTACCATTGTATGATAACATTAGGTTCATAAATAGGCTAGTCCCCCTTTGACTTTTCTTTCTCCTTTTTGCATATGCATTTAAAACAAAAAACTTCTTTTTCTTACAAACTTAAAAATACTTAAAATTATTACTGATGAGAATCATATCTTTGTTAAGTATGAGAGATGATAAGCGGGTTTCTTCTCGACCTTATTGTTCTCTTATTCTAAGCTTTGGTATGGTTCAAGTCTCAAAGACTTATTTCATGAATAAGTAGAAAAATGGCTAATATCTCTCTCTTGAGATTAACTAGCTGTTATCCATAAGCAAAACACCAACAAACACAAACCCTTTTTGCCTTTGGGCTTTTCTTTCAAACTCTTTTCAAAAGAGCATGTTAGTTCACTTCTGTGTTGACGCGTAAGTCTCCAAAGGTCGAGTTGCGGTAGAAGGAGAAATTAATATTGTTCATTAAAAGAATCCAAACCAGCAAAAACATGTGAGCCGAACTACGGTAGCTCTGATTCCTCAAAAAGGATACATAGGCATTGGGGTAGGGCCCAAGCGAGTACAATTTTATTTTCCCTACATTCTTTTCTCTTTTCTTTTGCATGCATTCCTCCCTTGAGTAGTATAGTCAAATAGTAAGTATAGATTAAACACACCCATAAGATAGATAACAAGAGTGGATACTGTAGAGTACTACGGGCGTGTGGGGGTGCTGATACCTTCCCCTCACGTAACAGACTCCCTTACCCGATCTCTCGGTTGCAAGACCGTGATTTATCCCTTCTCAGGTTTACTCGATGTTTACCTTTCCCTTCCCGTGGGATAAAATACGTTCGATGGCGACTTCATTGTTTGATGATTTTCAGCCGGTTGTTTCAGCTGGCGACTTCAATGGGGACGGGTAGGCCAAATACTGGTCCATCCCAGAGTTGCTCCTAGCTCTTGGTTCCTTTCTTTGGGTGTTTATTTTTATGCTTTAAGTTTATTCATTCATTTTGTATATACCTAAGAATATGTATGCATTGCATTTTATTGTCTTCCATATACTGCTGTTGTACTGGATCTGGTTCTTGATTGGGTGGGGATGTTACTATTGAGGTAAAAGGCCCAGTACCCAGGCCAGAGTATACTAGGACACTAGGAATAGAATGGGGGCATGACGGCTATAAGACGTAGTTCGACTAGTGCAGTCATGTCATATACCACGCTCGGATAAGGTTCAATTGAAGGTATTTTCATCATGCACGTCTATGTTACGATGATTTTACTTTCAAACGAACCCGTGATTTTCGAGTTACCCTTGCCTTACCCTAACCTAGTCTTCACCAGTGAGTGGGGAGATAATTCTTATCACAGGTACAGTTGGTGACTATATTCAGATGGTTACTTATGTTCAGATAGTGACCATCGATTCTAATGATCATGTCCTGGATTTATGCCGGTAATTATGAGGTTCTCAGATTTATTTTCTGAGGTTCCGACTATGATCTTCATGGAATTCTTCCGGTTATGTTTCAGACCTATAATCCTGGTGTTAACAGACTATAAATAGACAGTACAACATAAATCAGTATCATGAAAGTAGTAACCCCATGATCATCTGCACGTACATCATATCATATTTACTTTTCAATATATATATATATATATATATATATATATATATATATATATATATATATATATATATATATATATATATATATATATATATATATATATATATATATATATATATATATATATATATATATATATATATATATATATATATATATATATATATATGTCGATGATTAATTCGCATGTGCATTGTCATTTCCAGGATCTCCCTAGATTTTCCTTTTCCTCTAAAGAATGGAAAACAACATTGATATCGTCCTAAAGACAAAGAGGGATAACTTCAGCTATCAGTTTCGTCCTAATATTTGGCCCTCTCTTGAAGAACTCAGAGACCTCATGAATTGTCAACAAATGGGTGTTTTTGGTGAAATATATGGGAATCTCGTATCTTTGTTGGATGCTCGGGTTGACGATAAGGCTATTCAGACCCTGTTACAATTTAATGATCCGGAGTTGCGTTGTTTCACATTTCAAGACTACCAGTTAGCACCTACTCTTGAGGAGTACGCTCATCTTCTCCATATTAAGCTCACTAGTCATGCTCCATTTGTTCGAGTCCCTATTGAGCCTGACTATGAGGCTATTACTAAGGTTATTTATTTGAGCCTTAACGATGTAAAAGGAAAATGGAGACGTAACAAAGTCACTTGTGGTCTTCCTGTAGATTTCTTGGTAAGTAAGGCTAAGGAAATGGAAAACATAGGAAACTGGGATGCTTATTATGCTATGTTGGCTACTACCATTTACGGAGTTATCTTATTCCCTGAGATTAAAGAGATAGTAGACTTGGCTGCTCTTTGCGTCTTCATGAATAAGAATTTGATACCTACACTATTAGCTGATACCTACCATGCCATCCACTCTAGGCATGGAAAGAAAGGAGTAATGGTATGTTGCATACCAATACTTTACAAGTGTTTCATGGCACATTTACCCACCAAAGGGCCATTCAAAGAAGATCCTCGTTCATGGGCATCCAAAGTAATGGCACTCACCTCGTTCGATATCCAATGGTACAAACTTAAGGTTGATAGCACTGAAGTCATCTCTCATTGTGCAGGTTTCTCTAATGTTCCACTCATTGGAACAAAAGAGGTTATAAACTACAACCCAGTACTCGCTCTTTGCCAATTAGGTTATGCCATGAGGCGTCCACCCACGGCCAAGGAGGTCGAACCTATGTATTGCAAAAAGGGCGAAGATCCGGAATTGTTGAAGAAAGTGGAAATTGCTTGGGCACATGTTGGAAGGAAAGGAAAGGAATTCTTCGGGTTAAAAGAGGTATTAGCTTTCGATCCTTATGTGGATTGGTTGAAGGAAAGAGTCAAAACTCTTATGTTGCCTTTTGAAAAGGAAATATCCTTGTATCTTCAACCCACTGAGTTACAGCACGATGTGCCTAAGGAACCCTTCTGCCAGGTACAATTGGAAAACAGGGACCTTCGTCAATATCTAGAAGACAAAAAAATGGAAATATATTTCTTAACAGAAAAGAAAATGGACTTGGCCTGTCAACTAAAAGAGTATGAAGGGGAAGGTAGCTCCAAAAAATGACCCATAGCCGAAAACTCATTTGTATCTACGGAAGAGTACCAGATAGCCCTCGCCGATGCAGAGAAGAATCGTCAAGAAACGTTGAGATTCCAGATTGCCAACAATAGAAACAAAGCCAAAGGTAAAGAGTTGGGAAACCAATTTAAAGCTGCTAGGATGGAGTTGGAGGTGAAAGAAGATCAAATGATCGAAGTGATGAAAGAGAATGCAAGACTCCAAGACAAGATAAAGGAGATGGAAGAAGCGCCCGTACCTATACCTTTTCCATAATGTAAAGAATGTGATCGCTTCCTAGAGAAATGCATGTATTTGGAGGGACAACTGTTTCGGAAAGATATGGTAATCGATAGCTTCGCTCGTGGACGAGATCGTGAAAAGACAAAGAAATTATTCAAAGAAACCAAAGAATGGAGTGAAAAGTACTTCCGGCAAGGAGGACCATTGTACTACACAGAGATTAGAGATCCACCACTTTGATTGTCTTGTTCTCTCTCTTTTTTGCTTTAATGTCATTAGATCACCACCAGTCTTGTTGGATGGGGTCGTTTAAATTTCATTACATATTCTGAATCATGCTTGTAAAAAGTTACCATTTGATCATATGAATGATATTTTAATGAAATCAATTGTTGTCGAATCTTCTTCTCGCCGATTGTCTCTCTTATCATGTTGTTTAAAATTCCTAGGGGTGATAAAACTTTGGGTGTCCTGGAAATGATAAAACATCTCATACACAACCATGTATTCATACATATCATATTACGATAAGTGATTATGGCATGTCTTCTTATTTCTTGATCTGGGCCTCCCCTTTGCAGAAGATAACCACTACGAATTCTCATCATTATAATACTCGAAGCACTTCCAAGAGACATATGGAACAGATTCAAGAAGATGTCGTGGCTATGGGAACCAGGATAGATACTCGAGTCGATCAGTTGATGGAGATTATTCAGAACATGGCTCGTCAACAAGAGGAAATGAGAGCCATGATTGTGAGGCCTGCTGAAGCTTTGAATAATGGGGGTGAAAATTTGAACACTAATCCACCAGGAGTCGTCATCAACAATCATAACGGTATTCTGGGGGCTCAGAATGCGGTGGAGAACCCGGGAGGCACTCGAAACATGAACTGGGATTCAAATGTCAGTCTGAATACCCAAAAAGGTCAATATGAACATTTCAGCAACCTTACAGGTAACCAAGGCATCCCTGGGAATCAAGCTGTGGGGAATCCTCCCCCACCTACTCCTGTTCATCAGAACACTGAACAACCTGTCATATTACCAAGGCTTGTTCGCATTCCTGTTAGGCCGGTTGAAGAAGATAATTGGGAAGACTAGATGACTAATGTGGAAGAACCAACTAAAGCTAGCAAGAAGTTGCATATGCTTGAAGAATGAATGTGCAGATTTGAAAGTCAATGTGCAATAGGCTTTGACATGTCTGATTTAGGCTTAGTGCCCGGAGTAAGGATTCCCCCAAAATTCAGGGTACCTGATTTCGTAAAGTACAAAGGCATTTCCTATCCAAAGACCCATGTTAAGTATTTCTATTGGAAGATGTCTGCGTATTCTAATGACGAGAAGCTGTTGATGCACTTCTTTCAAGACAGTTTGACAGGTGGCCCACTCGAATGGTACATGCAGCTGGAAAGTAGTCGTATGCGTACATGGAGAGAATTGGTTGAAGCTTTTGTTATGCACTATCAGTATAACACTGACATGGCTCCTACAAGAACCCAACTACAGAACTTATCCCAGAAACTGGATGAATATTTTAAAGAGTATGCCCAGAGGTGGCGAGAGATGGCTGCAAAAGTCCAACCGCCCATGTTGGAGCGAGAAATGGTGGAGATTTTTAGTAGTATGTTGCAAGGCCAATATTACACAACTTGTAGCATATCAGGTACTTTTGTTGAGATGGTAATACATGGGGAGCGAATTGAGATTGGAATTAAATTGGGGAAAATCCAAGACGTCCTGGTTGGGAATAGTGCTGGTAATACTAAGAAGTCTTTTGGTGGTCACCAAAAGAAAAAAGAAGGAGAAGCCAGTATGGTCTATTCTCGTAAAGGTAAAATTAGATACCAAGATACAGATCACCAGATTGTTGTCGTGACAATACCAGTTGCTGCACCCCAGCAGCAGACATATGCACCCAGGCAAGGCTATCAACAGAGGCCAAAACAACCTCCCGGAAAGTTCGACACAATTCCCATTCCCTATGCAGAATTGCTACCTCAGTTACTAGAATTGAAGTTGGTTGAGAAACGTACAATGCATATTAACCCAAATAAACTACCGCCAAATTTCAATGCTAATGCTACATGTGAGTTTCATTCCGGAGTACAGGGGCATAACATTGAGTGTTGCATAGCATTCAAACACAAGGTGCATGACTTATTGGACTCTCAGACTATTAATTTTAGGCCAGCAACTAACATTACTAGTCAACCTTTGCCGCCTCACGGAGGCGCCACTGTCAGTGCCATCATTAAAGACGAAGGTTTGGATATGGTTATGGATGTTGACCAGTTGACTACACCTCTCCTATTTGTAAAAGAACAGTTGTCGAGCAATGGTGTATTTTTGGGTTGTGGGATGGACTGTGTCACTTGTTTGAAATAGCCAAGAGGTTGTCAATTGTTGAAAAATGCGGTTCAGGACATGATTACAGAGGGGTTCCTTCAGTTTGATCGCAAGATCGCCAAACCTGAGGCCGATAATGATGAAGTCGATGTAATAACCATTCCTGTCAAGAAAAGAACTATTCTGATACCTGTTACGATTCTGGTGCCCGTTAGAAAACCACCCATAACCATCACCATTCCCGGACCAATTCCATATGACAGCAGTAAAACAATTCCTTGGTATTACGACGGTGAATGTTATCAACAAGGGCAGAAACTCGTTATCCAGAAGTCTTAAGAGGGTAAGATCAAAGAAGAGGGGCCCGAAATTCATGACATCGTTAGTGAAAGTAGAATTACTCGCAGCGATCGAATTTTCTCCCCACCAGAACGACCTGAAAGTAGTGCAGATGTTGCAGCTAAGGCTAAAGGCAAGCAGATTTTGGTCAATAGTGATAAGCTAGGGCATAGTCCCCCTATTCCTGTTTTTGATGATGAAATGTCTAAGGATGCAGCCGAGTTAATGCGGTACATGAAGAAGAGTGACTACAAGATCATTGACCAGTTAAGTCAAACACCCTCAAAGATATCCATCCTCACCTTGCTCAGAGATTCAGAATCCCATAGAAATGCACTATTGAAGCTGTTAGGAACCTCTTTTGTTCCCCAAGAGATATCTGTGAATCAATTTTAGGGAATTGTGAATTGCATTTCTGCGAGTAATGAGTTGGGTTTCACGGACTTCGACTTAGCCCCTGAGGGGAGGAAGCATAACAAAGCATTACACATCTCTATGGAGATTTCAAAAACTACCTTGTCTCGTGTGCTGGTTGATACAAGTTCTTATCTCAACGTACTACCCAAGTATGCTCTTTTGAAACTGGATTATGAGGGGCTTTCATTGAGGCCGAGTGATTTGATTATTAAGGCTTTTGATGGGTCCAAGAGGACTGTGTTCGGGGAAGTCGACTTGCCCATAAAAATAGGGCCCCAAGTGTTCAGAGCTACCTTCTTCATCATGGACATTAACCCTTCCTATTGCTGTTTGTTGGGCAGCCCGTGGATCCATGTGGTTGGTGCTGTCACATCCACTCTGCATCAGAAGCTAAAGTTCTTGCTGAATGGAAAGGTAGTCACCGTTTGCGGCGAAGAGGATTATATTGTCAGTCACTTGAGTTCCTTCCGCTATGTTGAAGTGGAAGGAGAAATCCACGAAACTCCATGTCAAGCCTTTGAAACTGTACAGGTTGTTAGAACTCATCGTCAAGAAGATAGAAAGCCAGAGGTATCCATGTCATCCTATCGCCAGGCACAAATGGTTGTTCAATCTGGTCATCCAGAAGGCTGGGGAAGAGTGTCGGATCTCCCTACTCAGACATACAAGAAAGGTTTAGGCTTCGTTGCTAATCAAGGAAGGTCATTCGCTACTCCCAAAGGTCAAGGTATTCCTCCACCAATTCGATTTGTCAGTGGTGGGATCATCCAAGAAGAGGCTCATGATGTGAGTGAGGGATATGGCAGCGATTATGAGATGGACAGGTGGGTTTATCCAACCATGCCGAGCGAAAAGCTTACCAACTGGTTCGCCGAGGACATCATCGAAGTCACCCGTTATGAAGAGTAACTTTCTTTTATTTGTTATCATACAATAATCCCTATGTCCTGCCTAAGACATAGTGGACATGCTGTAAGGCCATAATGTTTTTTCATTACAAGTTTATTCATCAATAAAGAACGTCTTTTGTTTTCAAATATTTCGCTCCTTGTCTTTCTGAATTTTTTTATAAAATACGAGGCTTTACTTTCTTTTTACATCTAAAACGAAAATAAAAATAAAAATAATCATGCAGATTGTGTCCTTCATTAATCCCAGAAAGTGTCGGGAATGATTCCGCTATGACTCTCTATGACTTTGAAAATCCAATATATCAAGCTGAAGAAGAAACTGAGGGGGACTGCGAACTTCCTGAAGAGTTGGCTAGATTACTAAGGCAAGAAGAAAAGGTCATTCATCCGCACCAAGAGACCACTGAGTTGATCAACTTGGGTACCGAAGAGGTACGAAAAGAAGTTAAGATTGGGACTGCTCTAGAAGACAATATCAAACACGGATTAATCGCAATGCTCCGTGAGTATGCGGATATCTTCGCTTGGTCCTATGAAGACATGCCTGGGTTAGACACGGACATCGTTATGCACAAGCTACTTCTTAGGGAAGAGTGTCCTCCTGTTAAGCAAAAGCTTCAAAGGACTCATCCCAAGATGTCTAGGAAGATCAAAGAGGAGGTTCAAAAACAATTTGACACTGGCTTTTTGAAAGTAACTTCTTATCCACCATGGATTGCGAATATTGTACTAGTACCTAAGAAGGATGGAAAGGTCAGAATGTGTGTGGACTATAGGGACTTGAATAGAGCAAGCCCTAAAGATGATTTCCCGTTGCCGCACATTGATGTTCTAGTTGACAATACTGCTCAAGCCAAAGTGTTCTCCTTCATGGGTGGTTTTTCTGGCTATAATCAGATTAAAATGGCACCATAAGACATGGAGAAGACTACTTTTATTACTCCTTGGGGAACATTTTGTTATAAAGTGATGCCCTTTGGTCTGAAGAATGTTGGGGCGACTTATCAACGTGCTATGGTCACTCTCTTCCATGACATGATGCATAAAGAGATTGAAGTATATGTTGATGATATGATTGCAAAATCCCAGACAGAAGAGGAACATCTCGTTCATTTGTTGAAATTGTTTGAAAGATTAAGGAAGTTCAGACTAAGGCTGAATCCAAATAAGTGCACCTTCAGAGTGAGATCAGGGAAACTGTTAGGGTTCATCGTAAGCGAGAAGGGAATTGAAGT
The DNA here is from genome assembly GCA_948472305.1 of Vicia faba. Lineage (NCBI taxonomy): Eukaryota > Viridiplantae > Streptophyta > Magnoliopsida > Fabales > Fabaceae > Vicia > Vicia faba. The sequence continues at coordinate 184,987 of CATIWC010001055.1, forward strand.
TGACCCTAGTAAGATAAAATCTATACAAGAAATTCCTGTTCCGAAAACAGAAAAAGAGGTTCGCTGCTTTCTCGAGAGATTGAACTACATTTCTAGATTCATCTCCCACCTTACAGCCACTTGTGAACCAATCTTTAGATTGTTAAAGAAAAGTCAGGTAGACAGGTGGAATAACTATTTCCAGGCGGAATTTGATAAGATTAAAGAATATTTGATGGAACCTCCAATTCTCTCGCCTCCGGTAGAAGGTAGACCCTTGATAATGTATCTAACAGTGTTAGAGAACTCAATGGGGTGTGTATTAGGGCAGCATGACGTGGCTGGTCGAAAAGAGCATGCAATATATTACCTTAACAAAAAGTTTACCGACTGTGAAGTAAGATACTCACTGCTCGAGAAAACTTGCTGCGCTTTGGTATGGGCCGCTCGCCGACTAAGACGGTACATGTTGACTCATACCACCTTATTGATCTCTAAGATGGACCCAATCAAGTACATCTTTGAAAAACCACCCCTCACGGGAAGGATAGCTCATTGGCAAATGATTTTAACTGAATATGACATCCAATATACTACCCAAAAGGCTATCAAGGGTAGTATATTGGCATATCATCTTGCTCACCAACCCATTAAAGATGACTATCAGCCAATGAAGTTTGAGTTTCCTGATGAAGACATCATGTACATACGGGATTGTAACATCCCAGGCCCAAAGGAAGGACCCAAACCAGGATCGCGATGGACGATGGTGTTCGATGGTGCCTCCAATGTGTTAGGTAATGGTGTCGGTGCAGTGATTACTTCTCCTGAAGGTTTTCATACTCCTCTTACTTCCATGATTTGCTTTGATTGTACGAACACTATGGCTGAGTATGAAGCTTGTATTTTTGGGTTAGAAGCTGCCATTGATTTGCGAATCAAGATCTTAGAAGTATATGGAGATTATACTCTGGTAGTTAGCCAAATCAACAGAGATTGGGAGACTCATCACCCAAATTTGATTCTGTATCGCGAGCATGTGTTGAAGCTAACCCCTTATTTTGACGAGATCACTTTCAATCATATTCCAAGGGAGGAGAATAACGTGGCATACCCGTTGGCTACTCTGTCATCCATGTTTACAGTTAGATGGACAAATGAGGCTCGCTCTATCACTATCCTAAGGTTGGATGAACCATCATTCTGTTATGAAATAAGAGAAGATGTTGTTGACGAGAAGCCATGGTTTTATGATATCAAAAGGTATCTTAAGACCCAAGAATATCCAAAAGGTTCTTTTGTCACAGATAAGAAGACTTTACGGAGGTTTGCTGCCAAGTTTTTCCTCGAAGATGATGTTCTGTATAAGAGGGATTATGATTCCATTCTGCTCAGATGCGTGGATAGACATGAAGCGAGTAGGATCATAGAAGAGGTGCACGAAGGTTCTTTTGGGACATATTCTAGCGGGCATACTATGGCCAAGAAAATCTTAAGGGCAGGTTATTATTGGTCAACAATGGAAAACAATTGCTACGAGCATTCCAAGATATACTACAAGTGTCAGATCTACGCTGACAAGATGCATGTGCCTCCCAATCCTCTGAATGTCCTAACTTCACCTTGGCCTTTTGCGATGTGGGTTATTGATATGATTGGCCGGATTGAGCCGACCGCTTCCAACGGGCACCGTTTCATCTTGGTGGCCATCGACTACTTTACTAGGTGGGTCGAAGCAGCATCTTATGCCAATATCACTAAATAGGTGGTAGCGCATTTCATCAAGCATAACATAATTTGTCGATACGGGATCCCCGAGAAGATTATTACCGACAACTGGTCGAACCTCAATAATAAGATGATGAAAGAGTTGTGTGAAAACTTTAAGATAAAACATCACAATTCTTATCCTTACCGTCCTAAGATGAATGGCGCGGTTGAGGCAGCCAAAAAGAATATTAAGAAGATTGTGCAGAAAATGGTCATCACTTATAAAGATTGGCATGAGATGCTACCATTAGATTTACATGGTTACCGTACCACCATGCGCACCTCGATTGGGGCAACCCCCTTCTCGCTTGTTTACGGCATGGAAGCAGTCCTACCGGTGGAAGTAAAAATCCATTCTTTAAAGATAATGGCAGATGTATGATTGGATGTGTTGTACCCCAAAAATTTCCCTCCCATATTTCTCAAAACATTGCAAGAAAAATCTCCAAGTTGCTCAAGGATTGACCAGACAAGCTATCTCCTAAGGCAGTCTACCCCAAATTAGGGTTTTGTGTTGCATCAAGATCCTTGAGTCCAAATGACCTCAAGTTCTCCCCAATGTCCTAATATGTTCTCAAGGTTATCCATGTCAAGTTTCAAGCCTTGCAGAGGAAGTTTGCTCAGTCAATTGCTCAAAGGTCTAAAAGTCGATTGTGCTAGGGCATAAGTCAACTGTGACCTACAAACAGTCAAACTTCAAGATTTTTTGTCAACATTCTCATTTTGAAGTATATTTCATCATTTTATCAAGGGTTGATCATGATTCATCAAGTATTTCTCACAATTCATCAAGATTCAAAAGTTGCTAAATTAGGGTTTTGTAGGAAAAGTCAACTCAACTTTGACCAAGCATAACTTTCTCATACTTTATGAGAAATGACCCATCCAAATCTAATTTTTAAGAGGATGCAATTCCCTATAATCCATATTCATACCCCAAGATCAAAAAATGCACTCACAAGAAGTTATGAATTTTGACATTATAGGTCATTTTTGAAAGTCAACAAAAATACCTTTTTTGCCAAAGCTTCTAACTTGAGCATGGAATATCAAAATATGATGCGACCAAAATGGTTGATTAGAGGACATCTCAAGCTTTCTAAAAAGTCTAAGAACACCTCCAAAAGTTCAAAATTGAAGAAGTTATGCATTGTTGAAGTTGGACTTTTTTGCAAAATTGCCAAAAGTCAACTATCCCCAAAACTTCAAATTTTGCCAAATGGGCCCATTCTTTTTCACTTGTTTTAAGTTTGTATTGTAGCCCACGTGCTCTAAGCTTTGGCCATGTGTCCATATCACATTTTTATTAATTATTTTGATTTTGATTTGAATTAATTTGATTTAAATCAAATAAAATCAAATAAAATCCAAAGCATTGATACCAATGGAATTTTTGATTGTTTCAGGCTTTAATCACAGCTAGCAAACCATTCCCAATTCGTATCAAGGCATAAGGGTACAAAAAGATTAAAATCAAGCCAAAATTTGAAGGTGGTGAAAGAAGATCAAATCAAATATCCAATCATCAATGGAGGGAAGTTTGAACAACAAATGCTAACCTAATGTATTGTACAATACATAAGGAGGCGAGAGACACAAGAATCAGGGTTGAAAATCAATTGTGGAGGCAGAACCAAACTTGCAAAAACAAAGAAAAAGTGTGGGATCGAAATCAAGGTTAGAGGTCGTTTCAGGGATTGGCAAGTATCCCAATCTCTTCCTGGCAACCCTCACAAGCTAACCCAATCCAAACCACACATTTTCAGACCCTCATACGCGCTGTAAGTCATTCGTAACAGGGCCCTGTTCTTGATTTCGTATTTCCATATTTAGGCATTGTTAACATGAAATAACCGCATATTCTTAACCCTCACATCATTTGCAAGCTTTTCATAATAACCAATTGCATTTATATGACCTGTATGAAGATCCACCATTGCTAGGGTTTGGCTCTTGTTTTTGGGTTTTTTTGTTTCAGGAAAAATTGGCCATGATAATGGCTATAGTTGTGATCACCAGGTTGAGACGAACGCAACCATGTTCTTAGAATGCATTTTCATGGCCTATGCAAGATTTTGGAATGGACATTGTTTGTAGCGACGGACCTCTGTCCGTAGGTATAACCATTGGAACTTTTGGCAACGGTTCAGGGACAGGGATGATGATTTGTCATCCATCCATAGGACCATTTAAAAACGCGTGCTTTTTTATTTATTTTCTGGCAATTGATTTTGTTTTTATATATTATATTTCATTTGTAATATAATAACAAAAGCAACAACGCAGCCCAGTGGTGGACAGCTCAGCGCTTAAGGCACCCCAAGGCTAGAGGTCAGGGGTTCGATCCCTGCCTCCAGCAATTTGTATTTTCTTATTTGTTTTCAGGTAATCCCATATGTGCCTAGGCCAGGAGTTCCACCATGTTCATCCTTCATCCATGTGCCAGATGGCCAGATCTGATGGCCAATCCTTGAAGGCACATCATAAGCTAGTCAGTGCATGCGCATAGGATCACCAAAAGTCCAATGGACCAGCATCAATTGGGCCAACAAATTGCTTTTGACACCTCCAATGAATCAGGCCCAAATTCTCTTTCTCTTATATTTTCTTTTTATTAATTTAATTCCTTTATTTTGTTTAATTAATTTCTAACCAATAACAAATTTTCTTTTTTTATCAAAAATCATAAAAATACTTTTTTTATCCAATAAAATTTTAGAAATTTTATTTTTTATTAATAAATACTAACTAATTAATTAGGTTTAATTCTAGAACAACTTTAATTTGCTTTGTAAATAAATAAAATTAATTAGAGTTCATTAGGTTTTAATTCATTTAATCATTTTTTATTTTCTTTCTTAAAATATCAAAAACTCCAAAAAATATGTCATTAATTATTTTTCATTAATTAATTAATTTAATAATTAATTTAGTACTTAATTTTAGGATTAATTTCTTTTCTTAAATAAAAACAACAAAAAACATTTTCTTTAATCAAAAGGGTCAAAACCCTAATCCCACATTCGATTTAATTTTCCGCGCGCTTTATTTATTTTTATCCATATTGATGTATCTGCTTCCGGTATGTAATAGATAATTAGGACATTTTATTTATTTTACCGCTTTATTTTATTTTCAAGGGGTTGCTTTTGGCGATGTAAATACCCGACGCCTTGTAATTTAATTTCCGCATTTTAACACCGCAAATTATATAACTGCTAGATGTTTGATAATAGGGTTTGCATGACAAGAATGAATGCTTAATCTTAAAATCAAATTAGATCACCCTTAACATGTACAAACATAAAATAACTGAAAACGACACATTCGCACATGCGCACTCCTAGGTTACACCCCACTTGGTTGCCTTCGTACACGGTCGTTGAGTATAGGTCGTTTTAGAGGTCGTCCTCTTGTCTAAAAGATCATAGTTGCCTCAAAACGATTGCCTCGGATATTGTTGCCTCAAACAAATGATCTAAGACATTAGTGTTACCGCTAAGGCGTCCTAACATTGCTTTAGTGACCGTATGTCCCTCATTTGAATTGACCCTCAAACTCCAACAACGGTGCTACCTACTCACTAATAGTGCAATAACATTGTCTAAAGGAAATTAGCATAGAACGATTCCTTTTTCGGGTAGGTAGATAGTTCTTAGATACTTGCTCATCCAAAACAAAACAAATTTTTCACATTTACACTCCTTTTCAAACAAAGTTTTCAAAACACTTAATTACACTCTTGAGGACAGAAGCAAGAGTTAAATCGAAGTTTCAAACAAAAACTTTTTCAAACCCACAAACACAAAGAAATTTTTTTTGAAAACGATGAGCAAGTACCTAAGAGCCCGTAGATAACTACGGATAGAAAGGGTGCTAATACCTTCCCTTTCTATAATCTACCCCCCGTACTCGGAAATATCTCGAAAAAGGATTTTTTCTGTGCTTTTTTCCTTTCCTTGTTGGATAAAATAGACGGTGGAGACTCTTGCTTACCGCGACATTTTGCAAAAACAAAACGCAAAACATAAACCAGCATTCCAAAAAACAGTCAGTTCTACCCACTGTATCACAGAACTGGCGACTCTGTTAGGGAGACTTAATAAGTGGGGTGTACCTTAGGAATAATTCATCATAATGTTTTCAATTGCTTGATTTGTATGTGTTGTACCCCAAAATTTTCCCTCTCATATTTCCCAAGACATTGCAAAAATAATCTCCAAGTTGCTCAAAATTGCTCAAGAGTTGGACAGTCAAGCCATCTCCTAAGGCAGTCAACCTCAAATTAGGGTTTTGTGTTACATCAATATCCTTGAGTCCAAATGACCTCAAGTGCTCCCCAATGTCCTAATAGGTTCTCAAGATCATCCATTCCAAATTTCAAGCCTTACAGAGGAAGTTTGCTCAGTCAATTGCTCAAAAGGTCCAAAAATCGACTGTGCTAGGGCAAAAGTCAATTGTGACCTATATACAGTCAAAATTCAAGTTTTTTTGTCAAAATTCATTTTGAGGGATATTTCATCATTTGATAAAGGGTTGATCATGATTCATCAAGGATTGCTCAAAATTCATCAAGACTCAAAAGTTGCTAAATTAGGGTTTTGTAGGAAAAGTCAACTCAACTTTGACCAAGCATAACTTCTCATACTTTATGAGAAATGACCCATCCAAAGATAATTTTGAAGAGGATGCAATTTCCTACAATCCATCTTCATACCCCAAGATCAAGAAATGCACTCACAATAAGTTATGAATTTAGACATTATAGGTCATTTTTGGAAGTCAACAAAAAACACCTTTTTTTCCAAAGCGTATAACTTGAGTATGGAATATGAAAACGAAATGATACCAAAAGGGTTGGTTAGATGACATCTCAAGATTTCTAAAAAGTCCAAGAACACCTCCAAAAGTTCAAAATTGAAGAAGTTATGCATTGTTGAAGTTGGGCATTTTTGTAAAATTGCCAAAAGTCAACTATCCCCAAAACTTCAAATTTTGTCAAATAGGCCCATTCTTTTCCACTTGATTTGATCTTGTCACACTACACACGTGTCCTAGCTTCAGCCTTATGGCCATTTATAAATTTTATTATTTAATTTGATTTTTTAATGAATTATTTCATTTTAAATAAATTTAAATCAAATAAAATCTAAACATTGATTATTTGATCTCTTTTTGGCTATTTCAGGACCTAATCATCATCATCAAGTGTATCAAATTCGTATCATACATTCCATGTGCAAAAAGATTGGATTTTGGACAAAATTGGAAGGTTATCAATGGAGGATCAAATCAAATCTCCAAGCATTATGTACAAGGATTCAGCCCATATTTGTTGACCTAATGCATTGCTCATTACTTATACAAGCCAAAGCACACGAATTAAGGGGTTAGAGGCTGCAGAATCATCAAGAACCAAACTTGAAAAAAGGTGGAAAAGTGTGAAACTGAAATCGTGCATAGAGGCTAATTCAGAAGAAAATCTCAACGCTAATCCATTGCTGGGTATCCATTGAACCTCCTGCAATCGAAAGCAAGCTCTCACGCCCTCTCAAATGCAATGTAAGTGATACGCGGCCTCCCTCTGAATTTGCTTTCGTGTTTCAAAATTTATGCATCATTACAAGAAACTAATGGCATATTTGCAATCACTAGAGAATTCCAAGCTTTCCATATTATTTGATTGTATTTATCTGCTCTATAATCTAAAACGCCATTGTAGGGTTTCCTAGGTTGTTTTTAGGGATTTTTGTTACAGGCAAAATTGGATCTATTAATGGGCATGGTTGAGACCGAGATGAAGACGTGAGTACAACCATGGCCTTGGATGGAGTTTATATGGCCTGGGATGGATTTTTGAATTGACCTATGCCTTTTGCTGCGGATTTAAATCCGCAGGTAATCTCTGTACAAACCTGAGGACAGGGACGACAACGTGTCCCCATCCGATTGCCCTATTTGAAGCTTGGCGCGTTTTTATTTTTTATTCTGGCACATTATCATGTTATTCCTTATTATTATTTTTATCCAATATGTTAACGAATGAAGCGCAGTGGTTGAGTGGCAAAGGCATACGTTCAAAATCCAACAGGACCTGGGTTCGAATCCCAGGTCCCCCATGCATTTGTATTATTTTTTCACAGGTTATCCAGTACAAGCCAAGGCTTAAGACCTATCATATGCCCTCAGATCTCAAAGCGTCAGATGGCCCCAGGCCAGATTTGGTGGTCCAGAAGTGATGTCCACCATACTCCCTAGTCAACGTGCCACATGGAAATTGCTGAATAAACCTCCCTAATCAGGCCCATACACTCCTAACCTTTTCTAATTTCATTTTTATTTTATTTAATTGTTTGCTATTATTTTATTATTTAACTAACCAATTAAATTTCAGTAATTTATTTTTGTTAACAATTATTAATTATTAATTAATTTAGCTTAATTAGGAAATAACTTTAATATCTTTTGCAATAATTAAAATTAACTTAGACAATTAGGTTTTTATTAACTTTGATTAATTTATTTTTATTTCTTTAAATATCAAAAATCCAAAAATATTATTTTTCATTAATTAATTAATTAGCTTATTTAATTTAATAATTAACTTAGTTTAATTTCTTTTTAGTTCAAAAACAAACCAAAAAAAAATCTTTTCTTTAATAATCGAAGGGTCAAAACCGTAGAACTCGCCCGATTTAATTTCCCGCACGCGATCCATTTTATCATATTATTGTATCTATTTCCCGGAATGTAATAGTTTAATAGGACTTTAAATATTTTTTATCGCTTTATTTATTTTCCGCATTTTAATTTCAAGGGTTGCTTTTGGCGATGTAAATACCCGACGCCTTGTAATAGTTAGTTTAATTTCCACCATTTAATTTCCGCAACTTATAAATTGATTAAATGTTTGATAATAGGGAATGCATGACAAGATCAAATGTTTAAACCTAAAATCAACATAGATAACCATTGACATGTACAAAGACAAAATTAACTGAAAACAACACACTCGCACATGCGCACTCTTAGGGTACACCTCACTTGGTTGCCTTCGAACGTGGTCATTGAGTATAGGAAGTTTTAGAGGTCGCCCTCTTGTCCAAAGATCATAGTTGCCTCGAAACGGTTGCCTCGGAAAAATGATCTAAGACATTAGGGTTACCGCTAAGGCATCATAACATTGCTTTAGTGACCGCACGTCCCTTAATCGAATTGACCCTTAAACTCCAAACAACGATGCTACCTACTCACTAATAGTGGGATAGCATTGTCTAAAGGACATTAGCACAGATTGATTCTTTTTTCGAGTAGGTAGATGGTTCTTAAGTGCTTGCTCTTTCCAAAACAAAACAAATTTTCACACTTACACCTTTCAAAACAAAAACTTCTTCAAACCCACAAACACAAAGAAAAGCAAATTTTGAAAACACTTTGAGCAAGTACCTAAGAGCCCGTGGATAACCACGAATATAAAGGGTGCTAACACCTTCCCTTTCTATAATCTACCCCCGGACCCGAGAAACATCTTGAAAAAGGAATTTTTCTATGCTTTTTTCCTTTCCTTGTTGGATAAAATAAAAGACGGTGGCGACTCTTGCTTACCACGACATTTTGCGAACACAAACGCAAAACGCAAACCAGCATTCCAAAAACAGTTAGTTCTCTCCCACCGCATCATAGAACTGGCGACTCTGCTAGGGATATCTAATAAGTGGGGTGTACCTTAGGATTAGATCATAATATTTTCAATTGTTTGCTTTGTATTCTTTATATTTGTGGGTTTGAATTGGAGTTACTATAGATCCTAACCCGGATCTGGGGGAAACCTTTTAGGTAAGTAGCAATAAACTGTGAGGGAACTGTACGGCATAGACCGATACGGTTGAAGCGGTAGCTATGTTGGTGTGGCACTTTAGTCTGTACCGATATCCCTTGTGTTGGAACGAGGAGAATATGGGTCTTCTAAGGGGTCATTAAGCACCAACTGACCTTAGAACCTTTAAATTGACCAACTTGGCCATAGAACAGTAGCAGTATGCTACACTCATTGCGACTAAACTCTCGCGATGATTCCGGCCGCAAGAAAAGGTTGCTAAATTGGAATTATGATCGATTGAGGGTAGTCAGTGATATTGAGATCCTCTAGAACCCGGTTACTATTTTTAGGACAGGTTTAAACCAACTGAACTGAAATAGGGTAGTACCTAGACTCCTTGCCAGCCTGAAATCTAAGGGCTCTCTGTGTGACTTGTGTGCCTTTACCATGTTTGTTGTTTGTGGATACTTGTGGTGTGCTTTCTATCATGACATCATGACATCATAACATTGCATACATCTTGCATTGGACTAACCTATTTCAAAGACAGGAGGGATTCATCTTTGTTCTGTTTTGTAGGTCATGATGCCTATGCGTAGGAATACCACCCGGATCAACTTTGTCCATGTTCCCATCATGCTTAAAGAATTGGTTGCCAAGATGCCTGATACTACTTCCTTCATCAGGAGACATGGGTATCTTCTCAGTTTTGTCACTTCCAAATTGGACGAGCAGATGATGAGTGTTTTGGTCCAATTCTATGATCCACTGTACCATTGCTTTACTTTCCAAGACTACCAGTTGGTTCCCACCTTAGAAGAGTTCTTTGATTTTCTCGGTATCTCTATTCTGGAGCAGATCCCGTTTACTGGTTGGGAGAAGATTCTTAGGCCGGAAGAGATTGCTTCAGCCCTTCATATGACCAAAGATGAGGTAATGGCTAATTGGGAGACTAGAAGTGGAGCAAAGGGCTTTCTGACTAAGTTCTTGGTTGGTATGGCTAATCATTTCTGGGATATTCTAGACTTCAAGGCATTCGAAGATATTCTGGCTCTTCTGATATACGGCTTGGTATTGTTTCCGAATCCTGACTCCTTTGTTGATGTGAATGCGGTGAAAATCTTCATCTCTCGTAATCCTGTACCCACTCTCTTAGGTGACATTCTTCATCAGCTTTATGCTCGTACTACCCGAAAGCGGGAACCTTGATATGCTATGCTCCCTTATTGCGAGGTGGTTTATTTCCCACCTCCCCAAATCAGTGATGAAGAACAAAGAAGGCATGGGCTGGGCTTATAGGGTTATGTCTCTCTCTCATAATGACATCATCTGGACTATCAAGGGTATGGATGAGGTGGCTGTTATTGATCGATGCAGGTAGTACCCCAATGTTCCATTGATAGGAACCAATGGAGGAATTTCTTACAACCCATGCTTGGCCTTACGTCAGTTTGGGCGTGCCAGAAAAGAAGGACCTCAAGAGCTGTTAATGCCTAGTATCATCTTTGATTTTCAAGGGGATAGCGACGAGCAGCGCCACAGATTCATAAGGGCTTGGGATAGAGTTCACAGATCTGATCCACATGAGCTGGGTCCAAAGATTTCTCTTCTAATGGAGCCATATCTCAGATGGGTCTGTATTCGTGCCCAAAAGTTGGGTATGCCGTATGAAGCCGTCCTGCCTATCATTGTTGAAGTTGCTAATGAAGAGGGGGTTCTTCCTACCATCCTCCATCCTTACATGCCCACTGACATTGGGGCATTGAAAAGGTCTTGGATGCAGCTGAGAGAAGAGCGGGATGCTTACTGAGAAAAGTTTAAAGAGCAAGAGCAGAAGATCTAGAAGTTGACTAGGCAGCTGGAGAATGAGCGGATTCTCAATGACTATGTTCGCACCGACAAGAAGAGACCATGGGAGCACTGATTGTCCTTTGTTTATTTCCTTTCCAGTTCTATTTACTTTTCGGTATTTCCTTTCTTGTAACGCCTTAAGGGAAATTTGTTGAACAATTTGAATTTCAAAGTTTATCTAATAAAAGTGTGTTTCATTTCTTGTTTACAAATTTGAATCTCTCGATTGTCTTTGAAATCATATCATACGCATTTCATCCCATGCACTTCATAACAAGTACCTATTACAGGTCTCTTATCTTCTTCGCTGTTTATTTCAGCACTCATCATGTCTGCTGAACCTTCAACTGAGCAAGCAATCAAGGCCCTACAGGCCCAGAATGCCCAATTCCAAGAGTTGTTCATGAATCTAGCTAAGGGTCAGCAAGATCTGAAGACCCTGATTCTGAAAGAGAAGAAGAAGAAGAAAAAGAGGACAGTCCTGTTTAACACAGGTCACAGGTTTCGAAACAGGCTACAGGATGAAGTTGATTTGACCACCTCATCTGGAGGGAAAGATAGTCAAGAAGAAAGGAGGGCTCCTAGCCCTGTGATCTCAGACAATGAGACGGACTTCAACGAAGACCAGTATCCTCCGGCTGAGAATAGATAAAAACAACTAGAAGACCGCTTAAGTGTGACGGAAGTTCAGAAAGTGCCTGGTCTGGACTTTGGTGATCTGGGTCTATCATCTAGGGTGGTGATTCCCCACAAATTCAAGGCACCAGCCTTTTCTAAGTATGACAGAGTTTCTTGTTCGAAGCTGCACCTCTAGTCATATGTAAGGAAGATTCAGCCGTACACTGCTGATAAGAACCTATGGATCCATTTCTTTCAAGACAGTCTCTCAGGGACTCAGCTTGAATGGTTTTACCAGTTGGACGGAACCAGTATTCGCAGTTGGGAAGATTTGGCTACTGCTTTCTACAGGCAGTACCAGTACAATTCCGACCTCGCTCCCACGCGTACCCAACTCTAGGGTATGTCAATGGGAACGAGTGAAGGTTTCAAAGATTATGCTCAGAAGTGGAGGGACCTCGCTGGGAGAGTGCAACCACCCTTGGCTGATCGGAAGCTTGTGGATATGTTTCTGGGGACCTTGTCTGGTCCATTTTTCAACCATCTGATTGGAATCTCTTCGTATGGGTTTACAGAGCTATTTATGACCGGTGAAAGGATTGAGGCTGGTATTAAGGCTGGTAAGATACAGAAGGGTGCCTCATCAAGCACCGAGAAGAAGCCTTTTAAGAAAGAGTCCAGTGCTGTCTACAGTTCGAAAAGCCAGAATAGACCTGAACACCGCCAAGCTGTTAATGCGGTTGTTATTTCAAGACCTGTTGGTGCTCCTCAACACAACAATCAACAAAAGGACGAGAGACCTCGAAGGCAATTCACCCGTCTCAGCATGACTTTGTCTCATATTCTGCCACAGTTACTGAAAACCAATCTAGTGATTCCGAGGGAAGCCTCGAAGAATCCAAATACAACATCATTGAAGTACAACCCTAATGCCCGCTGTTCTTTTCACTCTGATAGCCCGGGGCATAATACAGATGATTGTTGGTATTTAAAGAATAAAATACAGGACTTAATTGATGCTAAGGATATTGAGTTCGAGGCGTCCGGAAAACCTAATGTTGTGACTGCTACTATGCCCAAGCATGGAGTGAATGCTATAAATGAAGACTTGTTTGTGGTTTCTGTGAACGACATTGTTACCCCTTTGATGACTGTGAAGAATAACCTTTTGCTAGCCGGTTTATTTCCGGGCTATGATGAAGGTTGCCATATGTGTTCTGCCCTACCAACTGGTTGCCCACTTTTGAAATCAGTTGTCCAACGCCTGATGGATAGTAAAGAAATCATGTTTGAAAAGACTGTTGTTCCTTTAGTTCATGCTGAAGAAGTTGCTATTATCACCATTCTTGACAATTCTTCCAAGGCTCCCTCGAGGAAGCCTGTTATAATTACATATGTTCCAAGAATCGCACCATTGATCATCACTGTTCCTAGGCCTATCCCCTAAACCTCTGATAAAGCTGTCCCTTGGCATTACGGGGCCGATGTTTATTTTCATGGAGTTAAACAAGAGTTGGATGCTGATAATGACGTCAGTAATATTGTTGGACCTGCTAAAGTCACCCGCAGCAGAAGACTTTTCTCACTTGATATCTCTCCACCAACTGCCCAAAAACCTGTTGTTATTACACCTGCCAGTGTACCTGCTACTGTTCCTATTCAAGTTCCTATTCTTACCCCTGTCGCCGAGTCATCTGACACTCGGGGCAAGGGGACCACCAGTGAGCCTTCCCAGACGGAGGCACCAAAGATGATTACCGTTGGAGCTTCTAGACAAGAGATGGAAGAGATTCTGAAAATCATCAAAAAGAGTGACTACAATGTAGTTGAACAGCTGGGGAAAACCCCGTCCAAGATTTCTATGTCGTCATTGTTGCTATGCTCATAGGCCCATGCCAAGGCTCTGATTACATTTCTAAAGACTGCACACGTACCACAAGAGACATCAGCTGATCAGTTTAAAGATTGCATGGCCAATCTGACTGTTGATAATGGGTTGGGTTTCTCTGACGCCGACCTGACTGCTGATAATGGGTTGGGTTTCTCTGACGCCGACCTGACTGCTAAGGGGAAGAATCACAACGATGCCCTGGATGTCTCCATTGAATGCAGGGGCACTACTCTTGCTCATGTATTAGTGGATACTGGTTCCTCATTGAAGGTTTTACCTAAGAAGGCTCTAGACCGGTTAGACTATGAAGGGTTGGAGCTGAAACCAAGCAACATTGTCGTCAGGACCTTTGATGGGTCTAAGAGGATGGTGCGCGGAGAAGTTGATATTCCGATTAAGGTTGGTTCTCAGGTTTTCAACTCTACGTTCTATGTGATGGACATTCAGCCATCTTATTCTTGTTTGCTGGGTCGTCCATGGATCCACAAAGCTGGGGCCGTAACCTCAACGCTCCACTAGAAACTGAAGTACCCGGTCAAAAGGAAGATTGTGACAGTACAAGGAGAGGAGGAGTACATGGTGAGCCACCTCAACTCTTTCCGATATGTAGAGATGCATGGGGAGTTCATTGAGACCCCGTTCCAGCATTTTGAAGAGGTTCCCCAGACGCTGGCGTCAACTGAGACTGTTATTGAAGATTCTCCTATGAAGATGGCTTCCCTCAAGGATGCCCGGGCTGTTGTCGAGAAAGGTGGGTGTGCAAATTGGGGCCAACTCCCTGATTTTACACAGAAGACTAACAATTTTTGTTTGGGTTTCACTGCAGAAGCTAAAAGGGCTGTTCGGAATGCACGGATCGGAAGACCTCCCGTGTTCATCAACAACTCGGGAGTGAATGCCATTAAAGACGATGTGGAAGAATCTGAGTTCGACAACTGGATCTATCCTACGACCGACGGTGGACAATGCAACTGGACAGCAAAGGACTTCATCCCTATCTCTTTTGCTACCCAGTAATGAGACTTTTTGTTTTGAATTTGTAACAGACAATGTTTTAAACTTTACGGCCCGATGTCTTACCCGGGGCACCGTAGCTTCATTTGTGAGGGTTTTATGTGTGTCATTTTCATATATCATTAATAAAAGCATTGGACGTTTCTTGCATTTCAAATCTTGCGCTCCTTGTTTTTCTTTTATTATATATTGCAAAACAGCTATTTTACACACACTCACATATACAGGTCTACATCCACTCTGGATCTCACTGGTAACGACTCTGCTACTGCCAGTTATGACTTTGAAAATTCGATCAACTTAGCCGAAGATGAAGGTGAAGATGATTGAGAAGTGCCTGGTGAACTTGCAAGACTGTTACTCCAAGAGGAGAGGGTTATTCAGCCGCACGAAGAGCCGGTAGAATCAGTGAATCTGGGTACAGAGATAGACAAGAAAGAGGTCAAGATCGGGGCGAATCTGGAGCTTAGTGTGAAGCAACGATTGATTCAGATGTTGCGTGACTATGTTGAGATCTTTGCATGGTCTTATGAAGATATGCCTGGGTTGGATACTGATATTGTGGTTCATCGCCTGCCTACCAAGGAAGAATGTCCTCCAGTGAAACAGAAGGTCCGCTGAATGCGCCCAGAGATGTCTGAGAAAATCAAGGCTGAAGTGATGAAACAGTTTGACACCGGTTTTCTAGCAGTTACTTCTTACCTTCAGTGGGTGGCCAACATGGTTCCAGTGCTGAAGAAGGATGGTAAGGTTCGAATGTGTGTGGACTATAGGGATCTAAATAGGGCAAACCCCAAGGATGATTTCCCTCTACCTTATATCGACGTTCTGGTTGACAACACCGATCAGCACAAGGTATTCTCCTTTATGGATGGTTTCTCCGGCTATAATTATATTAAGATGGCTCCCGAAGACATGGAGAAGACAACCTTTGTTACTCAGTGGGGTACCTTTTGCTACAAGGTCATGCCTTTTGGAATGAAGAATGCTGGGGCAACGTATCAGTGTGCCATGGTTGCTTTGTTTCATGACATGATCCATCGTGAGATTGAGGTATACGTCAACAATATGATTGCAAGGTCCCATACTGAGGAAGAACACCTTGACCATCTGCAGAAGCTGTTTGACAGGCTGAAGTTGTACAAGCTGAGGTTAAACCCGAACAAGTGCACCTTCGGGGTGAGATCTGGTAAGTTGCTGGGTTTCGTCGTAAGCGACAAAGGTATTCAAGTGGATCCTGCCAAGGTGAAAGCTATACAGGAAATGCCGGCTCCCAGAACAGAGAAAGAAGTCAGAGGCTTTCTGGGACGACTAAACTACATTGCCCGATTCATCTCGCACCTGACTGCTACTTGTGAACCAATCTTCAAGTTGATGAAGAAAGATCAAGTGGTACGATGGAATGAGGAATGTCAGGCCACTTTCGAAAGGATCAAAGAGTATCTCCAAGAGCCACCTATTCTGATGCCACCAGTTGAAGGGAGACCTTTGATCTTATACTTGACAGTACTCGATAACTCAATGGGGTGTGTGCTGGGTCAACATGACGAGTCTGGCCGAAAATAGCATGCTATTTATTACCTTAGCAAAAAGTTTACCGACTGTGAGACCCGATACTCACTGCTCGAGAAAACTTTCTGCGCTCTGGCATGGGCTTCTCGCCAGCTGAGACAGTATATGCTGACTCACACTACTCTGTTGATATCAAAGATGGATCCAATCAAGTATATCTTCGAAAAGCCTGCCTTGTCCGGAAGAATAGCAAGATGGCAGATGATCTTGACTGAGTATGATATACAATACACGACCCAAAAGGCAATCAAGGGAAGTGTGTTGGCAGACCATTTGGCACATCAGGTAGTGGATGATTACCAGTCTATGAATTTTGAATTCCCGGACGAGAATATCATGTTGGTAACTGATTGTGAGTGACCTGGACCGGATGAAGGACCTGAGGAGGGATCCCGATGGTCTATGTAATTTGATGGAGCTTTGAACGCTTTAGATAACGGCATTGGCGCTGTGATCATATCTCCTAAAGGCTCTCATACTCTGTTCACCGCCCGACTATGTTTCAACTGCACCAACAACATGGCGGAGTATGAGGCGTGCATTATGGGTCTTCGAGCAGCAATTGACCTAAGGATTAAATTTCTAAGTGTCTTCGGAGATTCCGCTCTCGTGATCAGTCAGATCAAAGGTGAGTGGAATACAAAACACCCAAATCTTATTCCTTACAAGGAGTATGTATTGACGTTGCTTCCCCATTTCGAGGAGATAACCTTTGAACACTTCCCTAGAGAGGAGAATCAGTTGGCGGACGCGCTAGCTACGATGTCTTCTATGTTCAAAGTCAATTGGGACAACGAAGCTCCCCAAATTATCATTGAAAGATTGGACGAACCTGCACATTGTTGTGATATTGAGACTGAAGAAGTAATAGAAAAGCCCTGGTTTCATGAGGTGAAAAGGTATCTTGAGGCTCAGGAATACCCCGAGGGTGCATCGGTTAACGACAAGAAGTTTCTGAGAAGGTTCGTGGTGAAGTTCTTCATCAGCAATGGCATTCTTTACAAGCGTAACCATGATTCGACCTTACTGCGTTGTGTGGATAAGAATGAAGCAGAAAAGATCATGACAGAGTTACATGAAGGTACTTTTGGAACTCATTCCAATGGACATACCATGGCAAAGAAAATCCTTTGGGTAGGATATTATTGGTCCACAATGGAAGATGACTGTTATCAACATTCTCGGACATGTCACAAGTGCCAAGTCTATGCTGATAAGGTGCACATACCTCTAGTTCCTCTGAACGTCTTGACGGCACCTTGGCCTTTTGTAATGTGGGGCATTGATATGATCGGCGAGATCAGACCTACAGCATCCAACGACCATCGTTTCGTCCTGGTAGCGATTGATTACTTTACGAAGTGGGTTGAAGCAGCTTCCTTTGCTACTGTAACCAAGAACGTCGTGGCACGGTTTATTCGGCATAATTTGATCTGTCGATATGGTGTACCAGAGAGGATCATTACGGACAATGGTACAAATCTCAATAATAAGATGATCACCGAGCTCTGTGAGCAATTCAAGATACAGCATCATAACTCTTCTCCCTACCGGCCGAAGATGAATGGGGCTATCGAAGCGGCTAATAAGAACATTAAGAAGATTGTGCAGAAGATGACAGTGACATACAAAGATTGGCACGAGATGTTACCATTTTCTCTTCATGGGTACCGTACCTCAACACAGACGTCAACAGGGGCAACACCCTATTCCTTGGTATATGGCATGGAGGCTGTATTACCCATTGAAGTTCAGATACCTTCTCTTCAGATTATGAAGGATGCAGGTTTGAGCAAAGATGACTAGATCCAGACCGGCTTGATCAACTGAACCTAATCGACAAAAAGAGACTTACTGCTATTTGTCATGGTCAGACGTACCAAAAACGGATGATCAAGGCATTTAACAAGAAAGTTAGACGACAAAAGTATCAAGTTGGGGATCTGGTAATCAAGCGCATTATTCTACCTCAAGGTGATCCCAGGGGCAAATGGACCCTTACTTACGAAGGGCCATTTGTGGTTAAGAACATTTTCTCAGGAGGAGCTATGATTCTAACCATCGTGGATGGTGACGACCTTCCTCACCCCGTCAATGCAGACATAGTGAAAAATAATATGCATAATCAAAAGACCCGCTAGGTTGACTGGCCTAGGAAAAAATAAGGGCTCCCCGGTGAACCAAAAGGGTTCGGGCAAAAATAAGGGATGAAAATAAAAAATTTGTACACCCGGCAAGTCGAAAACCTGAAAAGGCGGCTTGGGCAGAAAAGGGTATCCCGGTGGACTAAAAACCCGAAAGGGCGGTCCAGGCAAAAATTAGGGATCAAAGTGTAACACTATGTCTCATTGGATCACCTTGCATCCAGACTTCAGTATCAACTGTCATGCTCGGACGACACTAATCAATGTGATCTACCTTCAACCAAGTAGCAAAGTGATGAGATGCTCGAGGACATAAAGGCAATAGCAGAGTTGGAACCCAGTGGGATTATTCACATAGCTGTTTTGTTTAGTTTTTCACAAATTGTGTAAATTCTATTGTTCGACGGCGTTCTCTTACTAGGATGTCAGCCTCTTGTACAAAAACGCCTATTTACATGCCAAACTTCAAAATCAATACAATTCATTTTCAAATAAATTTCAAACTGTTTTTATTTTATCTGTTTTTTTTTTTGCAAAGAACGTCCAATGTTCATTTTTTGATATATGCACTTGACATTAATTGCTGCTCATGAATATTTACATGTGAAACAAAAGACGAATTACGGGTAATAGCAGAAACAGGGGCAAATAAGAAGTGTCCAAGCTGTATAGTTGCTCTGTCCACCAGGTATAAGGGTAGATTCAGCTGAAGCATATGACTAAGATACCTTCATTCCCCGCAGAGTAAGACAGTAATGGTAGCTCTCCCAGTTGAGACTTGCAACTGTGAACGAATCAACAATGCTTTCCCCAAGCAGAGCTTATCTACCATCAATACTAAAGGCTTAATATCCCCGACAGTCTTAATATTCCCTGGTAGAGTATAAGAATGCTCCCCAGAAGAATACAAGATACCCCCAGTGGAGTTAAAATTTTCCCAGCGCAGTCTGAAAAAGCTTCCCCAACAGAGTTGAAGCATCACCCCCAGTAGACTCTGGAAGTTTATCCCCAGCGGAGTACAAAAATAAATCTCCCCAGCCGAGTTCAAAGGATCGTTCCCAGCAGAATTCAGAGGATTACCCCCACAAGAGTCTAACAGGTTATCCCCAGCAAGTCGCAACTGGAAGATCATCCCCAGCGAAGTTCTTTCTTTTCACAAGCAGGAATTCAATCCTCAACAGATTCAATATCACCAGCAACGATAATTCATCCCGAAAAAATTTATCAGTAGAATCCTCAACAGAGCATCTCTTCCCCACAGAGTAATCTCCGCATCAGTATATTCCCCAACGGAGTTATCCTCTCCTGCAGGTCTATT
The DNA here is from genome assembly GCA_948472305.1 of Vicia faba. Taxonomy (NCBI): domain Eukaryota; kingdom Viridiplantae; phylum Streptophyta; class Magnoliopsida; order Fabales; family Fabaceae; genus Vicia; species Vicia faba. The sequence continues at coordinate 204,963 of CATIWC010001055.1, forward strand.
CTCATAATCATCTTCGTTCGTCATCCCCAACGGAAACGAAGAATTCAACTCTTGTCTCCAGCAGCTATCCGGGATTTATTTTCCCCAGCTGAAACATTACATTTCCATACATCATGATACATACATATACGCATCATATAATACAATCTCATTTATTTTGAGAATATCATTGCTTGTTCATATCATGCATTGCATATAACTGACCTTTACCTTTCAGGAAAGATGCAGTTAAATTCTCAGCTATATGAAAAGACCTCCTCTGGTTCAGTCAGATCGACGCGAAGATCTCTCTGATTCATATTCCAGTTGAAGTTATTCCAAGACTCTTCTCTGGTTCAATTAAATCGATTCGAAGATTTTTCTGATGTTGATCCAATCAAAGTTAATCCAAGACCTCCTCTGGTTCAGTCAGATTGCCGATAAGATCTCCCTGATTCGTATTCCAGTTGAATTTATTCTAAGACTCTTGTCTGGTCTAGTTAAATCGATTCGAAGATTTTTCTGATGCCGATCCAGTCAAAGTTAATCCAAGACCTCCTCTGGTTCAGTCAGATCACCGATAAGATCTCCCTGATTCGTATTCCAGTTGAAGTTATTCCAAAACTCTTGTCTGGTCCAGTTAAATTGATTCGAAGATTTTTCTGATGCCGATCCAGTCAAAGTTAATCCAAGACCTCCTCTGGTTCAGCCAGATCGCCGATAAGATCTCCCTGATTTGTATTCCAATTGAAGTTATTCCAAGACTTTTGTCTGGTCCAGTAAAATCGATTCGAAGAGTTTTCTAATGCCGATCCAGTCAAAGTTAATCCAAGACCTCCTCTGGTTCAGTTAGATCGCCGATAAGGTCTCCCTGATTCATATTCCAGTTGAAGTTATTCCAAGACTTTTGTCTGGTCCAGTTAAATCGATTCGAAGATTTTTCTGATGCCGATCCAGTCAAAGTTAATCCAAGACCTCCTCTGGTTCAGTTAGATCGCCGATAAGATCTCCCTGATTCGTATTCTAGTTGAAGTTATTCCAAGACTCTTGTCTGGTCTAGTTAAATCGATTCGAAGAGTTTTTTGATGCCGATCCAGTCAAAGTTAATCCAAGACCTCTTCTGGTTCAGTCAGATCGCCGATAAGATCTCCCTGATTCGTATCCCAGTTGAAGTTATTCCAAGACTTTCGTCTGGTCCAGTTAAATCGATTCGAAGATTTTTCTGATGCCGATCTAGTCAAAGTTAATCCAAGACCTCCTCTGGTTCAGTCAGATCGCCGATAATATCTCTCTAATTCGTATTCCAGTTGAAGTTATTCCAAGACCTTGTCTGGTCTAGTTAAATCGATTCGAAGATTTTTCTGATGTCGATCCAGTCAAAGTTAATCCAAGACCTCCTCTGGTTCAGTTAGATCGACGATAAGATCTCCCTGATTCGTATTCCATCCGAAGTTCAGACCACCTATCAACAGTCTCTGAATGGCATCTGTAAGCCCATTCCCGACATCACAAGGCTGATACCACTTCATGCGAGTGCAAATTTCTGGGCACTCTAGTGTTCAATCACCTTCCACCTTCGGATCACGAAAGGCCCGAAAGCCAATCTACATCCTCAGGTTTAAGAAAATTTAACAGGGGAAGTTGTTGTACCCCAAAATTTTCCCTCTCATATTTCCCAAGACATTGCAAGAATAATCTCCAAGTTGCTCAAGAGTTGGACAATCAAGCCATCTCCTAAGGCAGTCAACCTCAAATTAGGGTTTTGTGTTGCATCAAGATACTTGAGTCCAAATGACCTCAAGTGCTCCCCAATGTCCTAATAGATTTTTAAGATCATCCATTCCAAATTTCAAGCCTTGTAGAGGAAGTTTGCTCAGTCAATTGCTCAAAAGGTCCAAAAATCAATTGTGCTAGGGCAAAAGTCAACTGTGACCTATATACAGTCAAACTTCAAGTTTTTTTGTCAACATTCTCATTTTGAGGGATATTTCATCATTTGATCAAGGGTTGATCATGATTCATTAAGGATTGCTCAAAATTCATCAAGACTCAAAAGTTTCTAAATTAGGGTTTTTCAGGAAAAGTCAACTAAACTTTGACCAAGCATAACTTTCTCATACTTTATGAGAAATGACCCATCTAAAGATCATTTTTAAGAGGATGCAATTTACTAAAATCCATATTCATACCCCAAGATCAAGAAATGCACTCACAAGAAGTTATGAATTTGGACATTATAGGTCATTTTTGAAAGTCAACAAAAAACACCTTTTTTTCCAAAGCTTATAACTTGAGCATGGAATATCAATATGAAATGAGACCAAAAGGTTTGGTTATAGGACATCTCAAGCTTTCTAAAAAGTCAAATAACACCTCCAAAAGTTCAAAATTGAAGAAGTTATTCATTGTTGAAGTTGGGCATTTTTGCAAAATTGCCAAAAGTCAACTATCCCTAAAACTTCAAAATTTGTCAAATGGGCCCATTCTTTTCCACTTGATTTGATCTTGTCACACTACACACATGTCCTAGCTTCAGCCTTATGGCCATTTATCAATTTTATTATTTAATTTGATTTTTTAATGAATTATTTCATTTTAAATCAATTTAAATCAAATAAAATCCAAACATTGATTATTTGATCTCTTTTTGGCTATTTCAGGACCTAATCATCATCATCAAGTGTATCAAATTCGTATCATACATTCCATGTGCAAAAAGATTAGATTTTGGACAAAATTGGACGGTTATCAATGGAGGATCAAATTAAATCTCCAAGCATTGATGTACAAGGATTCAACCCACATTTGTTGACCTAATGCATTGCTCATTACTTATACAAGCCAAAGCACACGAATTCAGGGGTTAGAGGCTGCAGAATCATCAAGAACCAAACTTGAAAAAAGGTGGAAAAGTGTGAAACTGAAATTGTGCATAGAGGCCAATTCAGAAGCAAATCTCAACGCTAATCCATTGCTGGGTATCCACTGAACCTCCTGCAATCAAAAACAAGCTCTCACGCCCTCTCAAACGCACTGTAAGTGATACGCGGACTCCCTCTGAATTTGCTTTCGTCTTTCAAAATTTATGCATCATTACAAGAAACTAATGTCATATTTGCAATCACTAGACAATTTCCAAGCTTTCCATATTATTTGATTGTATTTATCTGCTCTATAATCTAAAACGCCATTGTAGGGTTTCCTAGGTTGTTTTTAGGGATTTTTGTTACACGCAAAATTGGATCTATTAATGGGCATGGTTGAGACCGGGAAGAAGAGGCGAGTACAACCATGGCCTTGGATGGAGTTTATATGGCCTAAGATGGATTTTTGAATTAACCTATGCCTTTTGCTGCGGATTTAAATCCACAGGTAATCTCTGTACAAACCTGAGGACAGGGAAGACAACGTGTCCCCATCTGATTGCCCCATTTGAAACTTGGCGCATTTTTATTTTTTATTCTGGCACATTATCATGTTATTCCTTATTATTATTATTATCCAATATGTTAACGAATGAAGCGCAGTGGTTGAGTGGCAAAGGCATACGTTCGAAATCCAACAGGACCTGGGTTTGAATCCCAGGTCCCCCATGCATTTGTATTATTTTTTCACAGGTTATCTAGTACAAGCCAAGGCTTAAGACCTATCATATGCCCTCAGATCTCAAAGCGCCTGATGGCCCCAGGCCAGATCTGGTGGTCCAGAAGTGATGTCCACCATACTCCCTAGTCAACGTGCCACATGGAATTCCAGAAGGTCAACACAGGCCAAGTCAATTGGGCCTTGGAAATTGCTGAATAAACCTCCCTAATCAGGCCCATACACTCCTAACCTTTTCTAATTTCATTTTTATTTTATTTAATTGTTTTCTATTATTTTATTGTTTAACTAACCAATTAAAATTTTTTTCTTAATAAAATTAAAAACCCAAAATTATTTTCTTATTTAAATTAAATTTCAGTAATTTATTTTTGTTAACAATTATTAATTATTAATTAATTTTGCTTAATTAGGAAATAACTTTAATATCTTTTTCAATAATTAAAATTAACTTAGACAATTAGGTTTTTATTAACTTTGATTAATTTATTTTTATTTCTTTAAATATCAAAAATCCAAAAATATTATTTTTCATTAATTAATTAATTAGCTTATTTAATTTAATAATTAACTTAGTTTAATTTCTTTTTAGTTCAAAAACAAACAAAAAAAAAATATTTTCTTTAATAATCGAAGGGTCAAAACCCTAGAACTCGCCCGTTTAATTTCCCGCACGCGATCCATTTTTTCATATTATTGTATCTGTTTTCCGGAATGTAATAGTTTAATAGGACTTTAAATATTTTTTATCGCTTTATTTATTTTCCGCATTTTAATTTCAAGGGTTGCTTTTGGCGATGTAAATACCCGACGCCTTGTAATAGTTAGTTTAATTTCCGCAATTTAATTTCCGCAACTTATAAACTGATTAAATGTTTGATAATAGGGAATGCATGACAAGATCAAATGTTTAAACCTAAAATCAACATAGATAACCATTGACATGTACAAAGACAAAATTAACTGAAAACAACACACTCGCACATGCGCACTCTTAGGGTACACCTCACTTGGTTGCCTTCGAACGTGGTCATTGAGTATAGGAAGTTTTAGAGGTCACCCTCTTGTCCAAAGATCATAGTTGCCTTGAAACGGTTGCCTCAGAAAAATGATCTAAGACATTAGGGTTACCGCTAAGGCATCCTAACATTGCTTTAGTGACCGCACGTCCCTTAATCGAATTGACCCTTAAACTCCAAATAACGGTGCTACCTACTCACTAATAGTGGGATAGCATTGTCTAAAGGACATTAGCACATATTGATTCTTTTTTCGAGTAGGTAGATGGTTCTTAAGTGCTTGCTCTTTCCAAAACAAAACAATTTTTCACACTTACACCTTTCAAAACAAAAACTTCTTCAAACCCACAAACACATAGAAAAGCAAATTTTGAAAACACTTTGAGCAAGTACCTAAGAGCCCGTGGATAACCACGGATAGAAAGGGTGCTAACACATTCCCTTTCTATAATCTACCCCCCGGACCCGAGAAACATCTCGAAAAAGGAATTTTTCTGTACTTTTTTCCTTTCCTTGTTGGATAAAATAAAAGACGGTGGCGACTCTTGCTTACCGCGACATTTTGCAAACACAAACGCAAAACGCAAACCAGGATTCCAAAAAGAGTTAGTTCTCTCCCACCGCATCACATTATGCTTTATCTTTGTGGGTTTGAACCAGAGTTACTATAGATCCTAACCCGGATCTGGGGGACACCCTTTAGGTAAGTAGCAATAAACTGTGAGGGAACTGTATGGCATAGACCGATACGGTTGAAGCAGTAGCTACGTTGGTGTGGCACTTTAGTTTGTACCGATATCCCTTGTGGTGGAACAAGGAGAATATGGGTCTTCTAAGGGGTCATTAAGCACCAACTGACCTTAGAACCTATAATTGACCAACTTGGCCATAGAACAGTAGCAGTATGCTACACTCATTGAGACCAAACTCTCGCGATGATTCTGGCTGCAAGAAAAGGTTGCTAAACTGGAATTATGACCGATCGAGGGTGGTCAGTGATATTGAGATCCTCTAGAACCCGGTTACTATTACTAGGACAGGTTGAACTAACTAAACTGAAAGAGGGTAGTACCTAAACTCCATGCCAGCCTGAAATTTAAGGGTTATTGTGTGACTTGTGTGCTTTCAAACTTGAACTACTTGCACATGTTTGTTATCTAACAACATGAGTTCTTTGCAGGTTTTGTTTACAATCCTTATCCAATAACTTGGATTTCTTACCAGATTTACTTACTTACATCACCTTGCATTTTCTTAAACGTATAACATACACATCATAACATCATGCCTTAACATTTCCTTAACCATTTCAAGGATCTCAAGGGTTTTTGATGCAGGTTATGGTAAATCAAATGTCCATCAAGGGGCAAAGGGGATTTACTTTCCTTTAGCCAAAGTTGTCTAGAGATCAAAACACGATAACTTGAGTTAGTGGCTATGACCCACTCGATATGGTGAGCTTGAATCTTGAAGAAGGACTCTTGATGACACGAAGTTTCTTTAATCAAAGCTATGAAATTCAAAGTCTAACAGTTTCTTGTTTACCCCGCGAGATCCTTGAAAACATTACATACATATATCATACATATCATTGCATAACAGGTCTCCCAGTATAGGTCTCCCATGTTCTCGCTATTTATTTCAACAATGGCTCTCCAAGAAGACAACCAAGATCTTCATACTTAAGAGACTCAGTTCAGGGAAATCTTCCTAAACCTATCCAAGGGGCAGGAAGAATTGAAAACACTCCTCGTTGGGAACTTGGTCAAGAAAAGTCCTGAAGATAATAAGGACGAATGGCTGGAACAATTGCAAGCTGAGGTAGATGCAATAAGACCCCAAATGATGGGGAAGATGGCCCTTATCCAAATCTTGGCCCGGGAACAAGAAGAGCTGAGAACCATTATCAACCAGCTTCATCAAGACAGATACAACAGTATGAAGCAAACAGTTGAGGCTAGGGACCAAGTCATTAATCAGCCTCCAAGAAGACAAGAGTTTGGTATGGTGAAGAATGGACCTCTCCAAGTTGCTACTACCTCATGGGTCCAATAAAAACCGTGCCATAAACAACGGGTCAATCAGAGGCAGTTTACCAAGCTCAACATGCCGATGTCCCAAGCTTTGCAACACCTGTTGAGATTGAATCTGGTGACATTGGTAGGGCCTCATCCGAACCCCAAGACTTCTTCACCTAACTACAATCCTGATGCAAGGTGTGCATACCATTCTAACAGCCCAGGGCATGATACTGACGACTGTTGGAAGTTAAAGTACAAAATTCAAAACCTGATTGATGAAGGATCATTAGAATTCACACAAGATGGTCAGGCTGAGTTCTTCTACCATCCCTCCAAGGCACGTCCTCTGAAGTGACAAGTTCTGACAAGAGAGGCTTTTGTTCATTAGAATTTTCAATTTGTAATTTTCTTTTGATTGTTCGAATATTTATTCATGTCAAACTTTGTTACTTTATTAATGCATTGCATATGTCTGTTTTGAATCAATCCATTCGTATTCACTATATTTAAATTGCTTTCCCTTCTGTGATGTTCAACTCTCGACTAAAAAACTGTAAGCCTTTAGAGGGAGGATGACGAAAACGATACCACAAACTCTATAGTATGATTTTGAACAGACCCTGCTGACGATGTACATGCATTGTTTCAAATCCAAAACAGTGGAGTTATAAGGAAGATAATCCCTCGTCAACCCCTTTGAACCAAAGAAGTAGGAGTTTTTCTTTTTACACAGATTAAAACCCTTAAATCATAACCCGGGGCAGGGTAGTTTTCTCAGTTAACCAGGTGCACAATGAATGGCATCAAAGAAGTCCTTCCAAAGCAAAAGACGGTGATGATTCCCTATAATCGTCAAGAGAGGCAGTCATTATCTCTCAAAAATAAAAGCCCATCAAGTCAAAACCTATGAAGGAGACTTACAAAACTGGGCCATCCCACTGACTGTAATCACAAAAGAAATAGTTCAGGCAAAAGACAGGGATAATAAAAAAAAAGAGATCCTATAAACTCTCAACAAAAATGACTGCCTGTTCAAAATAAATTGTCAGTATCCGAATCATCACTGGAATATCAGAGCAAAGACTCAAACGGGATATAAATGCACAATTAGCTGAGTTTAGGATCGAAGAACATCACGAAGAACGGGTGGGTACAAATAAAATTTGAGCCTTTATCCTTTGTTTATTGAACCGTCAACCAGGCCGCGTTATAACCCTTAAAAGTCCTAGCTGAAGCATGGGTTAGTTCGAAAGCATACTGTTATAAAAGGTATCCTGACTCCTGTAGGACTTGCTGTACATCCTGAGTTGACATCACATTTTGCAAAATTTGCTTGTTTAACTAAAAATGCATTTTCAAAAATATCAAGACAAACATTAGCTTTGCATTCTTAAAATAACATCGTTGCATATGACTATTTGTTCAACAACAGAGAAATTCGCATGACGAATATCTAGTGAACAAAAACCTTATCAATAAAAAGGATCACCTCAAGTGGAAAAACACTTCCAACCAAGGGGAACGGCATGATCATTGTCCATCATCTGGGGAAGCCAAGTCAAGATTCAAGGAATCTCTCAAAGATGCCAAATAGCCAGGGGCAAGTTTCCATCTGAATCACTTGGGGCATTGGACATAAATTCCAGCAACGAATCTTGCATGATCAAACGAACATCTTCTGGTAGTATGGCAACACAACACTTCTGACAGTGACAACCCCCTACGCTCTGAGAGCTTGGACATAGTCAGAAAAATACTGCACATGAACAAAGACCCGCTAGGTTGACAGGCCTAGGCAAAAATAAGGGCATCTCGACAAACCAAAAAGGTTCGGGCAAAAATTAAGGATAAAACAAAAAAAAAGATTTGTACACCCGGCAAGTCGAAAACCTGAAAAGGCGGCTTGGGCAAAAAAGAGTATCCTGGTGGACTGAAAACCCGAAAGGGCAGTCCAGGAAAAAATTAAGGATCAAAGCGTACGACTATGTCCCGTCATCTTGTCACTTACCTACCAGAAGAAGATTTGTCCTTTCAATCAGCAATTACCAAGTACCTCATAGGTTGGGATAATACTCGATCCACATGGCCTTTGCAAGCACCTTCTCCCGCAGATACAGGGGCAGAAAAGTCTCAATGCGAAGCCATCATCATATCCTCAGCACGCGTCCCAGTAACATTCACTCCCGCAGAGTAAAGAAAAGGACAGTTATGTTAACTCCCCAACTGAGACTCGCAACTGTGAATGAATCGGTAATATTCTCCCCAAGCAGAGTTTATCTACCATCAGCACTGAAAAGTCTTATTATCCCCGTCAAAGTATAAAATATTCCCAATGGAGTTTGAATTTTCCCCAGCGCAGTCTGAAAAGCTTCCCCAGTGGAGTTTGGAGAATCATCCCCAATAGACTCTGGAAGTTTGTCCCCAGTAAAGTCTAAAGGGTTATCCCCAATGAAGCCGCAACTGAAAGATCATCCCCAGCGGAGTTCTTTCCTTTCACAAAACGGAATTCAAATCCCCAACATGATTCAGTATCACCAGCAACGGTAATTCATCCCTAGCGGAATTTATTGGTGGAATCCTCAGCAGAGCATATCTTCCCCATAGAGTAGTCTCGTCATCAGTTTATCCCCCAACGGAGTTATCCTCTCCTGCAGGTTTATTCTCACAGTCATCTTCATTCGTTATCCCCAGCGGAAACGAAGAATTCAACTCTTTTCTCCAGCAGCTATCCGGGATTTATTTCCCCCAGCTAAAAACATTACATTTCCATACATCGTGACATGCATAAGCATCATACAACACAATCTCATTTATTTTGAGAACATCATTGCTTGATACATATCATGCATTACATACAACTAACCTTTACCTTTCAGGAAGGATGCAGTTAAATTCTCACAAAATACAAAAGCTATGAAGCTTTTACCTCAGTTGAATTACAGACAAGTTCTTAAATCTCAACAGAGATGTTTTCTCAGTTGAATTACAGACAAGGTCCTAAATCTCGACAAAGTTCCTCCGTTGAATTACAGACAAGTTCCTAAATCTCAGCAGAGAAGTTTTCTCAGTTGAATTACGGGCGAGTTCTTAAATCTCGACGAAGATGTTTCCCTCCAGTCGAATTACTGACAAGTTCTTAAATCTCAGCAGAGATGTTATTCTCAGTTGAATTACATACAAGGTCCTAAATCTCGACAAAGTTCCTCCGTTGAATTAAAGACAGGTTCCTAAATCTCAACAGAGAAGTTTTCTTAGTTGAATTATGGGCGAGTTCTTAAATCTAGATGAAGATGTTTCCCCCTCAGTCGAATTACTGACAAGTTCTTAAATCTCAGCAGAGATGTTTTACTCAGTTGAATTACATATAAGGTCCTAAATCTCGACAAAGTTCCTCTGTTGAATTACAGACGAGTTCCTAAATATCATCAAAGAAGTTTTCTCAGTTGAATTACGGGCGAGTTCTTAAATCTCGATGAAGATGTTTCCCCCTCAGTTGAATTACGGGCAAGTTCCTAAATCTCGACATTTCAGTTGAATTACGGGCAAGTTCCTAAATCTCAACAAAGATCAGACCCCTAGCGGAATATTCCTCAAACAACAGGTATACAAGCTCTCGCTAAGGAATCTATTATGCGATCGAAACTTCTCCAAATGTCATCTATAAGCCCATTCCCGACATCACAAAGCAACTACCACTTCATGCGAGTGCAAATTTCTGGGCACTCTAGTGTTAAATCATCTTCCACCTTCGGATCACGAAAGGCACAAAAGCCAATCTACATCCTCAGGTTTAAGAAGATTGAACAGGGGCAGCTGTTGTACCCCAAAATTTTCCCTCCCATATTTCTCAAAACATTGCAAGAAAAATCTCCAAGTTGCTCAAGGTTGCTCAAGGATTGACCAGACAAGCTATCTCCTAAGGCAGTCTACCCCAAATTAGGGTTTTGTTTTGAATCAAGATCCTTGAGTCCAAATGACCTCAAGTTCTCCCCAATGTCCTAATATGTTCTCAAGGTCATCCATGTCAAGTTTCAAGCCTTGCAGAGGAAGTTTGCTCAGTCAATTGCTCAAAGGTCCAAAAGTCGACTGTGCTAGGGCAAAAGTCAACTGTGACCTACAAACAGTCAAACTTCAAGATTTTTTGTCAACATTCTAATTTTGAATTATATTTCATCATTTGATCAAGGGTTGATCATGATTCATCAAGGATTTCTCACAATTCATCAAGATTCAAAAGTTGCTAAATTAGGGTTTTATAGGAAAAGTCAACTCAACTTTGACCAAGCATAACTTTATCATACTTTATGATTAATGACCCATTCAAAGCTCATTTTGAAGAGGATTAAATTCCCTACAATCCATATTCATACCCCAAGATCAAAACATGCACTCACAAGAAGTTATGAATTTTGACATTATAGGTCATTTTTGAAAGTCAACAAAAATACCTTTTTTCCAAAGCTTATAAATTTAGTATGGAATATAAAAATGCGATGAGACCAAAAGGGTTGATTAGAGGACATCTCATGCTTTCTAAAAAGTCTAATAACACCTCAAAAAGTTCAAAATTTAAGAAGTTATGCATTGTTGAAGTTGGACTTTTTTGCAAAATTGCCAAAAGTCAACTATCCCCAAAACTTCAAATTTTGCCAAATGGGCCCATTCTTTTTCACTTGTTTTGAGTTTGCATTGTAGCCCACGTGCTCTAGGCTTTGGCCATGTGTCCATATCACATTTTTATTAATTATTTTGATTTTTATTTGAATTAATTTGATTTAAATCAAATAAAATCAAATAAAATCCAAAGCATTGATACCAATGGATTTTTTTGACTGTTTCGGGCTTTAATCACAGCTAGCTAACCATTCCCAATTCGTATCAAGGCATAAGGGCACAAAAAGATTGAAATCAAGCCAAAATTAGAAGGTGGTGAAAGAAGATCAAATCAAATATTCAATCATCAATGGAGGGAGATTTGAACAACAAATGCTAACCTAATGTATTGTACAATACATAAGGAGGCGAGAGACACAAGAATCAGGGTTGGAAATAAATTGTGGAGGCAGAACCAAACTTGCAAAAACAAAGAAAAAGTGTGGGATCGAAATCAAGGTTAGAGGTCGTTTCAGGGCTTGGCAAGTATCCCAATCGCTTCCTGGAAACCCTCACAAGCTAACCCAATCCAAACCACGCATTTTCAGACCCTCATACGCGTTGTAAGTCATTCGTAACAGGGCCCTGTTCTTGATTTCGTATTTCCAGATTTAGGCATTGTTAACATGAAATAACTGCATATTCTTAACCCTCTAATCATTTGCAAGCTTTTCACAATAACCAATTGCATTTATCTGACCTGTATGAAGATCCACCATTGCTAGGGTTTGGCTCTTGTTTTTGGGTTTTTTTGTTTCAGGAAAAATTGGCCATGATAATGGCTATAGTTGTGATCAGCAGGTTGAGACGAACGCAACCATGTTCTTAGAATGCATTTTCATGGCCTATGCAAGATTTTGGAATGGACATGGTTTGTAGTGACGAACCTCTATCCGTAGGTATAGCCATTGGAACTTTTGGCAACGGTTCAGGGACAGGGATGATGATTTGTCATCCATCTATAGGACCATTTAAAAACGCGCGCTTTTTTTATTTTTTTATTTTCTGGCAATTGATTTTGTTTTTATATATTATATTTCATTTGTATTATAATAACAAAAGCAACAACGCAGCCCAGTGGTGGACAACTCATCGCTTAAGGCATCCCAAGGCTGGAGGTCAGGGGTTCGATCCCTGCCTCCAACAATTTGTATTTTCTTATTTGTTTTCAGGTAATCCCATATGCGCCTAGGCCAGGAGTTCCACCATGTTCATCCTTCATCCATGTTCCAGATGGCCAGATATGATGGCCAATCCTTGAAGGCACATCATAAGCTAGTCAATGCATGCGCATAGGATCACCAAAAGTCCAATGGACCAGCATCAATTGGGCCAACAAATTGCTTTTGACACCTCCAATGAATCAGACCCAAATTCTCTTTCTCTTATATTTTCTTTTTATTAATTTAATTTCTTTATTTTGTTTAATTAATTTCTAACCAATAATAAATTTTCTTTTTTTATCAAAAATCATAAAAATACTTTTTTTATCCAATAAAATTTTAGAACTTTTATTTTTTATTAATAAATACTAACTAATTAATTAGGTTTAATTCTAGAACAACTTTAATTTGCTTTGTAAATAAATAAAATTAATTAGAGTTCATTAGGTTTTAATTCATTTAATCACTTTTTATTTTCTTCCTTAAAATATCAAAAACTCCAAAAAATATGTCATTAATTATTTTTCATTAATTAATTAATTTAATAATTAATTTAGTATTTAATTTTAGGATTAATTTCTTTTCTTAAATAAAAACAACAAAAAACATTTTCTTTAATCAAAAGGGTCAAAACCCTAATCCCACATTCGATTTAATTTCCCGTGCGCTTTATTTATTTTTATCCATATTGATGTACCTGCTTTCGGTATGTAATAGATAATTAGGACCTTTTATTTATTTTACCGCTTTATTTTATTTTCAAAGGGTTGCTTTTGGCGATGTAAATACCCGACGCCTTATAATTTAATTTCCGCATTTTAATTCCACAAATTATATAACTGCTAGATGTTTGATAATAGGGTTTGCATGACAAGAATGAATGCTTAATCTTAAAATCAAATTAGATCACCCTTAACATGTGCAAAGATAAAAATAACTGAAAACGACACATTCGCACATGCGCACTCCTAGGTTACACCCCACCTGGTTGCCTTCGTACACGGTCATTGAGTATAGGTCGTTTTAGAGGTCGTCTTCTTGTTTAAAAGATCATAGTTGCCTCGAAACGGTTACGTCAGATATTGTTGCCTCAAACAAATGATCTAAGACATTAGGGTTACCTCTAAGGCGTCCTAACATTGATTTAGTGACCGTATGTCCCTCATTCGAATTGACCCTCAAACTCCAACGACGGTGCTACCTACTCACTAATAGTGGGATAGCATTGTCTAAAGGAAATTAGCATAGAACGATTCCTTTTTCGGGTAGGTAGATAGTTCTTAGATACTTGCTCATCCAAAACAAAACAAATTTTTCACATTTACACTCCTTTTCAAACAAAGTTTTCAAAACACTTCATTACACTCTTGAGGATAAAAGCAAGAGTTAAATCGAAGTTTCAAACAAAAACTTTTTCAAACCCACAAACACAAAGAAAACAATTTTGAAAGTGATGAGCAAGTACCTAAGAGCCCGTAGATAACTACGGATGTAAAGGGTGCTAATACCTTCCCTTTCTATAATCTAACCCCCGTACTCAAAAATATCTCGAAAAAGGAATTTTTCTGTGCTTTTTTCCTTTCCTTGTTGGATAAAATAAAAGACGGTGGTGACTCTTGCATACCGCGACATTTTGCGAAAACAAAACGCAAAACACAAACCAGCATTCCAAAAAACAGTCAGTTCTTCCCACCGTATCACAGGATGAGAGTGAATGGGTTCAGAATAGATTCGACCAGCTGAATCTCATTGATGAGAAGAGATTGACATCTATTTGCCATGGACAGCTATACCAACAAAGGATGAAGAAAGATTTCGACAAGAAGGTACGTCCGTGGAATTTTCAAGCTGGTGATCTTGTGCTAAAAAGAATCTTGCCTCCTAACAACACAGACGCTAAGGGTAAATGAGCTCCCAACTATGAAGGACCTTTTGTTATGAAGAAAGTCTTCTCGGGAGGATCTATGATGCTCACGACTATGGATGGAGAGGATTTCCCTCACCCTGTCAATGCAGATGTAGTAAAGAAATATTTCACGTAAAAGATCATTGATCAAATCAACTCAGGACAGAGCATTAGTCCAATTAGTCATTTGGAAAGCAAGTATTGGAGAATTCAGAGGTCATGAGAGTTGTAAAAGGGTTGTACTCGATAAATATGTACTCACATTGTCTTTTTTTTATTGTCCTCTCCATGTGTTTCGCCATGCAATTGTTTCTTTTCAATAAGTGCTCTTCGATGTAAATGCCCATTTACAGGCCAATCATTCAATAAAAGTGTTTTCGAATTGTGCCAAGTTGTTTTCATTTTTTCCGTTTTGATGACAAAAGACGTTCAACATTTTCAATAAATGTTGCATTTAAAACATTAAAGCTTTATAGCACATGACATCAATAATTGAAAACTACTCGAAGTATCAAGTGTTCGAGGTAACAGCTGAAGTAACCATCCCATGCTCGAGGCATGTTGTTATAATTCTTACCTTCGCATGTATTGTAGTTCTCTGATAACAGGGAGGATGTCAATGAACGAGCTAAAGACCTAGACATTACCAACATAAATTTCCTATTGGAACAGAATCATGTACTCGCGACCTAAAGGTATTCTTACTGAAATATGATGGGTACTTGTCTCAACTCAAGAGTGTAAATCATCTAGAGATGTAATGCGAGATTACCAAGTGGACTTCCTGAAGCAATAAGTCCTTATGGAGACTAGTCTCCTCAACATGGCAAATTCAAATTACATTTGCATTCTCATTTGTAATTTTTCTTGTTCTGGTTCAGTATTTTCTTGTATGCAAAGCTTGATGATTTTTGAATATTAATCACAATGCATTGAACATGTTTGTCTTGAATTAATCCATTTGTATCCCCTCTTAAATGTATTTTTCTTTTCTTTTTAGTTCTTATTTCTTGTTAAATAAAGTAAGATACCGCTGGATGGAGGGTGATGAGTAATATATCGCAAATTCCGAACGGTGTGCTTTTGAATAAAAACTCTGCTGACGATGTACAGGCATTGTTTTAATTCCTAAACACTGGAGATATAAGGGAGTGAAACCCTCGTCAACCCCTTTTGAGCCTTGAAGTAGGAGTTTCTTTTTTTTTTCAAAAAAAAATGCATTTTTAACCCGGGGCAGGGTAGATTTCAGTTAATCTGATCGAGCATTCAAAACTCATCAAGAGTGCACACCTAAGGATATAGTAATGGCTATCCATCGAAAGGTTAAGGAAAGTCAAAACCGCAATGGCTAACCATCATATCAGTAGTGTGCATCAAAGAGAGCTATATCTCAAAGAGTATCTCTCGCACGATAGGAGGATGAAAGACGACGATACCATAATGGGTATTCCTCGTCAATCAAGTAGTAAGGTAGTTACACTTTCCCAACAAAGTCGAAAGCGACTTGAAATCACGCTACTAGTTCAAACAAAAAGAAATGATAAAAGAAAGAGACAAAAAGCCCCGCTAAGCCGAAACTTGAAAAGACAAGTCACTTAGGCAAAAGTCAGGGCATCCCGCTGGACTTCAAAGTCAAATTCAAAAGGAATTTATCCAGGCAAAAGTCAGGGCATCCCGTTGGACTTCAAAGTCAAATTCAAAAGGAATTTGTCCAGGCAAAAGTTAAGGGAATACAAAAAGAAATCAGAAAGCGCGAAAAATGAAAAAGGGGATTACCAAATAAAGATCCTCCATAAAGAATAAAGTCGTATGATCGAACACCAAGAATGAAAGAGGTGAGTGACTGCCATATCCTCCTCAACCATAGTAAACTCCTTTTGAGGGATGAGTGCTTGTATTGGTTTAACTGAATTTAGTACTGGAGAACATCATGGAGAATGGGTGGGCACCAAATATTTTGAGCCTTAAATCTTTTTTTCTAAAACCGTGAACCAGGCCACGTTACAACCCTTAAAAGTCCTAACTGAAGCATGGGTTAATTTGAAAGCGCACTGTAATGAGAATACGGTAATCTGACTCCTATGAGGCTTGCTAAAACTTTTGAGTTGGTATCTGTTGTACCCCAAAATTTTCCCTCTCATTTCATCAACATTTTTCATCACAAGACTCTTGGAACTCAAGATCAAGCTAGGGTTTGCTCTGCTCAAGACACCTCCTTGCACAGTTGAACTAAATTAGGGTTTGAGTTTGCACAGTGATTTTTTGACCTAAAATGCCCAAATTGACTTTCATACCTCATGTTGGACTCACAAGTTTGTCCATACCAAGTTTCAAGCCTTGATTCAAATTTTTGCCCAGTCAATTAGATAGTTGACCTAGAAATCAGCTATATTGGGGAAAAAGTCAATTGTGGCCAATTGACAGTCAAACCTCATGAATTTTGACCCACATCAACATTATGAACTCATATGAACCATTTGACCAAGTTTGGATTACAATTCCACAAGAAATTTGATCAGATCACCAAAAGGGCAAAATGGTCATTTTTAGGGTTTTGACTGTACAAAGGCAATTTTTGGCTGTTTGACCTAGCCAATGACAAATCAAGCTCAACCATGGACTCAAGGACTCAATGATTTTGTCTTGACCTATTCAACAAGTTCAAAAGATCTCAAATGCATAGGATTGACAGATGAATTTTCCAGTCAACTGATCAAAATTTGACTATACACTGAAAAGTCAAACTTTGACTTTTTGGTCAAAATCAAGTGCCAATGGTCATTTTTCATCAAGACATGTCAAATTATGAAACTTGTTCATCAAGAAACCCAAAAATGCAAATTAGGGTTTAAAATGGAAAATTTTCATAACTTAGAATTTTTCTAAGTTATAATTTTTTCTTATTTTTTCCTAACTTTGTCCCATTTTTTCACCAAGATGCAATTGGATTCAAACAAAACCTGCAACATGAAAGTTGTAGTCCATCACAAAGTCTATAATTTTTATTCACAAATTTTTCTCAAAAGAGGCTTGTATATCAAGTTATGATTTTTGGAACAAGGGTACCTAAAACTTTTAACTTAGAGAAATTTTGCCCTAATTTAGGCAGGATTTTGACCCATCTTCATGGCCATTTTTCACATAGTTCCACTTGGAGTTTCAAGTTTCATTTCAAAGATGGATTATAGTAAATATTGCAAGCTTTCTAAATTGTCCAAGAACTCCTCAAACACATTTGTGGTTAGGGAGAATAGAATGCTTGAAGTTGGCAAAAACTCACTTTGATCCATGGCCAGTGCATGTTCATACCACTTGCCAAATCTGATCTAGATAGCTTGGTTCACAATTACAGGCCTCTAAACCAGTTTATACTCCATAATTTAATGCATATCCATTGAGCCAAGGCATTGTCTTGATCATTAGGGTATTGTACACTAGATTAAGCCTTAAATGGAAAAAGTAACAATGCCATTTTTGTTTGAACTTTGCTTTATGTCAAAACAACATCCTAGAGCATTGAACCAAATCTCAGGCTGCAAACAAAATCCACTAATTAGAGGGGCCAAGAGGGTTGTGTGCAGGGTGATAGGATGGCCTGTACAAGTCTATAACCTCACTTCCACCCTTTTGCTTCAAGAAGAAGAAAACTTGCAAAACACAAGGCATCTCTCACATCTGATAAAACCAACCAAGACAAAGTTTTCAAAGAAGTTTTGCACACCCTAGCAAGCCAAAAACACGACTCCTTGACCTCTCAAAACTCCTTGTGCACAAATTCCCCATTTTCTTGCAAAACAGGGCCAGTTCTGCATTTTTCAAGCCATCATCAAATTCCATCGTGCGTTTTTCCCAAAGATACTTCAAACACCTTGCAACCAACTCACCTGAACTATTCCAGACCTCCATTGCTAGCTGTAACACCATTAACACACATTGCCATTTTTGTTTCAAAGCTTTGCAGGTTGAGTTCTGTAGCACGATTCAAGCTGTTTCAAAACAAACTAAGCATTGGGAAAGCTTCATTGGACATCAGGCAAGCTCAAAAGAACCTCAAGCACCCTTGGAAGTTGCTGCATTGTCCAGCTCGAAGTCAACTGAAACATGTATTTCATGAACTTCTATCTCTCTATTTAGGAATAGTTAGACTTAGGTTTGTGAATGAAATATGTTGTACTCATAGCCCTGAAACCATACACGTGCTTAGTTTTCATTTATATTAATCGTGCTAGGAGAATTTTGTTCATGAACTTTCTGAAAAAACTAGGTTAAGAATTAGGGCCAGAGAAATTCGCTCTGGTCTTTGAGAGTTAGCTTAAGTTTTTTATATGGTTGGATTCATTGCTTGATGCTCTACAAGTTTCATGTTATGAGTTTTGTTAAATAAGCAAGGAATCAGGAGATAACATTTGATGTACAGAATGTGCGTTTTTGTTTGAACTGAGGAAGAAGATGAAGTTACTTGGACTGGGCCTGATTACTTTTGCTTCTCACACATACATTTTCAGTTTACACCCCCTGGCCCATTTATTTGTATATTTGTCATTTTGATATTTTTATTTTTTATTCTGACTTTATTATTTTATGTCCAAATATAAAAAATGCCAAAAAATTATTTTTATATTTTTTCATATTTATTTGATATTTATTTTTATTTTACTAGTATAAAAATGTAAATAATTTATATTCTTTTTATTAAAACTTAAAAATAATGTAAAAAAAATATGTTTATTTTCATTTATTATTTTTATTCACATTTGAAAATATTTTCTTGAAATATACATATTTTTGTAAATAATTTTTTTTTATACACACTTAATATATTTAATACATATATATACATATTTTATTAATTAATTAGGACAAAAAAAAACAAAAAAATAATATATTTTTATTTTTATTAATCTTTTATACTAAAAATTCCATTTTTTTAATATACTTATATTTTTTTACAAATTGATACATTATTGTGTATAAATAATAAATAGTACTATTTATTTAAGAAACTAGGGTTTTTTGCCCTAAAAAACAAAATAAATGAAATTGACTCTTTTATTTATTTATTTAAATTTCACATTAAAAATATTTTTTACATACATAAAAACATTTTTTGCATAATACATTTTATTTAATATTTATTTATTATATTTATTTAAATATTGTATATTTAATATTATGCCCTACCCATTCAATATGGTTGTAATAATTTAGGATTAAATTTCTTGCAAAATAATCCCCAATTCAAATTTGTACCCCCTCCCTATATCATGTTGTAATAGTGTAGAATTTAAATTCTCGCACCTTTAAATGCTTTCAATTATGCCATGATTAGACCTAGGGTTTGTATGCAAAATAAAATCAACAATTAGTTTGACCTAATCCAAGATGGCAATGCATGAAAACAAATACAATGCACACTTGCATCCCTAGGGTTTCAATCAACTTGTTGCCTTCAAAAATGGGCCATGATATGCATGTCAAGCACTTTGGCAAAACAAAAACAAACAAAAGATCATAGTCCCTCGATGACGCTATCTGAGTTGCCTAAACAAAAATGATCAAGTCCCTCAAGAAAATTGCTAAAAATGCTTGACACAATTATTATCATGGTCTATACGATGACCCGCACCTGTCCCGTTTAACATCCTAACACAAGGTTGTTCACCAAATACAATGGTGAAACAACACTGTTAAAAGGGTTAAAAACATAAGAAAGATCTTTGAGTAAAATAGGGTAGACAACTCTTAGTTACTTGATCAAAACTTGCAAAAACATCCTTGCTATCTTCAAAATACACTTCACAACACAAATTTCAAAACCCTACTTTTAAACATTGAAAACTTTTCAAAAGACAAAAACACCTTTGTATACATTCAAACAAGAATCATTACAAAGGTTGCCACAACGATGGCCTCTTTTTAAAACATCTTTCAAAATCACACACAAAGCACCATTTCAAACAATTGAAGAACACCATTTCAAACAATTGAAAAGAAAATCAAGTGATCTAAGCAAGTAACTAAGAGCCCATGGATAACCATGGATAGAAAGGGTGCTAATACCTTCCCTTTCTATAATCTACTCCCCGAACTCAAGAAAACATCTCAAAGGTATTTCCTGTGCTTTTTGACCTTTCCTTAGGACAAAATAAAAAGTCGGTGGCGACTCTTGCTAAACTGAAACATTTGCGAACACAAACGCAAAATCCCAAGTCATTTCTCCCACCGTATCACAATATCATTCCATCTTTTACTTTCTTTCGCATAAAAAAAATTTATGTTTAAAATTTTCAATAAAAGTTTCTTAAACTTCAAGACAAATATGAGCTTTGCATTACATTATCATTCTTAGAATAAACATTCTTTGCATATGAGCAAGTTCTTAAACATCAAGTAAGCTTGCATAATGAGCATCAGATGAAAATTTGATCATCTCCAGGGACAAATTGCTCCAGGATACCGTTTAAAGGTGAATCATTTGTTAGAATGGTCTTAATCTGGGGCAAATCTTTTATTGACTCTATTGAGTATAAGAATACCAGTTTGAGAGATGATCTGAAGTAGGTTGCAAAAGTTGATTGCCAAGAGTCTCTATCAAGCAATAGTGTATTAGTTTCAGTTAATCTTGAGGGGCCGACTTCTTCAAGTATCTGATTAGAGATTGAAGCAGTTCAAGTCGAGAAGTATGGTTGTGAAGTAACATACTTTCAAGACATAAGCCAACCACTCTAAGGTTATGTTGCCTTTGAAAATCCTCAAGTTTATCATCCCTCCGTGAGCATGAGGTAAAGGAAAAGGTTTGTCGAGTTTCTTTTGAGGAAGGGAAAGCATGTCGAATACTCCGTCGAGTAGGTATTCAGCCAATCTGAGGCATTCAAGTCGGGATTTTGTTCCTCAAAGTGCAGTCAAATTGGGGAAGTTATACTAATATTTGACAAATCTCTTAGAGAATACGTTGATCAGAGGAGAATCTTCCCATAATTTGAAGATGTATGGGCATTCACTCAAGCATAGTTGGAATCATCTCCAATTTTGGTTATCTAAATATCATGTTCCAAAGTTCATAACATTGGGGCAGATTATCTTTGATAGTGTAAATCCCAGAAAGTCCACTCGAGGAAATTTTCTGCGAAAGCCTTATAGACTGGGGCAAGAATTTATGTAAGAGATTTCTCTCTTCTTTAGTGGTTGATCAGACCACGTCCATACGCAGGCTAAATGACCTATGAATTTGAAAATCATGCCGAGAAGTCAGGATTGTTATCTTCGACTTATCAGAGACTCAAGTCCATTTACTGATATCCTTTGTCCTAAGTCAAGGTTAGTATTCCCAGTTGAAGTTTGGATTGTTATCCTCAGTAGGATATAAGCAGTAATGCAAAGATCATTTGGGGTTTGTTTACTCGTACGAGACGCGATAAAGATTTTGCTTCCTAGGGGGACGCCTCTTCCCAGTAAAAGGCCAGTTGCTACTTGAAAAAGACCTGCCTACCAAGGGGTTTCTCTTCTGAGATATTTTCCCCCCAGTAAGGCATCCTCATTTCTCTGCAGGAGGAGAATGTTCTTTCTCCCTGGAAATGTAGAAGTTGTTTAAATTCTAGATGATCCCTTTTTCATTGGACTGCAATTTATTTTTGCAAATCTTCTCTAAAGTCCACTTTTTAATGGCATTTCTCCTCGGAGTCGACATGTTGAAGTTGCAATCTTGCATCGCGGTTTTTACCCGGTGATTGACAATTCAAGTTGTTTATTCTTCAGTAAGGTTTTTCCATTCCAAAGAGGGGCATGTCGCCCCAATTTCTATTTTTGCAAGTACTGTTGGTCTTTTATGACAAGAAGCATACCAACAAATGAATCAAGAAGGGTCTGTATGTGACCAACATAAGGATTTTTGTATAATGAGATCCAATTTCCCCAGTGGAACTATTCTTCTTTCCCTAATGGAGCAAGTGTCCTATCTCTCAGGTGAGGTGTACAGGAGAATTCCAGTCATAACTCTTTCGTTACCAGTGGTAGAAGATTTTGTTGAGATATTCCTAGTGGAGTTTCTATCCCAGGATGTTTGTTTCTTCCCCAAGTGAGGATCTTTTACCTTCCAGCTATGTTATCCCCAGTGTGGTCTGAGTAGATATATTTTTATTTAAGAATTTCTATACTCCCAAACAGAAGTTATCTTCGTCAAAGAATTTCTATGCTAGAGGTTTCCATTCCCAGTAAAGCTTTCCTCTTTCCAACAAAGGATAAAGAATTTGTTCCCCGTGAAGTGGGGAGTTTGATCAGAATTCAAGATTTTCTCTAAACCGTAATTTACACTTGTAGTATTCTTCCCAGGAAGTTACTTCCCCAGTGATATCGATCTTTAGAGGTTGGTGGTTTCAAATATCGGTTCCCCATTGAAGTACAAATTTCCCTTTCTCTACAGAAGATCAGATGTGCAAAAATAATTGTTCGGAAGTTCATTGTCTTCGCGGTAGCCGATTATTGATGTGTTTTCCTAATGCATTACTAAACATGCATCATTACATTGCATCTACCAAAACGCGTAGCATTTCCATTGTATGGAGCATTACGCTATAAACAAATGCAAACATGCATGAGTATAAGCCAATTATGTTTACCCGTGGTGACTAAATTGTTGTGCACTCAAATTTGATTTATCTCCACAACAAGCCTAGGGTGATTCTATTTCTGTTTCCCCAACGAATTTTGTTTTGTTGTACCACCAGTCGGGTCTTTGGTATTCTCCATTTCCCCAGTAAGTCGTGGTTTTCTCTTGCCCTTGCAAGCCTTTGGTTATTTACCCGTGTTTTCTTTTCCATTAGAGTGCGAGTAAGATTCGGTGTATAGCCTTTCTTGCTTCTCAAGTATTTGAGTATCCATACTTGGTGTGTGGTAATTCAGATAATTGCCACTCTTAAAGAATTACACCCCACCTTTGGCCTGAGGGATTTTGTAGTTCTTGCGTATTTGCAACCTATCGAAAGCCCAACGTGTTTTGGTAATCCTTGTTAGAGTCTGCTTTGACAAGTCTCTTTCTCTTGTAGAGTTCACATTCGATCGGTGCTCTTTGAAGGTCTTTCTTTGTCGGTTCCTTGTTTTGGTTTATCCACGTTATTCGGGTCCTCCTTTTATTAGCTTAGCTAACCTTTTCTGTTAAGAGTCCTTCAGTGTCTATTAAAAGTCCAGTTGTTTGGTGTCCTTGTTTAGGCGAATGCGTCCTTTCTTGTTGGGGATTTCTTCGGTTAGTCTCGTTCTTGTGTTTGTTATCAACTCCGAACATTTGTTTCTTGATGCTCGATTTAGCTCGTGTGTGTCTAACTCTGACCAGATATGCATATCTTTATCCCATGTGAGTTCGCCTTTGATTGGTGTTCTTTTCTTAAATCTACCTTCGACATAGTATTCCTTATTAAAGAGTCCCCTTCGGATGGTCTCTTTTCATTGTAAGTTCGCCTTTGATCGGCGTTCTTTACCCTTAAAATCCACCTTCGGCTGGTACCTTTTGTTAAGAGTCCCCTTCGGCTGGTCTCTTTTCATTGTAAGTTCGCCTTTGATCGGCGTTGTTTACCCTTAAAATATGCCTTCGGCTTATACCTTTTGTTAAGAGTCCCCTTCAGATGGTCTCTTTTCATTGTAAGTTCGCCTTTGATCAACGTTCTTTACCCTTAAAATACACCTTCAGATGGTACCTTTTGTTAAGAGTCCCCTTCGGCTGGTCTCTTTTCATTGTAAGTTCGCCTTTGATCGGTGTTCTTTACCCGTAAAATCCACCTTCGGCTGGTACCTTTTGTTAAGAGTCCCCTCCGGCTGGTCTCTTTTCATTGTAAGTTCTCCTTTGATCAGTGTTCTTTACCCTTAAAATCCGCCTTCGGCTGGTACCTTTTGTTAAGAGTCCTCTTTGGCTGGTCTCTTTTCATTGTAAGTTCTCCTTTGATCGGCGTTCTTTACTCTTTAAATCCATCTCCGACTGGTACCTTTTGTTAAGAGTCCCCTTCGGCTGGTCTCTTTCCTTTGTAAATTTTCCCTTGGTCGGCAGTCTTCCCCCCTTTAAATCCACCTCCGGCTAGTATCATTTGTTAGGAGTCCCATCCGTTTGGTCTCTTTTTCTTCGTAAGTTCTCCTGCGATCGGTGTTCTATTCAGAGTTAATGTCTATTTGTGTCCCCAGTAAGTTCGCCTTCGATCGGCATTTCTTCATTAGAGCCTTCTTCGGTTTGTCTCTTTCTTGTGTATGTCTAACCTTGACCTGACATCCAAGAGATTTACTCAGATAACTACTGCAAAAAAAGGGGGAAAGCCAAAAAAATAAAAATACATAAAAAAAACAAAAATATAATAATACTTGATTGGTTTCGGAGCGCAAATTTTCGGGTTCTTTTAGTATTTAATCTTCTTCCACCTTGAAAGTTCGAAAGGCTGACGCCAATCTCACCTTCAGGTTGAAGGAGATTAAATAGGGGCAGCTGTTGCACCCCAAAATTATCCCTCCTAATTTCTCTTATTCTGGTTTGGACTTTGCGTTCATCTGCATCATTTCAGTAGGTCATGTGCATAGCACACATTTTCATTAAAAAAAAGAGCATCTGAGGTTCAAAAGCTAGGGTTTATGACTGATTTGAGGTGTATGTGATTTAATAAGATTGATTATTCTATTTCTTCTTGGTGTACAAGACAGTGAAATTAGGGTTTTGGTTCATGCTCATTTTTGGACTTCTTCTCCCTCAAGCAACAAGGTTATTATCTTTTGATGAATAACTGGTTGCAGGTTTTTGTCAAGAATTCAAGGGCGGGACCTAGCATACATACTCTTTGAATCAATATGTCTTCTCATATGAGCGTGCTTATCATTTGATTATGGTTAATGAGTGTGGCACGACATTCATCCATTCCTCAGTTAACTAATTCGGGTTCGTTTGAGTCATGGTTCAAAGATACTTCATCTGGATATTTTTCCGTGCATTTGAACTGAGGAATCAAGGACGTGAGGTGTGGTTATCAAGATTCCTTTCCCGTCAGGATATAATTTGCTTTTATCCATTCTCAGCAAGTTCTGGGGTTTTCATTTCTATGACTAGGGTTTCATGTCAAGGGAATTCTTCTATGATTCAAACCTTATCTTCCATCTGTAAGATGTTCCTCATGACACTAATTTCGAGTTGAAATAATCGGTCGCTAAGGGATGGGGATCGAATTGTGAAGCGTGATTCATGACCTAAGATATGAATTTGTGGACTTCTTCTTAACCAAGGCAATTGTTGTTCTTATCATTGTCATTTGTTATCTGCAATGCGAGTAGATTTGGATCGAAGTAGGCTTCTCATTGAAGAATTCATACAAAGTGATTCAAGGTTCATCATGATTCAAGGTTTAAGGCATTCAAAGCAGGTTTTTTTTAACATGGCATACCCAGCTAATTGGCTTACAGGTTCTTATAAGATCTTGAGATGCATAATCATGGGTTAAGTTCAAGATACATGGATTAGATCTTTTGACTTCCGTCAAAGTAAACTTTGAAAAAATAAATTTTTGGACCAAGGTCGCCTTTGAGCTTTCATCTAATACGTTCTATGAATTTAAGTTGTGTTTGAAGAATGGCATGGAAAAAGGGAAAGAAATATTAGTTCAGAGAAGGGAAATTTCGTTAAAAATCAAGGTTTATACGAGTTGTTTGTTAATGCGCATGATTATAAAAAACCATTCATATAGTCAACATCACTTGCTTCTATTACATTACCATTACAATAATCATAAAGCCATTACATCATAACTCATTACATCAATACCTATCTTGAATTTAATCCTAAAAATCATTCATGCTCTAATTTTTTCGTTGCCCTAAATCCAATCTTCAAAACCCACCCATCCTTCATTACCAAATTTGCAAACTTTCTCAGAAATTGTCCAAAATACTTCAGCCCTGCATAATTTCCATTTGCATCATGTTCTAATATCAAACCAAAAATCTGCATCCAAGTCTATAAAAATTGATTAATATCCAAACAAACAAACATACACAATAAAGTGTATTGCTGCCCTGTTTCAGTAAAAAGTTACCATGCGCATAAAGCGACATACACCAGTTCAATACCAGCTTAAGCAAGCTTCAAAACCAGTTCACTATTTTATCCATAATCAGTTTCATATCCATTGAAAGGTTTCCCTACAGTGCATACAGTCCAAACAAAGTTCAAACCGGTTCACAGTGATTTCCCTTCATTGCTAAACTCGCAGATGCATCATAACGCCACCCGTTATGCTGCTCTAATAAGAGCTACTGCATACCTAATCTTGACCATGTACTAACCTGCACCAGAACATTGTTAAAGAAAATAAATAGTAAAGAATATCAGATATTCAGTCAGGAAATATCAGAAGGAAAAAAGATTATGTTGCGTTCATCAATAAATCAACCCTGTTTAAATACTTTACATCAGTTTTTATCAGAAATAGGCATCATAGAAAACTATGAGGAAATTAAGGGAGTATTATCGTAAGAGAAACGCAAATATCATAAATCCAGCTCATGTTTATAACATAAATGTTCATATTCAAATCTTACCATCCATTCCCTAGCAGAAAACCAGAAAATAAAACTAACCCTCACCCCTAACTAACAGAGCTAACCGAATTCCCAACTAATTCCTAACTAAATCTAACAACCTCTAACCAACTTCTAACCATACTAACTGCAACCTAACAGACTGGCAGAAGTATAAAACAGAAAGAGGACTCACCATGAAAAAGCTCGGACTCATCTTTCCATTTTCTGTTTCATCACCTTCAAAAAATTCTCTGCGTTGCAAATCTTGATCATTTGCTGCAACCTTCATCAATTTTTAACCTCTCAACCTCCATCTCTGAACTTCACTCACTGTCATCATCACACTTCACACCTCAAAACCACCATTTTTTTCTCTCCAACCTCTCTCTCTCTGATTCATCATCTTCATCTTACTCCCTTCATTCTTCTCTCTGCAATTTCAATCATCTTCCATATTCATCCTCATCTTCACGCTCTCTCTGGGCATAATCCTCTCCCTTCCTTCATCCTCAACGATCATCAATAACTATCTTCATAGCAGAACCAATCTTCATCCTCTCAACGATTCAATCTATGTATCATAGACTGCAATTCAGATGCACGTAGAAAGTTGAAGAAGAGGCAAAGATCACAGAAGACAAAGAAGAAATAAAAGTAAGAGCAAGAAGGAAATACCTGGAGTACACAACAACAATAATCGAGGTTTACGTTTCTTTTTCCGCCACCGTGGAATCATCAACGGAGCGACTCCGATAGGTACGTAGAATATTCTCTTCCATGCATATTTTCTCTGTTCTCTCGTCCTCAGTTAGTAGAGGACCGATTTCTGAATTAGAGCCATAAGGTCTCATGGCCGGAAACAGTTTCATTGCCATGTAATTTAGGTTTTAGGTCTTGGATCTTCGTGCATTTTTTTATTGATACAGAAAGAATTAGAAGAATATGGAGATGAGACGAGGAGTAGTAGAAGTTTGAGATGGAGATGATGAGTGTAGCACAACGATGATGGTGAAGAAAGATTCGAGTAGGAATGAGACACCTTCTTCTATGGCGGGGTAACGTCGGAATTGGTCAACCAATGAGCAGAGATGGCGTGGAATGATGAGAATGGGGGCGTTTCATCACCTGAAGGAGATTGGAGAAGACGAAGGAGGTATATTCGCGGCGCAGGTGAGGAAGGAAAGGGGAAGAGAATTTTTTTCTCAGAAGATCAAAAGTCATAATGAATCTAACCCTAATCCCATTGAATCAAAACGCAGCGTGTCATCTTCTTATTCCAATTTTCATTTTTTTTATATAGTTAAATACATAATTGAAAAGAGACAGTGATTTTTGGCAAAAATCTGAATAATAAAAAAGGTGTTGAATGAAAATCTGGATCAAATTATGTTGTGGTGGTGGACCGAGTGATCCCTTTCCTGGGCCCCTTAGTGGAATTTTCGGGTTGCATATCCTTACTAAGCCCATTTACTGTTTTTTTCTGAGGACCTATTACCTTGCAACAAAAACAAAGCCATGGATCATACTGCTGGGGCTATCGCCCAGCTTACTGCTAAAGCACCCCCTGGATTTTGGCTTGCACCCCTGAGTTCTTTCTTTTAATTTTTTCCTTTTGATAGTTGTTTAGTTTTGTTGAACTTTCTTCTTTACATAATAAAAACGATAAAATCAATAAAAATTTGTAGATTTTTTATTATTTTAGTTTTAGGAATTAAGTTCTGATTATCCGATTACATTTGGAATTCGCGATTCACCTTTGCTTGGTGAAATTTAAGTCTTATGCAGGTTCATTATGCGGATGCGCTTGAGATTTTGATTGTGATTTATTTTCACAATCGAGGATGCGTCAATACTTATTCCGAGAATTTGATTTCTAACTCTTTTCTTTGAATGGTGAAGCTTTCGCGAAGATCGTCGGGTTTCTTTATTTTGATACGCTTTGCTACAGATTGATATCCACTTGGTATTTTCCCTTGTTTATCTCACATAATTTTATTGTTTTCTAGATATCATTAGAAGTAGGAAATAAAGAGCGTGCACTCAAAGTCGCTGTTTAAAGACCTGTAGCAGGCATTCTGCACTTCATTTGCTATATGTGTTGTGCTTGTGTTTGTTTATGTGGTTGTTGATCGATGAGTCACTCAATTTAGGAATTGAGATCACGACTTCGCTCTTAGTGCATGCTCCCTATAGGACTTTATCGCTTTCCTTTATTTCCTGTTGATCGATGAGTCACTCAATTTAGAAATTGAGATCACGACTTTGATCTCATTGCATGTTCCCTATAGGATAGTTTTGTTAAACCATGCATGCTAACATTAGGTATATGTTTCCCTTTCATTCATCCTGGATTTAGGGCTACCATTGTATGATAACATTAGGTTCAGAAATAGGCTAGTCCCCCTTTGACTTTTCTTTCTCCTTTTTGCATATGCATTTAAAACAAAAAACTTCTTTTTCTTACAAACTTCAAAATACTTAAAATTATTACTGATGAGAATCATATCTTTGTTAAGTATGAGAGATGATAAGCGGGTTTCTTCTTGACCTTATTGTTCTCTTATTCTAAGCTTTGGTATGGTTCAAGTCTCAAAGACTTATTTCATGAATAAGTATAAAAATGGATAATATCTCTCTCTTGAGATTAACTAGCTGTTATCCATAAGCAAAACACCAACAAACACAAACTATTTTTGCCTTTGGGCTTTTCTTTCAAACTCTTTTCAAAAGAGCATGTTAGTTCACTTCTGTGCTGACGCGTAAGTCTCCAAAGGTCGAGTTGCGGCAGAAGGTGAAATTAACATTGTTCATTAAAAGAATACAAACCAACAAAAACATGTGAGCCAAACTATGGTAGCTCTGATTCCTCAAAAAGGATACATAGGCATTGGGGTAGGGCCCAAGCGAGTACAATTTTATTTTCCCTATATTCTTTTCTCTTTTCTTTTGCATGCATTCCTCCCTTCAGTAGTATAGTCAAACAGTAAGTATAGATTAAACACACCCATAAGATAGCTAACAAGAGTGGATATCATAGAATACTACGGGCGTGTGGGGTGCTGATACCTTCCCCTCACATAACAGACTCCCTTACCCGATCTCTCGGTCGCAAGGCCGTGACTTCTCCCTTCTCAGGTTTACTAGATGTTTACCTTTCCCTTCCTGTGGGATAAAATATGTTCGATGGCGACTTCATTGTTTGATGATTTTCATCCAGTTGTTTCACTTACCACATACTTCGATTAGGCCTTCTAGTCTTTCCTTCGACACTTTATATCCTGAAGCTATCTGAGCCAGATCATTTGCTTCTTGATTCTTTAGTTTGGGGATGTGCTTGATGTCTACGTATTCGAACTTTTGAAGCAGCCTATTTTCCATCACAAAGTAGAACATCAAGTTTTCTTTTATGCACTTGTATTCTTTGGTAATTTGCTTGATTACTAACTCAGAATCTCCCATTATTTCGACTCTAGTTGCCCCCAATTCCAATAAAGTCTCGAGTCCTGCTATGAGTGCTTCATATTCTGCTTCATTGTTTGAGCAACGAGAACCAGTCATCTTATACTTGAGCTTTGTTGGAATTTGATCTGGAGAAATAATCAAGATTCCAATCCCAGTTCCATTTTTATGTGCAAAGCCATCAAAGAATAATTTCCACGGTTCTGGTTCCACAAAGTTTTGGGATATTTCGACCACTGCATGGTCGACAATGAAATCAGAGACTACTTGCCCCTTCATTGCTTTCAAAGGCATGAAAGTTAAAGAGTACTCCGTTAAAGCCAAATCCCATTTACCAATTCGATTGTGCAAAGTTGGTTTGGACAACATATGTTTAATAACATCAAAGTGTGAAGAAACAAAAACATCAACTGGCTTTATATAATATTTTGATTTTGTACATGAGAAGTATAGACAAAGACATATCTTTTATATATCGCTATATCTAGTTTCTGTGTCATTTAAGACCCTACTTAAGTAGTAAATGGCTCTTTCGGCACCATTATCATCTTCTTGGGCCAACATGCTTCCGATCGTTTTGTCTGACACCGAAATGTACAATCTCATGCACTTGTTTCTTCTTGGAGGCGAAAGAATTGGTGGATGCACCAAGTATTTCTTGATCCTTTCGAATGCCTCCTGATGTTCTTCGTTCCAAACAAAGGCCTCTTGTTTTAATTGTAAGAGTGGGGAAAAGGCTTGAGTTCGACCACTTAGGTTGGATATAAACCTTCGTAAGAAATTTATCTTTCCTAAGAGTGATTGCAACTCTTTCTTTGTCGATGGCTCCTTTGCCTCCAAAATTGCCTTTGTCTTGTTTTGGTTGATTTCTATACCCTTCTTATGGACCACAAAGCCCAGAAAATCACATGTCTGCACAAAAAATGCACACTTAAGGGGATTCACTTTTAGGCCATGCTTTCTCATTCTTTCGAATGATTGTCGAAGGTGATCCAAATGGCTTGGCCCTGATATAGATTTCAGTACTATGTCATCAATATACACCTGCATAAAGGTCTCGATGAAATCATCGAATATTGAATTCATTTCCCTTTGATAGGTTTCCCCATCATTTTTTAGGCCAAAGGGCATAACCACCCATTCATAGGTTCCTATTGCGCCAAGGCATCAAAATGCTGTCTTTGGCACATCTTCTTCTGCAATAAAAATATGGTTGTATCCTGAATAACCATCTAACATACTAAGGTATTCATAACCAATAGCAGAATCTACTAACATTTCAGCCACATGCATTGGGTATTCATCTTTAGGAGTAGCTGAATTTAAATCACAAAAATCTGTGCATACTCAGAGAACCGTTTTTCTTAATTACAGGAACTATATTAGTTATCCATTCGACATACCTTGTGGTCCTGATGAACTTGCAACGTAGGAGTCTTTCGACTTCCTCTTTTATTTTGGACAGGATTTCTGGCGTGAATCTCCTTGGGCTCTGCTTGATGGGCTTCTTACCATCCTTTATTGGCAGCTTCAATTCGACCAGTTCCCTGCTTAAACCAGGCATTTCGTCATAGTCCTAGATGAAAAAATCTTTATACTCCTTGAGAAATTGGATCACTTCTGCTCTTACTTCTGGGTTCAATTTTGCGTTGATGTATGTTGGCCTCTTTTGAGTTCCATCTCCTAGATCCACTTCCTCGAGAGGGTCTCGCGCCAGCATCTTCGTGTTGGATGTCGCTGGATCCTTCTCGAACCCCAAAGGATCATCGTCATAGATGGCATCAAGCCTTTGATCTTTGTCTTCGACAAGTGTGTCTTCGTCAGGTGGTTCAGGTTTGAAGAAAATTCATGGCCCCTTATTGTGAATCCCTTCAGCCTTGGCTTAAACAACCATAATTTTAAGTTCGACTTCCAAAGTCGTTTTAATCCTATTTTTAGCCGAATAGGCCGAAATCTTCTTGAAGCAAGAAGACTCAAACATGGACATAGTCTTCGTTTTCCCAGCCAGTTGGCCGCATTCCTGGGACTCCAAGCACGTCTTCGTCAGGTCCCATGTTTTCCTTGTCCCAATAAAATCCATGTGTTGGGTGAAGGGTAAGGAAATACATTGCATTATTACTTGGTGCTGATGCACCTTCCGCTGTAGTGCATGGCCCAATTTTTTGTCCAAATTCCTGTCGAAATTCCTTCTATCGACATGGTTAAACTCAGCCATGAAATAACTTTGGTCTGCTTCTATGTTTTCTACAATCCCATCGTCTCTCCATATTGCCATCCTTTGGTGCATTGAGGATGGAACTCCCCTGATTCCATGTATCTATTCACGGCCTAAAAGAAGATTGTAATTTGTCTTCGCCGCAATTACCATGAACATGGTGGGTCTTGTTATGGTACCTACAGTTAATTCTACTTGGACCACTCCTAGAGTTTGTCCTATTTTGCCTTCATAGTTTGATAACACCATGTTGTGTGGTTTGATGTCGGTGTCGAACATCCCAATCCTCTTTAATAGGAATTGAGGCATCAAGTTCACTGCTGCCCCACCATCCACCATAACCTTGTTGATGCCTACCTGTTCATTTTTAGCCCTAATAAATAAAGGCTTAAGGTGGTTTTTCATACCTTCATCTGGCCTTTCGAAGAAGGTGTTCCGCTCTTCAACGACGCCATTATTCATGACATAGTAACATACATGTTTGTGTTTTGTCATTTCCGATTCGCCAGCCTCTTCGGAGTCTTCGACCTCAGTAACTTGGTCGTACTCATGTGGTAAGACAGAAACCACATTGCAATTTATTTGCAAAGAAGATTCTCCATCGGAATTGAAGCTATCTGTTGACATATCTTCATCATCTACTAGCCATTGTTGGCCAGTTCGTTGCTGTCCCCTTCGCCAGGGACCTTCATTTTGGTAGGAGAGAAAAGTTTCCCCCTTGTTGAGGACTTGATTTCCATTACTGGGACAGTCGAAGTTTAGTTGGTGCTTAACTCACCAACTTCCTTATTTAGAAGCTCCCTTTGGGCTTTCTTGTTTCTTGGTGTCGCCTCCATTGGGACCTAGACATGGGGTTCTTCCCCTTGTAGTTCTCCGACACGTGAGATTGTTGCTTGTTGGAGCGAAACTGCCTCCTGAAGGCCCATGCAGTACGTCCACCTTCTTCGAAGCTTCTCCACTTCGACTTTCCTTTAGCCTCAGTTCTGTTTTGTCCTACTTTCAGCCATTTTCCCATTGGCATGTTTGCTGGGGGCTTAAATGTTACCTGTTTGCGTGCCTCAGGGTGTGGGTTATCTGCCCTTTTGGGAATGCCTCTTGCATTATTGACGTAGCGTTCCCTACTCCAACTTTGATTGTTCCAACACTGAGAGTATGGAATCCTTTTGTAGGCTTCAGTAGTCTTTCTGTCATATAGCGCGCTGCACAATGGGCACATAAGAACTTCTGAATCCATTTTGTGACAACGAACTAAGAATTCCATGAGACTCTCTCCCAACTGGGGTAAGGTAAGAGTTCTTTCTCCCTTTTCCCTTTGTTTCTAGCCTTCTCTTGATAGACCCTTTGGTAGGTAGCAGCCGCTCCTTGATCATTCATGATGCTGCACCTTGGGCACACAAGCCCCTTTGGGTTCTTCGAGTGGCAATGAAATAAGTAATCCACCAAACTCACCTTTTAGTCGGCTGCCTTCATCTTTTTATTCTCCATTTTGAGTTGATTTTTTATCTCCTCCATTTCTGGGGAGAGTTGGTTCAATTCCACTATGTTCACTTTGAATTTTGGACCCTTAGCAAGTTTCATTCCTTCGAACTTGACCCTAAGACCATCAATAGTCTTGGTCTTCATTGCACTCTTCATTGCGCCATCATTAGCGCTTGTTTCCTTCTCTGCCATGAGATCATTAGCAAATCCTGGCTCTGAGGATTTATCAGACCCCTGGTTCTGTTCTGGTTGCAACCCTTCGACTCCAGCAATGTCCATCATGTTGATGGCAGCGGGCTCAGCATAATTGGTCTCGGCAACCTGCATAGGGTCAGCATCAATCCTCATTTGAGGTTTGGGTTTTTCCCCAAATTTCAGCCTTTCATCCTGAATTGCTTTTTGTATCAGATCCCTGAAAAGAAATCATTGTGAGGTTTTGTGGCCTAAGAAATTATGATACTTACAGAAACCCCTTTTCTTCTGTTGTTCTAACGGAGGAATTTTAGCACCAGGGGGCACTATCATCTGGCCATCTTTAACTAGTAAGTCGAAAATTTCATCACACTTGGTGATGTTGAATGTATAAGACTTTCTTGGAAATTTGTCGCTCTTTTCTGGTTCGACAGGATTTTTCCTATTCGCATGAGTCAACATTTTGAAAGGGTACGGTGGTCCTTGCTTCAACTCTACAAGATCTATTTCGTGCTCTTCGACTTCTGAGAAATCCTCTTTGACTTCTCTTTCTTCTGAGTAGGCTTCGATATTAGCCACTCTTTCTTTTCTATGACTTTGTTTCGTCCTAGCCTTTTCGATCTTCAAACGCTCAACTTGTCGAACCCTATCAGCCAATTGCGCCATATCCCTCAAATAATGGGGATCTAACTTTTTCCTGATAGAAAAGTCCAAACCTCTTGCTGCCATTTCAACCAACTCATGTTCTGGAACTTGTATGAAGCATCTTGCCTTCAACAAACGGAATCTGTTGAGGTAATTGTCTATGGGCTCACTAAATTTTCGCTTGACATTTTCCAATTCGCTTAGACTAATCTTGGTTTGTCCTACATAAAATTGTTCATGAAACAACCTCTCCAAACGAGTCCAATCATGGATGGAATTCGCCGCGAGGGTGGTGAACCAAGTAAAATCATTTTTGTCAACGAAGAAGGGAAATATTTAATTCTTAGATTTTCATTATTTGCTATATCTCCGGCCTCTGTAAGGTATCTGGCGATATGTTCTATGGTAGATTCACTAGTGTCGCCAGAAAACTTGGTGAATTTGGGTACTTTCCATCCCCTTGGCAATCCAGTTTGTTGAATATATTCTGACAAAGGGGATGTATAATTTGGTCTACATATGCCTAAGTTTACCCCATTTCATACCATGATCCTTTCGACTAAGGCTTCTAGGTTATTCTTTCCCACCATATCATTATGTCGACAACCTTGAAAGATTTCGTCAGCATCTTGGTTTCGATTCACCAAAACTACCCTTCTCCCTGGTTCCTCCCTAGGGATAGCCTGTTGGGGTCTGGGTGGTTCCTCCCTTTGAATTGGTTGTTGGACTTCGACTTCAGGGTGAATCAAAGGTTGTGCCTGGTTTATGGTTGTCTCTTCTTGGAATATGATGCCTTGATTCTCCCTTACCCATGTGGGCTGTGGGGGTGGCTGTCAAACTACTTCTCTGGGCGCAACAAAGAAATCTTTAAGACGCCCTATTTGCGCTGCCATCTGTTGGCTTGCTTGGGCATTTTGCAAGTTATTTTGTGTAGTGCTTTTAATTAAAGGGTTGAAAATCGTACCCATCTGTTGGGCCAATACGCCCAATATCTCGTGGTTGCTATCATCCAATTGTTGCCTTATGACTGCTTGTGTATTTGTGGTGATAGTAGGTATTTGGGTTGGCTGCAAATTGTTTCTAGCCATATGGTTTATCCCAAACCCTGATCCTTGCAATGGTGATAAAGTAGATGTTACAGGACGGGTGTATGTCGACATATTATTTTGAAATCCCGTCATGAACGAAGTTGGAATGCCATATATAGGATCTGATGTTGGGATTGTAAATCCTTGTGGAAAAGTTCTATACATACCTATCAAAGGCCTGGGTGTTGATGGTGGATTTTGATTGGCCATAGACACAATGGTATGTTCGTTATGGGTGTTTGATGATATAGTTGAAGCGTTTGTACTTTGGGGTATAATTGCAGCGCTTGTTGTCGAAGGGATCATTATATTCCCTTGACTCGCCGCCATCACTTTGTTTGTATTCAAAGTGCTGGTATTTCCTCCCACAGGAGGGTGAACTTGTTGCGCATCACTAGTGGGTGGGTTAGCCATTCCCCTGATGTGTTGTCCTTTTGGTCTAGGATTTGTATTGTTGTCTATTTTTCCACTTCTCAATATCATGCAATTAACAAGTTAAAACTAAGATGGATAAAGACACAGGTCCCACCAGGTGTGCCAATTTGTTTACCCTCGAATTTTGGTAAACAACCGTTGATCTTCCAAACCCTTTCACGGATCCAATTACTTGTGAGATCGATCAGATTGATCTTAGGACATGCGTGTCTCTATCAATCTTTTAACTTGATTGTTGTATTTTAACATGTTTTTTGTATGAAGACAAATGGCTTCAAATGTTGAATTAAAATGCATATAAAGTGAAAGTAAAATTACTTCTAAACTTGGAATGGTAAAAGACTTAAGTAAATGTTATTAGAAATTCTGCAGAAAGTAAATGTACAAAGATGTTGTGATCGGTGGAAATATAACTGACTGTTTTTTAAGCTGGTTCGCGAAATGTCGCGGTAAGCAAGAGTCGCCACCGTCTTTTATGTTCTCCAACAAGGAAAGGACAAAAGCACAACAAAATTCCTTTTTTGAGATGTCTCTCGGTTCGGGAGGTAGATTTATAGAAAGGGAAGGTGTTAGCACCCTTTCTATCCGTGGTTATCCACGGGCTCTTAGGTACTTGCTCTTATGTTTTCAAAAATTGGTTTTCTTTTCAAGTGTGTGTGGGTTTTGAAAAAGTTTCGTTTGAAAAATTTCTAAGTAACTCTTGTATCTGTCCTCAAGAGTGTATGAAAAGATTCGTTTTGAAAACTTTTGAAAGTGTCAGCGTGAAAAGACGTTTTGTTTGTTTTTGAAGAGAGCAAGTACCTATGAGAATCTACCTACTCTAAGGAATTAGGCTGTGTAAGATTCCTTAAGATAGTGTCATCCCACCATTGAGAAGTAGGTAGCACCGTTGTTGGAGTTGTTCGGATCAATTCGATTTTAGGGACAATGTGGTCACCGAAGCAATGGTAGGACACCTTAGAAGTAACCCTAATGTCCCAGATCCTTTTTAATCCGAGGCAACCGTTTCGAGGCAACTGGATCTTAGACATAAGGGCAACCGCTAAAACACCATATACTTGACGACCACTTTCGAGGCAACGAGTGAGGCGTATCCTAGAAGTGGCATGTGCTTGTGTGTTCAATTCAGTTTATGTTTATCTTTGATCATGCAATTGTGAGCTACGAGTTGTTTTTAATTTGTCATTCAGTCTTTCATGCAATTTAGCAGTTAGGAGTGCGGAAACTTAAAGTGCGGGAAATTAAATCTAAACTATTACAAGGCGTCGGGTATTTACATCGCCAAAAACAAACCCTTTAATTTAAATTGCGGAAAGTAAAATAAAGCAATAAATAAATAAAGTCCTAATTAAAGTTATTACATTCCGGAAGCAAGTACAATAATATGGAAAAATGGATCGCGTGCGAGCAATTAAATCGGATGCGAGTTTTTTGGGTTTTGACCCTTTTTTGAAAGGAAGTAATTTTTTGGTTATTTTTAGATTAAAAGAAATTAAATTAAGTTAACAATTAAATTAATAAACTAATTAATTAATTAAAATATTTTTGGATTTTTGAGTTTTTAAAGAAATAAAATAAATTGAATTAATGCTAATAAAAACCTAATATTCTAAATTGATTTTAAATATTGCAAAAAATATTAAAAGTTAAATCTAATTAAAGCTAAATTGATTAAATTAATTTATTTACAAAAATAAAAGTGATGAAGTTAATTTTAATAAATAAAATATTTTTTTGTGTTTTTGATTTTATTAGGAAAAAATGTTAATTGGTTAGTGATTAATAAAAATAATAACGATTAATTAATTAAAGGAACATAATACAAATAGAGAGAGAGTTTAGGAGTATACGAGCCTGATTGGAGGGGTGAAACAATTATTGGCGTCATGTGTAAACTGTTTTGTTTTGGCCATTTGTGTTTTGGCTTTTGGCCATTTGTGTTCTGGCCTCAACGTTCCTTAACCTTCTCAAGATGTCTGCCTCGCCATGTATTGGTGTCATGTGTAAGCTGTTCTGTTTTGGCCATTTGTGTTTTGGCATCAACATTCCTTAATGAACCTGCATGGGATCCTGTCTAAAATCTGCAGTGTTGAATCTCATGAACACATTAAAAATCATAAAATGCAAATAAAGCCAATATATGAAGAAATTTAATGTTTAGGCACAATATGGCATGTATGAATGATTATACCCTTTTGATCATGGAGATCAAATCAATCTTACTCTTACTAGAAAAGTAGTGACATGAATGCTTTTATGCCCTTTTGATCATGGAGATCAAGCCAGCCTTACTCTTACTGAAGAAGTAGTGAGATGTTGGTTTGTAACTGAGATGGCTTGTTTGTAGTGAGAGAGAGATTTGTAATAAGGATTTCAAGGTTTTAGGGTTCTTGAAAGAATTTGATATTCTAACAGTGTTGTGGCAAAGTTTTTTTCTCTTTTTTCTCCTCTCTGGTTTGTTGAAAAGAAGGTGATTATATAATGGAAATTAGGATAAAGAAAATGGGCTTTGAATGTGCAATTGGGCCTCCAATGTTCACTTGAGTTCGTCACTTTCCAGGCTAAATCGTAGGGACTTAAGTGCAATTTTTGAAGTTGAAATGTGAAAACAAAATGTAGCCGACATCGATAACTAACTCCTGTCCGAAAATTGGCTCAATCGGATAAATAGTGAATTAGTTATGAATTTTTGAAGTTTCAGCTCAGACAAACTTATTTTGGACTCCAGTGTCGACTCTGACACGTTCTTCAATAAAAAACTGGTATTGATCGGAGCATAATCCGGTATCGACTTTTGAAGCAAAGTTGTAGATATATGAGTCAGTGACCTTGTGTAAAAATATTAACCCAATCCGATAAAAATTGACCGAGTTATGAATTTTCGAAGTTTCGGCCCAGATGAAATAATATTCAGCATTCAGGATTTTCAGCGTGTCACGCACTCTGAGCAAAAAATGAAGGCCTTTTGAACACTGTTTGAACTCAATACCTTCTGTGAAAATGTAGCCAACTCAATTTGTGAAATTTTGGCGCCAGCACCAGCTCGATACGATGAAAATCGACCAAGTTATGATTTTCTGAACATGACGCAAATAAACTTCTGTCACAAATTTTCTGTATGAAAGTACTTGATAAATCCGCATTTTTGAAGACCTTCTGATCGTAATTGGCTTCCATCCGTGAGAGATGAAAACATAGATAACGTCAAGATGGAATTTTGGCCACCGGAACGGGTTCAAAACGAGTCACGATCTTCAAGTTATGAATTTTTTAGCGCGTAAAAACTGCACTTTCAGCACACTTTTTTTACCATATTTCTTCGAGAAAACTCACACAGTCGGATACCTTCTGAATTTGAACATACGTTAGGACATTAAGGAGCACTTGAGGTCATTTGGATGTAAGGACCTTGATGCAACACAAAAACCCTAATTTTGAATTGACTGCCTTAGGAGATGATTTGACTGTCCAACTCTTGAGCCATCTTGAACAACTTGGAGATGATTCTTGACATGTCTTGAGAAATATGGGAGGGCAAATTTTGGGGTACAACAGTTGCCCCTGTTCAATATTCTTAAACCTGAGGATGTAGATTGGCTTGCGTGCCTTTCGTGATCCGAAGGTGGAAGATGATTGAACACTAGAGTGCCCAAAAATTTGTACTCGCATGGTGTAGTATCAGCAATGTGATGGCGGGAATGGGCTTATAGATGCCATTTGGAGATGTGGTGGATAAGAGGATGGGCTTATAGATGCCATCTGGAGATGTAACAGAATCTTGTCGGGGATGAGCTTATAGATGCCATTTGGAGACTGTTGGTAGGTGGATGGGCTTATAGATGCCATCTGGATGTGACAGACCCTTGTCGGGAATGGGCTTATAGATGCCATTTGGAAATGCAAGGGATGGTTGAATCTGAGTAAGAAATAGAATAGCTTCCATGTCTGGAGCATATCTAGTCTGTGTCTAATTGCTGACGTCTGAACGAGTAGTATAATGACCGCCGTGTCTGGGGTATATCCATACTGCATCTGAATGAGTGACAGAATATTATCCAAATCTGGATCGTATTTGGAATGTCTTTTGAATGAATCTGGACTAAACAATAGAATAGCCTCCGGGCCTGGAGCATCTCTAAGTTATCTTTAGAAGTTTGAATCTGAATAAGCAATAGAATAGCGTCCGGGTCAGGAGCATCTCTGAGCTATCTCTGAAAGGAAATCTGAATAAGTATCAGAATGTCGCCATGTCTGGGTTGCATCTGAACTATCTCTGGACGGAATCTGGAATAAGTATCCGAATGTCGTCATGCCTGGGTTGCATCTGAACTATCTCTAGAAGGAAATCTGAATAAGCAATAGAATAACATCCGGATCTGGAGCATCTCTAAGCCATCTCTGAAAAGAACTCTAAATAAGCAAAAGAATAGCGTCCGGGTCAGGAGCATCTCTAGGCCATCACTGGAGAGGAATCTGAATAGGCAAAAGAATAACATCCGGATATGGAGTATCTCTAAGCCATCTCTGAAAGGAAACTTTGAATAAGCTAAAGAATAGCATCCATGTCTGAAGCTTTTCCAAGCTATCTCTGAAAAGAAACTTTGAATAAGCAAAAGAATAGAATCCATGTCTGGAGCATTTCCAAGCCATTTCTGGGAAGAAACTCTGAATAAGCGATAGAATAACATCCGGGTCCGGAGCATCTCTAAGCTATCTGAGAGGGGATCTGAATAAGCAATAGAATATCATCCGCATCGGGAGTATCTCTAAGCTATCTCTGAAAGAGAATCTGGAATAAGTATCAGAAAGTAGCCATGTCCGGATCGCATCTGAACTATATCTAGAAGGAATCTCTGAATAAACAATAGAATAACATCCGTGGTTGGAGCATCTCTAAGTTATCTCTGAAAAGCAACTCTGAATAAGCAACAGAATAGCATCCGGTTTGGAGCATATCTGGACTATCTCTGAGAAGAAACTTTGAATAGGCAAAAGAATAGCATCCGTGTCCGGAGCATTTCCAAGCCATCTCTGAAGAGAAAATCTGAATAAGCAAAAGAATAACATCCATCTCTGGAGCATTTCCCAGCTATATCTGAAAGGAAACTCTTGAATAAGCAAAAGAATAGCATCCATCTCTAGAGCATTTCCAAGCCATTTCTGAAGAGGAAATCTGAATAAGTATCATAATGTAGCCATATCTGGATCGCATCTGAACCATCTCTAGAAGGATATCTGAATAAGCAATAGAATAGCATCCGTGTCCGGAGCATCTCTAAGCTATCTCTAAAATTTCTTTAATGTAGATATGCCCTGGCTAGATACAGGTATCGAATCCACAATCAATCGCTCACAGATATGCCATGGCTAGATACAGGTATCGAATCTGGAATTGCGACAGTTGATAGTAATCATCTTTGGATTGACCTTTTTCCTGAAAAGGCAAAACATCAGTTGTATGCAATGTCATGATGTATGAAATGCATGATGTCATGATGTTCAAAATGAGATAGTGTCATATGCACTTTATCATGTATGTAAGCAGGATGTATGAAATGTGAAATGTCTATGAATGTATTTTCGTCTAGGAAAATAAATCCTTGACGAATGCCGGGAGCTTGTTGAATCCTGGGCTGATGTTTGAAGAGTAGAGTTCTTCATTTCCGCTGGGGATGATGATTGCAAGAATACACCGGTAGGAGAAGATGACTCCGTTGGGGAATAAACTTGTTGAAGAGATTACTCTGCGGGGAATTACTCTGTGGGAAGAGATACTTCGCTGAGAATTTGATGATAACTCCGCTGGGGATTCCGTTGATAAGTTATGTTGGAAGATTTGATGAACTCCGCTGGAGGATAGGAAGAACTTCGCCGAGGACGATCTTTCCGTGGTAATTAGCTGAGGATAACCCAGTTAGAAGCTCTGGTGGGGAATAACTTCTGAACATGGTCGGGGAGAGATACGTTGGTACTCTGCAGGGGACAAGCTTCCAAAATCTACTAGGGATAAGCTTCCAGAATCTACTGGGGAGATTGATTCAACTCTCCTGGGGAGACTTTTGGAATGTACTGGGGAATGGATCCACTAGGGTGTCTGGTATTCCGTCGGAGAACAATCTTATACTAAGACTGCCGGGGATGCTTGCTTAGGAACATCTGTATACTCTGTTGGGGAATGTTGAGATTTTATGGGGGTACCCAACTTCCTTAAGGCTGACAGTAGACTAACTCTGCTTGGGGAGAGTATCGCTGACTTGCTGGAGATACTGTGCCTTTTCGGGGTTGATGGGAGACCAACTCTGCTTCAGGAGAGTATTGATGAATCTCGTCTTACTCTGCAGGGAGTGAAGGTGTCTTGGTCATGACAGAGCAGCTTTGTACAGTTCGGACCGTTCTTATTGCCCCAGCTTCTGCGGGAGAAAGTACCTGTGGAGGTGCTTGATAACGGCCGATTGACAAATCTTCTTCTGGTAGGCAAGTGACGAGATGACGGGACATAGTCGTACGCTTTGATCCCTAATTTTTGTCTGGACCTCCCTTTTGGGTTTTCAGTCCATCGGGATACCCATTTTTGCCCAAGCCGCCTTTTCAGGTTTTCGACTTGCCGGGTGTACAGATTTTTTTCATTTTCATCCCTTATTTTTGCCCGAACCCTTTTGGTTCGCCGGGAAGCCCTTATTTTTGCCTAGGTGTGTCAACCTAGCGGGTCTTTGATTATGCGTAGTATTTTTCCGACTATGTCCATACTCTCGGAGTGTAGGGAGTTGTCACTGTCAGTAGTGTTGCGTTGCCATACCACCAGAAGATGTCTGATCATGCAAGACTCGTTGCTGGAATTCATGCCCAATGCCCCAAGTGACTCAGGCGGAGATTTGCTCCTGGTATTTGGCATTTGAGAGATTCCTTGAATCTTGACTTAACTGCCCTAGATGATGGACAATGCTCATGTCGTGCCTCTTGACTGGAAGTGTTTTTCCACTTGAGGTGACCTTTTGTTGAGAAGGTTTTTGTTCACCAGATATTCATCGTGCGAATTTCTCTACTGTTTAAACAAATAGTCATATGCAAACAATGTTATTCTACGAATGAAAAGCTCATGTTTGTCTTGAAGTTTTTGAAAATGCATTTTTCAGTATAAAAATAAGTGAATTTTTTGTAAACTGTGATGTCAACTCGTTATTTTACCGCAAGCCTTAAGGAGTCAGGATACCTTTCGTAACAGTATGCTTTCGAACTAACCCATGCTTCAGCTAGGACTTTCAAGGGTTATAACGTGGCCTGGTTCACGGTTTAAGAAACAAAGGATAAAGGCTCAAAATTTATTTGTACCCACCCGCTCTTCGTGATGTTCTTCAAACCTAAACTCAGCTAATCGTGCGTTAGACCTTGTTTGAGTCTTTGCTTTGATATTCCGGTGATGGTTCGAATATTGACAATTTATTTTGGATAGGCAGTCATTTCTTTTTTTTGTTAAGGGTTTGTAGGACCTCTTTCTTTTTGACTTCGTTATCCCTATTTTTTACCTGAACTGTTTCTTTTGTGATTACAGTCAGCGGGATGCCCCAGTTTTGGTAAGTCTCCTTCATAGGTTTTGACTTATTGGGCTTTTATTTCTGAGAGATAATGACTGCATGTCTTTATGATTATTCGGAACCATCACTGTCTTTTGTTTTGGAAGGACTCCTTTGATGTCATCCATTATGCACCTGGATCAAGTGAGAAGACTATCCTACCCCAGGTTATGATTAAGGGTTTTAATTTTCGAATAGAAAAACTCCAACTTCCTTGGCTCAAAGGGGTTGACGATGGATTATCTTCCTTATAACTCCAGTGTTTAGGAATTGAAACAATGCTTGTACCTCATCAGCGGGGTCTGTTTAAAAGCATACTGTAAGGATCGTGGTATCGTTTTCGTCATCCTCCCTCAAAAGGTTTAGAATTCTTTTAATCGAGAGTTGAACATCACAAAAAATGAAAGCAATTTGAAAATAGTGAATATGAATGGATTGATTCAAAACAGACATATGTGATGCATTGATAAAGTAATAAAGTTTGCCATGACATTTATGTTTGAACAATCAAAGAAAAATACAACTTGAACATTCGAATGAACAAAAAGTTTTCTCGTCTAGGGATAGTAGAAGAACTCAAATTGGCCATCTGGGGTGAATTCCACTGCTCCTCCATCAATCAGGTCTTGGATCTTGTTCTTCAGAGACCAGCAGTCGTTTGTGGCATGCCCCGGGCTGTCAGAATGATAAGCGCAGCGGGCGTTGGGGTTGTACCTTGAAGGTGTCTTGTTGGGATTCTTAGGAGGGTCCCTTAGTGTGATCAGATTCAATCTCAACAGGCGTTGTAAGGCTTGAAACAGCGACATGTTAAGCTGGGTGAATTGCCTCTTAGGCTTGTCTAGCTTGCTCTGATCAGCCCGTTGTTCTTGGCGAGGTCGTTGTTGGACCTGTGAAGTAATAGCAGCTTGGAGAGATCTATTCATTGAACCAAACCTTTGACTTCTTGGGGGCTGATTACCGGTTTGGTCTCTAACCTTGACTA
Organism: Vicia faba; assembly: GCA_948472305.1. Taxonomy (NCBI): domain Eukaryota; kingdom Viridiplantae; phylum Streptophyta; class Magnoliopsida; order Fabales; family Fabaceae; genus Vicia; species Vicia faba. The sequence continues at coordinate 249,910 of CATIWC010001055.1, forward strand.
CTTGCTTCATAATGTCTTGCTGAAGCTGGTGAGGTTGATGCTGAATTTGTGACCCTGAAGCAAGTTGAGGAGCTTTTCCCTTGTCTTTTTGCCCCAAGGGTGGTTGAGTGATGGCTTGATCTTCAACCCTAGTCGTCGGCCTTACTTGGTTATTTTGAAGCAACTCGTTGACGAGGACCCTGAGTTCTTCCTGTCTTTGGGCTAAGTTTTGAATGAGAGTCATCTGCCCCAGCATCTGGGCTCTCATTGCATCCACCTCAGCTTGCAGATGTTTCAGCCGTTCGTCCTTATCGTCCTCAGCACTGTTCCTGACCAAAGTCCCCATGAGGAGTGTTCTCAACTCTTCCTGCCCCTTAGATAGGTTTAGGAGGATTTCCCTGAATCAAGTCTCTTGAGCATGAAGATCCTGGTTGTCTTGTTGGGAAGCCATTGCTGAAAGAAACAGCGAAGAAGGTAAGTGACCTGTGACAAGGGTACCTGTAATGCAATGATATGTATGATATGCATGCGATGTTTTCAAGGATCTCGCGGGGTAAACAAGAAAGTTGTTAGAATTAGAATCTGGTAGCTTGATTGAAGGAACTGCATATTGTTGAGAGTCCTTCTTCAAGAGTCAAAGCTCACCATATCGAGTTGGTCATAGCCCCTAACTCAAGTTATCATGTTTTGATCTCCAAACAACCTTGGCTAGAGGAAAATAAATCCCCTTTTGCCCCTTGCTAGACATTTTGATTCATCATGACCTGCATCACAAACCCTTGAGATCCTTGAAATGGATTAGTCTTTATGTAGGATGTATGCAATGGTATGATGGTATGATGTTATGCTATGCGTGGAGTGATGTAAGTGAACCCTGTTATGAGTCCAAATTAAGGACTATAAACAAACCCTGCAAGAAACTAATGTCGTCAGATAACAAGTACATGCAAGTAATTTGAAGGCACACAAGTCACACAGAGAGCCCTTAGAGTTTAGGCCAGCATGAAGTTTAGGTACTACCCTCTTTCAGTTTCGTTGGTTAAGACCTGTCCTATCAAAAGTAACCGAGTTCTAGAGGATCTCAATATCATCGACTACCCTCAATCAGTCATAACTCCAGCGTCGCAATCTTTTCTTGCAGCCAGAACCATCGCGAGAGTTTAGCCTCAATGAGTGTAGCATACTGCTACTGTTCTATGGTCAAGTTGGATCAATTTAGGGTTCTAAGGTTGGTTGGTGCTTAATGACCCCTCAGAAGACCCATATTCTCCTCGTTGCAACACAAGGGATATCGGTACAGACCAAGGTGTCACACCAACATAGCCACTGCTTCACCCGTGTCGGTCTACGCCGGACAGGTCCCTCACAGCTTATGCTACCTAAAGGGTATTCCCCAGATCCGGGTTAGGATCTATGAAACTCCAATGCAAAGCCCACAAATATAAAAGCAAACAAAGCAAGCAATTGAAAACATAAGTATGATCTAATCCTAAGGTACACCTCACTTATTAAGTGTCCCCAGCAGAGTCGCCAGTTCTGTGATCGGTGGAAATAGAACTGACTGTTTTTTAAGCTGGTTCGCGAAATGTCGCGGTAAGGAAGAGTCGCCACCGTCTTTTATGTTCTCCAACAAGGAAAGGACAAAAGCACAGCAAAATTCCTTTTTTGAGATGTCTCTCGGTTCGGGAGGTAGATTTATAGAAAGGGAAGGTGTTAGCACCCTTTCTATCCGTGGTTATCCACGGGCTCTTAGGTACTTGCTCTTATGTTTTCAAAAATTGGTTTGCTTTTCAAGTGTGTGTGGGTTTTGAAAAAGTTTCGTTTGAAAAATTTCTAAGTAACTCTTGTATCTGTCCTCAAGAGTGTATGGAAAGATTCGTTTTGAAAACTTTTGAAAGTGTAAGTGTGAAAAGACGTTTTGTTTGTTTTTGAAGAGAGCAAGTACCTATGAGAATCTACCTACTCTAAGGAATTAGGCTGTGTAAGAGTCCTTAAGATAGTGTCATCCCACCATTGAGAAGTAGGTAGCACCGTCGTTGGAGTTGTTCGGGTCAATTCGATTTTAGGGACAATGTGGTCACCGAAGCAATAGTAGGACACCTTAGAAGTAACCCTAATGTCCCAGATCCTTTTTAATCCGAGGCAACCGTTTCGAGGCAACTGGATCTTAGACATAAGGGCAACCGCTAAAACACCATATACTTGACGACCACTTTCGAGGCAACGAGTGAGGCGTACCCTAGAAGTGGCATGTGCTTGTGTGTTCAATTCAGTTTATGTTTATCTTTGATCATGCAATTGTGAGCTATGAGTTGTTTTTAATTTGTCATTCAGTCTTTCATGCAATTTAGCAGTTAGGAGTGCGGAAAATTAAAGTGCGGGAAATTAAATCTAAACTATTACAAGGCGTCGGGTATTTACATCGCCAAAAACAAACCCTTTAATTTAAATTGCGGAAAGTAAAATAAATCAATAAATAAATAAAGTCCTAATTAAAGTTATTACATTCCGGAAGCAAGTACAATAATATGGAAAAATGGATCGCGTGCGAGAAATTAAATCGGATGCGAGTTTTTTGGGTTTTGACCCTTTTTTGAAAGGAAGTGATTTTTTGGTTATTTTTGGATTAAAAGAAATTAAATTAAGTTAACAATTAAATTAATAAACTAATTAATTAATTAAAATATTTTTGGATTTTTGAGTTTTTAAAGAAATAAAATAAATTGAATTAATGCTAGTAAAAACCTAATATTCTAAATTGATTTTAAATATTGCAAAAAATATTAAAAGTTAAATCTAATTAAAGCTAAATTGATTAAATTAATTTATTTACAAAAATAAAAGTGATGAAGTTAATTTTAATAAATAAAATATTTTTTTGTGTTTTTGATTTTATTAGGAAAAAATGTTAATTGGTTAGTGATTAATAAAAATAATAACGATTAATTAATTAAAGGAACATAATACAAATAGAGAGAGTTTAGGAGTATACGAGCCTGATTGGAGGGGTGAAACAGTTATTGGCGTCATGTGTAAATTGTTTTGTTTTGGCCATTTGTGTTTTGGCTTTTGGCCATTTGTGTTCTGGCATCAACGTTCCTTAACCTTCTCAAGATGTCTGCCTCGCCATGTATTGGTGTCATGTGTAATCTGTTCTGTTTTGGCCATTTGTGTTTTAGCATCAACATTCCTTAATGAACCTGCATGGGATCCTGTCTAAAATCTGCAGTGTTGAATCTCATGAACACATTAAAAATCATAAAATGCAAATAAAGCCAATATATCAAGAAATTTAATGTTTAGGCACAATATGGCATGTATGAATGATTATACCTTTTTGATCATGGAGATCAAATCAATCTTACCCTTACTGGAAAAGTAGTGACATGAATGCTTTTATGCCCTTTTGATCATGGAGATCAAGCCAGCCTTACTCTTACTGAAGAAGTAGTGAGATGTTGGTTTGTAATTGAGATGGCTTGTTTGTAGTGAGAGAGGGATTTGTAATAAGGATTTCAAGGTTTTAGGGTTCTTGAAAGAATTTGATATTCTAACAGTGTTGTGGCAAAGTTTTTTTCTCTTTTTTCTCCTCTCTGGTTTGTGTGAAAAGAAGGTGATTATATAATGGAAATTAGGGTAAAGAAAATGGGCTTTGAATGTGCAATTGGGCCTCCAATGTTCACTTGAGTTCGTCACTTTCCAGGCTAAATCGCAGGGACTTAAGTGCAATTTTTGAAGTTGAAATGTGAAAACAAAATGTATCCGACATCAATAACTAACTCCTGTCCGAAAATCCGCTCAATCGGATAAACAGTGAATTAGTTATGAATTTTTGAAGTTTCAGCTCAGACAAACTTATTTTGGACTCCAGTGTCGACTCTGACACGTTCTTCAATAAAAAACTGGTATTGATCGGAGCATAATCCGGTCTCGACTTTTGAAGCAGAGTTGTAGATCTATGAGTCAGTGACCTTGTGTAAAAATATTAGCCCAATCTGATAAAAATTGACCGAGTTACGAATTTTCGAAGTTTCGGCCCAGATGAAATAATATTCAGCATTCAGGATTTTCAGCGTGTCACGCACTCTGAGCAAAAAACGAAGGCCTTTTGAACACCGTTTGAACTCAATACCTTCTGTGAAAATGTAGCCAACTCAATTTGTGAAATTTTGGCGCCAGAACCAGCTCGATACGATGAAAATCGACCAAGTTATGATTTTCTGAACATGACGCAAATAAACTTCTGTCACAAATTTTCTGTATGGAAGTACTTGATAAATCCGCATTTTTGAAGACCTTCTGATCGTAATTGGCTTCCATCCGTGAGAGATGAAAACATAGATAACGTCAAGACGGAATTTTGGCCACCGGAACGGGTTCAAAATGAGCCACGATCTTCAAGTTATGAATTTTTTAGCGTGTAAAAACTGCACTTTCAGCACACTTTTTTTACCATATTTCTTCGAGAAAACTCACACAGTCGGATACCTTCTGAATTTGAACATACGTTAGGACATTAAGGAGAACTTGAGGTCATTTGGATGTAAGGACCTTGATGCAACACAAAAACCCTAATTTTGAATTGACTTCCTTAGGAGATGATTTGACTGTCCAACTCTTGAGCCATCTTGAACAACTTGGAGATGATTCTTGACATGTCTTGAGAAATATGGGTGGGAAAATTTTGGGGTACAACAGATGCTCACCACCTCTAATCGAAATACTAAGGCCACTATTTATACTACTTCGACCCTAACGGTCTTCTACACGAATTAATGCCACGTTTCTGTTTGCATGTCTTCGACGAACTCAGAGCCTTCCACGCTTCCTTTCGGATAAGATCAAAATATTTGAATTTGAATCTCCTTCTTATCTTGAGCGCCAATCTTTGAAGACGGTCGAAAAAATGTTTGAAACCTTAGCCACATTTCGAATAACAATCTTTATTCAAAAATTCAAATTGGTAAACCTTTCCAACGAATTTTTCTCAATTCAAATCTCAACCTTTATGACTTCACATAAATAAAGTAGTAGAATATTCTGAAGTATATTCGAGTTTAACTTAAAAACCTTTAGTCAAAATTTCCAGCTAACAGTGTTCATCAAGAAATGACTTGTAATTCAAGAATGAAACCCTAACTTCTTGCCTTCGATTCTCCTTGCTAAAATATGATCTCAGTGAGTTCTTGGACATTTTGGAAATCTTGTAACATCCTCTACAACCTCTATATTGGACATTTTTTAATATTCATCTTGGAACTATGTGAAAAATTTCCATGAAGTTAGGTCAAAATCCAGCCTAAACTAGGGAAAAATTTCACTAAGTTTCCAAGTTTCATGAACATGTCTTCATAAAATCATAACTTGAAATCCATGAATTTCTAGAAAATGTTGTGTTCTACAATGTTTTATATCTCATTGAGATCTACAACTTTCATGTTGGAACTTTCCTCTGAATCATCTTGCATCATGGTGTAAATTTGGCCCAAAGTTATGAAAAAATATAAATTTTCCAACACTTAGAAAAATTTCTTTTAGAAATTTTGACTTTTCAAAATGAAATCTTGACTTTTTTATTTCTTGATGAACAAGTTTCATATTTTGATATGTCTTGATGAATTATGATCTTCGATACTTGATTTTGATCAAAAAGTTAAAGTTTGACTTTTCAGTGTACAGTTGACTTTTGATCAGTTGACTGAAAATTAACTATCAATCAATTGATCTTGAGGAATGTTTTGAGCCATATCATTAGGTCAAAATTAAGCATTTGAATCCTTGAGCTCATATCTCAAACCAATAAGTCATTTTCTAGGTCAAAGATAAGAAATTGCACATTCTTAGTCAAAACCCTAATTTGACCATTTTGCCCTTTTGATGACCTGATCAAATTTTCTTGAGGAATTGTGATCCAAACTTAATCAAATGACATATATGAGTTCATAATGTTGATATGGACCAAAAATTATGAAGTTTGACTGTAAATTGACCACAATTGACTTTTTCCCAATATAGTTGATTTTAGGTCAACTGATCAATTGATTGAGCAAAAATGTGATCCCAGACTTGAAACTTGACATGAGAAATCTTGAGGGTCCAAAATGATATACGAAAGTCATATGGAGCATTAAAAGTCCATTTGTCCTTGTGCAAACTCAAACCCTAATTTTTAGTCATTAGTGCTTAAGGAGGTGTCGTGAGGTGATTAACCCTTGTGCAGTCTTGAATTAAAGGAGATCTTGTGAGAGATTACTCAAGAAGTGAGAGGGAAAATTTTGGGGTACAACAGCTGCCCTGTTCAATCTTCTTAAACCTGAAGAGTTAGATTGGCGGATCCGCCATTCGTGACTTGAAGGTGGAAGATGATTGAACACTAGAGTGCCCAAAAATTTGCACTCGAAGATGTATTGGGAATGGGCTTATAGATGCCATTTGGAGGAATGTTGGTAAACACTGGAAGAAGTATCAGCACAAATCTTTGGTCGATTTATACTAAAACTTGATGTTTTACTTATGGAAAAAAGGTTAGTTGAATGCAAATGTATGCATGATGTTCACAAGATGAATGGGATTATGCTAAATGAATTTTGTATGTATATCTTATGATGTATGAATGTGGGATGCATATTTTTTTCCGGGAAAATAAATCCCTGACTACTGCTGAGGAGTTTTGAATTCGGATTGCTGTTGGGGAATATCTCTTGAGTGTCAACTGTTATCTGGTCAGATCCAGGCTTCACAATTTGCTGAGGATAAGGAATTCAATTGCTATCTGGTCGGATCCAGGCTTCACGGTAACTTACTGGGAGAGAATAAAGTATCTATTATCTGATCGGATTCCAGGCTTTGTAGAAAATTTCTTGAAATTGAATTGTTATCTGGTCAGATCCAGGCTTCATAACAACTTGCTAGGGATAAGGAAGTTAACTGTTATCTGGTCAGATTCCAGGCTTTGTAGTAACTTGCTAGAAAGGATGAAGTTGAACTGATATTTGGTCGGGTCCAGGCTTCATAGTAACTTGAAGTGGTAACTACTATCTGGTCGGGTCCAGGCTTCATGGTTTTTGAAATTTTATACTATTATCTGGTCGGGTCCAAGCTTCATAGTGTCTTGCTGACATTGTAGCTAGTTGTTATTTGGTCGGATTCCAGGTTTCACAATAACTTTCTTGAATAGACGAATATTGAAAACTGATATCTGGTCGGATCCAGGCTTCACAAATTTTGAGGTGGATGAAGTTAATTGTTATCTGGTTGGGTCCAGGCTTTACAATAAACTTGTCTGAAGATATAGAGTTGAACTGATATCTGGCCGGGTCTAGGCTTTACAGTTACTTTCTTGGGAATTAGTTGTTATATGGTCGGATTCCAAGTTTCATAACGGACTTCTGAGGGGAATTTCTATCTGGTCGGATCCAGACTTCACAATAACTTACTTGAAATTGAAAAATTGATATCTGGTCGAATCCAGGCTTCATAGTAACATGTTGTGGGTAGAGGCAAACTGTATTGGGGAAAAGATGTTAAACCCTGGTTTGGTTGAGTCCAGGTTCTTTTACATCTTTGAAGAGTTAAACTATGATCTGGTCGAGTCCAGGCTTCATAGTATTTGGAAGTCGTATTATTATATGGTCGGGTCCAGGCTTCATAGTAGCTTTTGGAGATAGCGAAGGCTTTGTTGATGACTTCATTGGGGATTATGGGTTGTGGCCCTATGATGTGTAATAGTATGAAAGGAAAACTCAAGCAGAGGAGTGTGGACTCAGTCGGGGAAGATAGACTCAGCTTGGGGGGATATACTCATCTTGGGGAGGATATACTCATCTTGGGGAGGATATACTCGCGAAGGATATACTCAGCTGGGGATAATAGATTCAGCTGGGGAAGATAGACTATGCCGAGGGAATTTGAACTCGGTTGGGGAGTTATGCTACCCGTTGTTTGTTGGGGAAATAAAACCTGTTGGGGAAATAACCCATGTTGATGAATATTTGATGAATTGCTGACGAGGTGAGTTCTTTGAGAAAGAGATCCACAAGGCTTTTTCTTGTAGGATCAACTTAGCTGGGGAGAGAGCTACCAAGAGATTGAGACTCTGGTTGGAGATCAGTTAATGCAAAGAGACTTTGTGGGGATTATGTTAATGAAATAACTCTGTGGGGATATTCCATATACATTAAAGAGATGCTTGTTACTGCTTAGCAGGACACATGTGCCAAATAATTTTAATTATGTTCATATGCATATGTTCGTTCAATTTTAGTCACTGGACAACTTTGCATTCAAAATAAAAACAGAAAGTTTTCACTTCAAAGTATATTTGTATTGATATTTTTCCCATGAATAGGCGTTTTTTGTACAAAGAGATGGAGATCATAGTAAGAGGAAATCGTCGAAAGGAAAACAACAATTGAAAACAAAAACAAATAGCTATGTGGAAATTATCTCATTGCATTCCAACTCTATTATTTCCCCAATGTCTTCGAATGCCCCTTGCCATTGACAGAAGTTGATTGGATTGATCTTGGACTGCTTGAACTTGGACCTTGGTGATAAAGTTGACTGTGATGATTCCACGGGACATAGTCATACACTTTCAATCCTTAACTTTTTCCTGGACCGCGCTTTGGGGTCTTCAGCCCACCAGGATACCCATTTTTGCCCAAGTTGCCCTTTTGGGTTTTCAACTTGTCGGGTGTACAATCTTTTGCATATATCCCTAATTTTTGCCCAAACCTTTTGGTTTGCCGAGATGCCCTTATTTTTCCTAGGTGTGTCAACCTAGTGGGTCTCTTATGCGTAGTATTTTTAACTATGTCTGTGTTTATAGGATGTGGGAAGTCTTCACCATCCATGGTAGTCAGCATCATGCCACCGCCATAGAACACTCTCTTGACAACAAATGGCCCTTCGTAGGTGGAAGTCCATTTTCCTCTGGGGTCGCCTTGTGGCAGAATGATGCGCTTTATCACTAATTCACCGGCTTGATATACTCGAGGCTTGATCTTTTTGTTGAAAGCCTTGATCATGCGCTTTTGGTACGTCTAACCATGACAAACAGCAGTCAGTCGCTTCTCATCGATCAAGTTCAACTGATCCAATCTTATCTGAACCCACTCGTCTTCGCCTAAGCCTGCTTCATTCATAATCCTTAGTTAGGGAATCTGAACTTCCACTGGCAAAACAGCTTCCATGCCATAGACTAAGGAAAAGGGAGTTTCCCCAATTGATATTCTAGCTGAAGTACGGTAGCCATGTAGAGTAAACAGTAACATCTCATGTCAGTCCTTATAGGTTACTACCATCTTCTGCACAATCTTCTTAATGATTTTGTCGGTCGCTTCGACTGCACCATTCATTTTAGGTCTATATGGAGAAGAATTGTGATGCTTGATCTTGAACTGAGTGCAAAGTTCGGTAATCATAGCATTGTTGAGGTTAGTCTCATTGTCGGTGATGATCCTTCCGGGGATACCATAGCGACAAATGAGGTTATGTTTGATGGATATGGCTACCACATTCTTGGTGACTGAGGCAAATGAGGCGGCTTCGACCCATTTGGTGAAATAATTAATAACGACCAGAATGAAGCGATGTCCATTGGAAGCAGTGGGCTTGATCTCTCCAATCATGTCAATTCCCCACATTGCAAATGGCCACAGAGTGGTCATGACGTTCAAAGGGATAGGAGGCACATGGACCTTGTCAGCATAGATTTGGCATTTGTGACAAGTTCTTGAATGTTGATAGCAATCAGTCTCTATTGTTGACCAATAGTAACCCGCTCTTAAGATCTTCTTGGCCATCATATGTCTGCTTGAATGAGTACCAAAGAGACCATCGTGCATGTCTTCCATAATTTCCTCTACCTTCATCTTGTCCATACATCGGAGTAGAGTAGATTCATGGTTGCGCTTGTACAAAATCCCGTTACTTAGGAAGAATTTGGCTGAAAATCTTCGTAAGAACCTTCTGTCATTGATGGATGCTCTCTCTGGATACTCTTGTGCTTCGATATATCTCTTCACCTCATGGTACCATGGATTTTCCGTGTTAGCATCGATCTCATAGAAATGTGCAGGTTCGTCGAATCTTTCAATTATAATCATAGGGGCTTCGTTGTCCCATATGACCTTGAACATTAAAGACATGGTTGCCAAGGCCTCAGCCAACTGTTTTTCTTCCCTAGGGAAGTGTTCAAAGGTGATCTCTTCGAAGTAGGGAATCAGGGATAGCACAAGTTCTTTGTAAGGGATGAGATTAGGGTGTTTAGTGTCCCAGTCTCCTTTTACTTGGCTAATCACCATAGAAGAATCCCCAAACACATTCAAGTGCTTGATCCTCAAGTCAATGGCAGCTTTCAGACCCAAAATGCATGCTTCGTACTCGGCCATATTGTTTGTGCAATCGAAGCATAGTATGGCAGTGAAAGGAGTGTGGCAACCTTTAGGGGAGATGATCACAACACCAATTCCGTTACCCAAGGCATTGGAAGCCCCGTCAAAAACCATAGTCCATCGGGATCCTTGTTCAGGTCTGTGATATGGTCCAAGTTTCACATAGTTGGTCACCAGCATGATATTCTCATTCGGGAAGTCAAAGTTCATAGACTGATAATTATCCACAACTTGGTGGGCCAAATGATCTGCTAGTACGCTTCCTTTGATGGCCTTTTGTGTTGTGTATTGAATGTCATACACAGTCAAGATCATTTGCCATCTTAGAAATCAACAAAGTGTTATGATTCAACATATATTGTCTTAGCCGGCGAGCAACCCATGCCAGAGCGCAACAAGTTTTCTCGAGCAGTGAATGTCTGGTTTCACAGTCGGTAAACTTTTTGCTCAAGTAATAAATAGCATGCTCTTTTAGGCCAGACTCATCATGTTGGCCCAAAACACACCCCATAGAGTTCTCTAGTACTATCAAGTACATGATCAAGGGTCTTCCTTCAAATGGAGGCATGAGAATAAGAGGTTCTTACAGATATTCATTGATTTTGTTAAAGGCAGCTTGGAGTTCATCATCACATCTAACTACCTAATCTTTCTTCAAGAGTTTGAAGATTGGCTCACACGTAGCAGTCAAGTGAGATATGAAGCGTGCAATGTAATTGAGACGACCCAAGAATCCTCTAACTTCCTTTTCAGAGTGGGGGACTGGCATTTCTTGGATGGCCTTTACCTTGGAAGATCAACTTCAATGCCTTTATTGTTGACAACAAAACCTATAAGCTTTCCAGATCATACTCCAAATGTGAACTTGTTAGGGTTTAACCTCAACTTGTACTTTTTCAACCTCTCGAATAGTTTGTACAGGTGATCGAGATGTTCCTCTTCAGTTTGTAATATGGAAATCACATCATCCACATATACCTCTATTTCATGATGGATCATGTCATGAAACAAAGCTACCATAGCCATTTGATACGTTGACCCTGCATTCTTTAGTCTGAACGACATGACCTTGTAGCCAAAGGTGCCCCATTGCATAACCGAAGTTGTCTTCTCCATGTCTTCGGGAGCCATCCTTATTTGATTATAGCCAGAGAAGCCATCCATGAAAGAGAATACTTTATGCTGAGCAGTATTATCGACCAAGACGTCAATGTATGGTAGAGGGAAGTCATCCTTGGGGCTTTCCCTATTCAGATCCCTATAGTCTACGCACATGCAAACTTTTATGTCTTTCTTTGGAACTGGAACCACATTGGAAACCCATTGGGGATAGGATGTCACAACTAGAAACCCTGCATCAAATTGTTTCATCACTTCAACTTTTATCTTTTCAGACATGTCAGGCCTCATGCAACGAACTTTTTGTTTGACAGGAGGACAATCTTCTTTTGTCGGTAGACAATGAACTACGATGTCAGTATCCAACCCTAGCATATATTCATATGACCAAGCAAACACTTCCACATAGTAATGCAACATTTGAACCAACCTGCTCTTGAGACTGTCTTCTAAGTTAGTTTCGATCTTGACTTCCTTCTTGTCTGTCTCAGTACCCAGATTGATGACTTCAACTAACTCTTCATGCAATTGAATAACTTTTTCCTCTTGTAATAGAAGTCTGGCTAGTTCTCCCGGTATATCACAATCTTCCTCGCCTTCGTATTCGGCTTGGTTAATTGGACATTTGAATTCATAGTCGGCAATAGTAGAGTCATTGGAAATAAGATCCAGAGTGGATGAGGACCTGCAAGAGTGTGTGTGTGTGTGTGTGTGTGTGTGTGCATGTAAGATACATGGCTATTTTTAAAAATGTATTTGAAAGAAAAGAAACACAATGAACACAAAGATTTGAATGCAAAAGAATCCAATGATTTGTATTGAATTATCATATGATTAGATGAACATAAATAAAACCCTTGACAAATGGACCAAAGTGCCCTGGGCCAGGCACATGGCTTAAAATTCATTGTTAAATATTACAGACAAAATGTTCTTAAATTAATAAACAAGTAGATTACTCCTCAATGAAGGAGATGGGCATGAAGTCCTTTGCATGCCAATTCTTCAGCTCCATTGTAGTAGGATACACCCAATCTTCAAATGCAACTTCATCATCTGAATCACCCACATCGTTAACTTCATGGCTTCCAATGCGGAGAGGTGGCTTTCTTGCACGAGCGCGCCTCACTTCCTTCTGAGACTTGGCGGTGAAACCCAAACCAAACTTGTCCACTTTGAATGGTATATCGAGGAGTTGCCCCCAAGTATCACAGCTTCCTTCTTCAATTGCAGCACGTGCATCTTTGACTGAAACCACCTTTGGTACGACTTTAACAGCTTTAGAGACATCAGAGGAACATTTGGCAGCAACAACCATTGGTGGTATAACTTCAAAGGCTTGACCCGGGGTCTCAATGAATTCTCCATCCATCTCCACATACTTGAAAGAGTTAAGGTGGCTTACCATAAACTTTTCCTCTCCACAGACGGTGACAATTCTTCCCTTGACCGCATATTTGAGTTTTTGATGAAGAGTTGAGGTTATTGCCCCATCTTTATGGATCCAAGGGCGACCCAACAAACAAGAATAGGCAGGACGGATATCCATGATGTAGAAGGTGGAGTTAAAAACTTGTGAGCCCACCTTGATTGGAAGATCTACTTCTCCATGAATTTTCCTCTTTGATCCATCGAAGACCCTTACAATGATATCACTTGGCTTCAAGACTAAGCCTTCATAGTCTAGACGGTCTAACGCCCCTTTGGGTAGCACGTTTAGAGAAGAACCAGTGTCGACCAGAACATATGCTAAGGTAGTCCCTTTGCACTCCACAAAAACATGTAGAGCTTTATTGTGGTTCTTCCCAAGTGGTGTTAGGTCAGCATCTGAAAATTCCAAGCCATTATTAGTTGTCAAGCTCGCCACGTAATTCTCAAACTGGTCTGTTGTGGTCTCATGAGGGACATGAGCCTTTTTCAAGAATTTGATTAATGCTCGAGCATGAGCATCTGAACAGAGTAACAACGACAACATATAGATCTTAGAAGGGGTTTTCCCCAACTATTCCATAATCTTGAAGTCGCTCCTTTTTATTATTTTCAAGATCTCGTCCATCTCATAAGCGGAAGGTTCTCCATCAGCAACTTCCTTTGCGGGTACTTCGGTCACGACCGGCTCAACAACTTTCTCTTTCCCTCTGGTATCAGTACTTGGCTTAGCGGTAGTAATGCGGACGAGTGCCTTTGTAACAACTGGTGGCGAGATATTGGGTGAAAAGATTCTCCCAGTTCTGGTTACTTTGCTTGAGCCAGTTATGTTTCCAACATCATCAGCTTTTTCTTCTTCGATCCAAGCGTCTTGTTTTATCCCATGGTAAAACACCTTAGAACCATATTTCCATGGCACTGCCTTATTCGAAGAATAGGGAATTGATCCGGGATTGGTAATTATTAAGGGAGTAACAGTTGGTTCATTTAAAATCCTGATAGGACCTTTGGAGGAGATCCTAAGAGGTTTGTTTGAGATTGTTATAATGGAGAGATCTTCACATTTATTAGTCAAACTTATGGCAAGCGGGGTCTTCTCAAATGGAATTTCATGGATATCCATCAGGCGTTGAATGCCTTTCTTCATCCCTTCGTATCCATTGAGTTGTTCGGTATAGCAAACACAATTTTTCACACAGCCAGGGAAAATCCCGGCTTTCAACAAATTCTCTTTGATGATAATCAGTGGAGTAGTCAAGTCTTCAACAGAGGCAACACAAATTGTATCTTCAACAGCATTGACACCCTTGCCATGGTTAGGCATAGGTGCGGTGATTACATTCGAAGTTGGAGAAGGGTCAAATTCAATGGTCTTATTATCGATCAAATCTTGGATTTTATTTTTCAAGGCCCATCATTGGCCAGTCTCATGCCCGGGGCTACTTGAGTGGTAAGCACATTTGGCGTTCGGATTATACTTTGGTGAAGAGGTATCTGAGTTGGCAGGAGGATCACGCAATGTCACTAAATTAGCCTTTATAAAATGTTGTAAGGCTTGGGATAGTGACATTCCTATCCTCGTAAATTGTCTTCTCGGAGTTTCAAAATGTTGATGATTAGCATATGGTCTTGGAGCAGGAGTTGGATTGGAGATTCAGACATCATTAATAGATGGATGATCATTCTTCTTAGTACGGGACCTTGCCTCGTACACAACATTGATTTCCTTCTTTGCGGCAAAATGTTTCTTGATAGGATTGGAAGTGGAGGCAGATGCCATGGAAATCTTCCCGTGTTCAATGCCGCTTTCAACTCTTTCACCAGTTAAGATTAATTCGGTGAAACCAGAAAAAGAATAGATAACCAATAGGTTAAAGAATGGACCAGATAAAGTGCCTATAAACATGTCAATATGCTACCTATCAGTCAAAGGAGGTTGAACCATACTGGAGAGGTCTCTCCATTTTTGTGCATATTCCTTGAATCCTTCATTCTTCCCCATGGTCATATCTTGCAACTGAACCCTTGTTGGCGCCAAGTCGGTGTTATACTGGTATTGGTGGTAGAATGAGGTAGCTAAATCTTCCCAAGTATTGATACGGGAACCATCTAACTGATAAAACCATTCTAGTTGCGTTCTGGCTAAGCTCTCTTGAAAAAAGTGAATCCAGAGTTTCTTGTCAGCAGTGTGCGGCTGTATCTTGCGCACATAAGATTTCAGGTGAAGTTTTGGACAAGAAACTCCATCATACTTTGCAAAGATTAGTATTTTGAATTTGTGGGGAATGACAACCCCACAGATCAAACCCAAATAATCAAAATCCAAACCAGGGACGGCTTGAATATCGAAGGCTTTGAACCTGTCTTCTAACTGCTTGTACTTGACATCGGCGGGTGGATACTGCTCGTCAAAATAATCATCATCAAACGCTTGATCATTAATAGAGTCAGCCTGGGTACTCTTAACCTCACCAATCTGATTCTCTTCTTCTTCAGATGAGTCTTCCACTACCGGGATCTGACGAACCGAATCCTTGAACCTTCTTCCCATGTTGACCAGGGCTCTCTTCTTGGGTTTCTCCTTAACTGCCAGTGTTGTACCCCAAAAGTTTACCTCCCATATTTCTCAAAACATTTCAAGTGAGGTCTTCAAATTGCTCAAGGAAGTCCAAGGGTTGACCAGACAAGCTCTCTCCTAAGGCAGTCTACCTCAAATTAGGGTTTCATGTTGCATCAAGATACTTGAGTCCAAGGGATCCCAAATTTTCACCTTTGTCCTAATATGTTCTCAAGATTATCCATGTCAAGTTTCAAGCCCTACAGAGAGAGTTTGCTCAGTCAATTGCTCAAAAGCCTGAAAATCGACTGTGCTAGGGCAAAAGTCAATTGTGGCCCACATACAATTAAACTTCAAGATTTTTGGTCAACATTCTCATTTTGAAGTATTATTAATCATTTGATCAAGGGTTGATCATGATTCATCAATGATTGCTCACAACTCATCAAAATCCAAAAGTTGCTAAATTAGGGTTTTGCAGGAAAAGTCAACTCAACTTTGACCAAGAATAACTTTCTCATAATTTATGAGAAATGACCCATCCA
The DNA here is from genome assembly GCA_948472305.1 of Vicia faba. Classification (NCBI taxonomy): domain Eukaryota; kingdom Viridiplantae; phylum Streptophyta; class Magnoliopsida; order Fabales; family Fabaceae; genus Vicia; species Vicia faba. The sequence continues at coordinate 265,935 of CATIWC010001055.1, forward strand.
AATCTCATTTTGAAGAGGATGCAATTCTATACAATCCATATTCATCTCCCAAGTTCAAAATATGCACTCACAAGAAGTTATGAATTTGGATATTATAGGGCATTTTGAAAAGTCAACAAAAACACCTTTTTTGTCAAAGCTTCATACATGAACATGGAAGACTCAATTGAGATGATAACAAAAGGGTTGCTTAGAGGACATCTAAAGCTCTCTAAAAAGTCCAAGAACACCCTCATAGAGTCAAAATTGAGGAAGTTATGCATTGGTGAAGTTGACCTTTTTTGCAAAATTGTCAAAGGTCAAAAGTGCCTGAAATTGCAATTTTTGTCAAATGGGCCTAACTTTTTGTACTTGGTTTAAGTTTGTAACATGGTACACGAGCCCTAGATCTTTCCACTTGTCTTTATCTTATTTTTTCTATTTATTTTGATTTTTTATTTCAATTAAATCAATTTAAATCAAAATAAATCATGAAAATATTCAAACCATCCAAACCTTAAGATTTTGTGCACATTTCAGGTCCCATATACAACTAACAAGTGAATCAAATCGTGCAAGGCATAGGTGTACATAAAAAGATTGATTTAGGCCTATTTTTGGAAAGACTTTCATGGAAATCAAATCAAGATCAAGAATCATAATTGACAAAGATTGAAGGCATATTTGTAACCCTAATTCGTTCCTTGGTATATAGTGGGCGATTGCAGACCAAAAATACAAGGTTTTAGAGGCGTGTAGAGAGAGAAACAAACTTGAAAAAACTCAAAGAAAGTGGTGATCTAATTTTGTACTTCCAGGCAGTTTCAAGACTCCTAAGCCATCTCTTTCGTTTCCTAGACACTCAAGGAAGCCATAGCAATCAAAAGAAAGCATTTTCCTGCACTGAAACTCACTGTAAGTGATTCACGACCTTGACTTTTTCTTAAAATCGAATCACATAATTTTGGCACTTGTAGCATGAATTACCTACATATTCTTATTCCTTGAAGCATTTGCAAGCTATTCATAATCATTAATTGCATTTTCGCTAATTGTATAGGAATCCACCATTGTTAGGGTTTCGTTTTGTGTCTTGGGTTTTTCCTGTACAAGAAAAATTGGTCCACAAGAAGGGCACCATGTTGCTCAGCAGGCCAAGGCGATTTGATCTATAGCATTAGAATCCATTTATCGTGCCTGTATTTGATTTTGAAATGTGCAGGGGTTATAGCTACGGACATTTGTCTGTAGGTAAAAGTCACTGAACCTTTTAGCAACGGAGAGAGGACAGGGACGATGGCGTGGCAGCCCCTGATTGCTTCGTTTGAATTTCGCACGGATAATTCATATTTTGTTTGTTTTTCTAATATATTGTTTAATTGTTATTTGACATACAACACGCGCACGCAACTCAGTTGGTAACAAGACAGGTGGAAAAGGCCATAGGACCTGGGTTCGAATCCCAGGTCCCCCATATATTTCATATTATTTTCAATTGTATGATCAGGCACGCACACAGGCGTAAGGTCCACCATATGCCTTCAAAGTTCCACCACTAAGATCTCCAGGAGGCCAAATCTGAAGGCCATTACACGAGGGTCCACCAAAAGCCTTAGTCAATGCACAACATGGGAACATGGAGGTCAAACGTGGGTCAATTTGTTTTGGGCTCAGAAAGTTGCTATTCACACCCCTCCAAAATGCTAACAAACATGCCCAATATTCTTTTCCTTTCCTTTTATATTTTCTTTTATTTGATTTATTTAATTATTTTACTAACACAAAAATTAATTCTTTTTATAAAAAAAATCATAAAATCAATTTTTCATCAAAATTAGATTTAGGCTTTATTTTTTATAAAAATTAATTTAGTTAGTTAATTTAGTTTATTAGATAACTTTAATTCTTTTTGTAAATAAATTAAAATAAATTAGAAACTAGGGTTTTTGTCTAATTTTATTTTTATTTTTCTTTTCTAAAAAATAACCAAAAACACAAAAATAGGTCAAATAATTTTTTTTTAATTAATTTAATTTAATTAGTAATTAATTTTGTATTTAATTTAAAACCTTATTCTTTTTTAAATAATAAAAAACAACCAAAAAATAATTTCTCTTTTAATTAGGTTAGACGGGGTCAAAACCCTAATTTCCTTTTATTCTCTATTCGTCGCGCGTTTATTTATTTCTATAATATTGATGTAATTGCTCATGGGATGTAATAGATTAATTAGGACTTTTTTTCGTTTATTTATCGTTTTAGCGGGTTTTTTTTGGCTATGTAATTAATACCCGAAGCCTTGTAATAGCGTAGTTTTATTTTCCGCATTTTAATTTTGCCAAAATATTAACTGTTAGATGTATGATATTAGGGTTGCATGACAAGACTGTATGTAAACTTTAAAATGGTTAGCAAACCCTAAATGTGCAAAGATAATAACTTGAAATTGAATCACTCGCACATGCACACTCTTAGGGTATACTCCCACTTTGGTTGCCTTCGGTAAACGATCATTAAGTATAAAACATTTTAGTGGTCGCCCTCTTGTCTAAACAAAAGATCAAAGTCCCATTCGGAAATGTTTCCTCGGAAAGGTTGCCTCGGAAATGTTACCTCGAATATTGATCTTAAGACATTAGGGTTATTACTAAGACGTCCTAACATTGCTTCAGTGATCGTAAATCTCTTTCGAATTGACCCTTACAACTCCAACGACAGTTCTACCTACTCACTAATAATAGGATAGCGCTGTCTAAAGGAAACGAACATAGAATAATTCTTTTTTTGAGTAGGTAGATGCTAGTAGGTACTTGCTCAAAACAAACAAACCTTTTCCACACTTACACTCTTTTCAAACAAAGTTTTTTCAAAACAACTTCGTAACACTCTTGAAGACAGAAGCAAGGGTTAAATCAAAGTCAAACAAAAACTTTTTTTCAAATTAAACACACACAAGCCATTTTGAAAATGATGAGCAAGTACCTAAGAGCCCGTGGAAAACCACGGATAGAAAGGGTGCTAATACCTTCCCTTTCTATAATCTACCCCCCGTATTCAAAATCTCGAAAAAGGAATTTTTCTGTGCTTTTTTTCCTTTCCAGTTGGATAAAATAAAAGTCGGTGGCGACTCTTGCTTACCGCGACATTTTGCAAACACAAACGCAAAATGCAACCCAGCATTTTCCTAAAACAAGTCTGGTTCTGCCACCGTATCACAGAACTGACGACTCTGTTGGGGACTTAATAAGTGGGGTATACCTTAGGATTAGTTCATCATATTTGCTTCTATTGTTTGATTTGATTGCTTTACTTTTGAGGGCTTTGTATTGGAGTTACTATAGATCTTAACCCGGATCTGGGGGACACCTTTTAGGTAAGTAGAAATAAACGGTGAGGGAATTGTACAATGTAGACCGATATGGTTGAAGCAATAGCTACGTTGATGTGGTACATTGGTTGGTACCGGTATCCCTTGTGGAGAAACGAGGAGAATACGGGGCTGCTATGTGTGTCGTTAAGCATCAACTGACCTTAGAACCTATAATTGACCAACTTGGCCATAGGAAGTAGTGAGATAGCCGGTCTTGGTATAAAGCTGGGAACTGGTTGATACTCGATACTACACTCATTGAGACCATACTCTCGAGATAGTTCCGACCGCAAGAAAAGATTGCGTGAGCTGAAACCATGACCGATGGAGGATGGTCAGTGATATTGAGAACCTCTAGAACCCGGTTACTATTATTAGTACAGGTTGAAACCAACTGAACTTCAAGAGGGTAATACCTAGACCCCATGCAAGCCTGAAACTTAAGGGCTCTTGTGTGACTTGTTTGCCTTTACCATGTTTGTTACCTGCTGTTGTACCCCAAAATTTGCCCTCCCTTTTTCACAAGAAATCACAACCCTATGGTTTTCTCAGATTTTTAAGATTGGTTTAGGAATCGATCAAACAGACTTTTCTTTGGCAGTAAATCAAGAATCAGGTTTTCTCTCGTATTTCTCAAAAGAAATTGAATCCACAGAAATTCAGTTTACTGTTACATTGTTTTCACACTTTTCAAAGTTTGTTGTAAGGTTAACTGATTATTCTCAAAGCCTGATTATCTGGGATGAGAGATGAGACTTTTATTTGGAATATTAAGGCATCTGCTTGTTAATGGAGTGAAAGGTTTGCCGGTTAATGGAATGCTTGCTTGTTTATTATATAATGCATATTGTGATTGGAACACTGATGCAAGGTTACGAGACTGCAAAGTTTTTGATTATTTGGAATTTAAGTTATCTGGATTAGAATTGGTGAAATGCAGTTTCAATTATTTTTTATGTGAGAATCTTAAATAATAAAGTAAAGGTGCAAGGAAGAATGACAATAGAAAAATTCTTTTGGATAAAGAATTTTTATTCATTTTAAATGTTGTTACAAAATTATTTGAATATTGTAAGTTTACAACTTATAGTATTTAAAATAATAATTGTTTATGATAAATAGAAAATAAATCTAAGTCTAAAGCCTAAACTCCATTGCCCCATGCTCAAGATCTCTTGCTTCCTCTTCTTCCTCTATCGTCCAAGTTGCTTTCACCTGAAAAAGAAGAAAGAAAAGAAAATTAGTACAAGAATTTTGAAATGAAAAAGAAAGAAAAAAATCATCATTAAAATTGGTCGTCTGGAATCAGAATGCTTATTTTTTCATCACACTTTATTTTTTTCTCTGCAAATAACAAGAAGATTGCTCTTCTAGGTTCACAAAGAGAAAATTAAAAAAAAAATAAATTTAAAAATGCAAGCATACAAGGCAAGCTGAATTTCAAAGGCAAACAGGCGCCAAAACTATCAAACTAAGCAAACCAAACATGGCAGCCAAACCAAACTGAGTTACAAATTCAAAGGGGCAAACATGCGCCAAAACTGCCAAAGCATGAGTCAAACACATATATAATGCAGCAGCAAGCAAAGTCCCAAATTCAGCTACAGAACAAATTGCCCAAAACCAAGTTACAAGACAAATTGGATAAATGTAGCAATGCAACATGGAAACAGAAAAATACAGCAGGCAAAAGTAAAACAATAAGAGGTAACCCACTTGACAAGTCAAAGCTTGTCAAAAAGCTGTCATCATTTTCCAGAGACCATTTTTCAGAAATATAATATAATAAGCAAAAAGTGCTTATTGGAGAGAGAGAGAGAGAGAGAGAGAGAGAGAGAGAGAGAGAAAGAGAGGACCTTTTGTGAAAAGTTTGCAGTTTGGCTAAAGCAGGTTGTCACAAGTCAAATAACAAGAGGATATAAAACTATCTAACTGCATAAACAGCAAAGGGAGATACTTGGCCAAAAAACCCAAAACAAACTCAAAAGCCTGCACAACTTGCAAACTTGCAAACCTGCTATTAAAACAACAAACACTCCCAAAAACATGTTAACAAACTATAAACCCTCAAACATTCAACAAGCCAAGCTTGCTCAAACAACAAGCATAGCCAGAACAGAACCAAAAACTACAAACCATAAGCCTAGCAAAAAACTGCCAAGCTAAGTTACACAAACCTGTCAAACTACAAACCACAAGCCTAGCAAAAAACTGCCAAGCCAAGTTACACAAACCTGTCAAACTACAAACCACAAAACCTGCAAAATTGTTAACAATTCCAAAACCAACAATTCCAAAAACTACAAACTCAGCAAGCCCACCAACAAAGCTTGCCCAAACTGCCCAACAAAACACCATAACAGTTTCACAAACTAACAACAACCATAAGCTGCAAACCAGCTTTCAAACATGGCATACAAAAATCAGTAACAGTATCCTCATCAATATTCAATATCAAAGAAAGAGGAAGAGGTTTCAGAAACTTGTAACAAGTTTCATCATCAACCAAATCTCAACATCAAGCAAAACAAGTTTCAGATTTTTATTCATCATCAACAAAGAGAAAGGAAGAGTTTTAGAAGCGAAGCCAACATTGTTTCAGAATCAAGTTCATCATCAACAAAATCAAGCAAAACAGTTTCAGAAATTTATCATCATCAACAACAAAGAACAAACAGTTTCAGAAGCAGATTTCATCATTAACCATCAAAAGCCAAGAGAGAGGGCAGAGTTTTGGAAGCAAAAAGCAAGAGTTTCAGAAATTTGTCGTCATTAACAATAAGCAAAAAAAACAAATTTTCAGAACTTTCATCATCATCAAATAACATTCAAATCTTAAAGAACCAAAGAGAAATACCAGAAGCGAAGCTAGTCATCATCTTCCCCGCCTCCGGCCACGAGGAACGCCGCCACCAACTCCGTCTCACCTTTCCTCTCCATCTTCCCCAAGGTATAATTTTCTCAAATTCTTTACTACATCATATTCATAAACATCAAAGGATTAAAAAAAACTGAACATGCAAGCAAATCAAACGAAGGAAAGCAAACTGTAAAACGCGAACGAAATGAAATCATATCGTTCGAACAGGGCCTTGGATCATCGTGAAGAGGGGAGAGAGTTAGGGTGGCGCTCCGGCAACCTGGGGGCTTAAGGGAGAATCAAGCATCGTTGGTTTGAGGAAGATGAAGAGGAGAGAGTGATAGAACGACACCGCTGTGTCCACAATAACAAACCCTCATTGCTTCTGAAACCCTAAAAAATTGTACAAAGAATTTCTCCTTGGGCCTGTCCACGCAACTCCCATAAGCCCATAACGTTTCTGCCTGCACCCCCTTCCTCCTGATTCCTGTTTTTGTTCTTCTCCATTTTTCATTTGGGCTTTAGCATATTTCACAAATCCCTGGCCCATGACCCTTCTTAATTTCTTTTCTTTAAGCAAAATGTTATTGTTTTAATTTCAACCCTTTTTTTTAGTTAATTTTAGTTTTTTTCTTTATTATATAATTTTGTTTCACACCATAAAAACACCAAAAAAATAATAATAGAGTTTTTCGCTTAAATTAAATTTTCTTTCTTTTAAGATTTTTTTCATAATAAAAATACAAGGAATATTAGAAACATTAATTTAAGTAATTTTTTCTTTCTTTAAAAACTTTTCTTTTCATAATTCATAAAACACAAGAAATAATAATATAATACTTAATCTTTCTTTTTTTTAGAACATATTTTATTTATTTATTTATTTTTAAGTTAACAAATACATGCATTTCATAATTTTTTATTCTCTTTATTTTTATGTTTTGTTATAGCTTTATATTTGAATTGCAACGATTCGATTTGGTTGTAACCCATAATGTTTGGGACATTATTATTCTTGTGAGACTCATCCCCATTTGTAAATAATTGTACCCCCATCCCCAGATACTTTTGTAATAGCTTAGAATTTAATTCTCGCACTTTATGCTTTCAAATATGCCATTATTAGAGATTAGGGTTTGTATGCGAAAATCTAAAATCAATCGCTAGATGACCTAATACAAGAATCAAAATGCATGAAAATGACAAACACAATGCACACTTGCACTTCTAGGGTAACCTCGCTTGTTGCTTCAGAAAATGCAATCATGTCCCTCGAATATGAGACACTCTAGCAAATGCCCCTTCGATAAACAAAGATCGTAGCCCCTCGATGACCCTCGATGTTGCCTTCGATGAAACAATCTCGTCCCTTACAAAATTGCTAGAGCGTCTCACAAGTTGCTTTCAATGATTGTATGCGATGATCCGCGCCTGTCCCGTTTAACATCCTAACACAAGGTTATTCACCAAATACAATTGTGAAATAACACTGTCAAAAGGGTTAAAAACATAAGAAAAGATCTTTGAGTAAAATAGGGTAGACAACTCTTAGTTACTCAATCAAAAGCTTGCAAAACATCCTTGCCACTTTCAAACACACATCACAACACAATTTCAAAACAAACTTTTAAAACATTGAAATATCTTTTCAAAAAGACAAACACCTTTGTATATATTCAAACAAGAATCATTACAAAGGTTGCCTAAGACAAGGCCTCTTTTTCAAAGCATTTTCAAAAACCACACACAAAGCACCATTTTAAACAATTGAAAAGCAAAGGCAAGTGATCTAAACAAGTAACTAAGAGCCCATGGAAAACCATGGACGAAAAGGGTGCTAGCACCTTCCCTTTTCATAATCTACCCCCCGAACCCGAGAAAACATCTCAAAGGTCTTTCATGTTCTTTTTTACCTTTCCTTTGGATAAAATAAAAAGTCGGTGGCGACTCTTGCTAAACCGCACAATTGCAAACACAAACGCAAAACCTCAAGTCAGTTCTCCCACCGTATCACAGAACTGGCGACTCTGCTGGGGAGAAATTCTAAAAGTGGGGTTACCTTAGGGTTTTAGATCACTTTTGCATGCTTATCTTGTTTGCCTTGATTGCTTTACATTTGGTTCTATTGTTTGGGCTTGAAATCCTCTACCCGGATTTGGGAAACATTTATAGGTAAATAGCAATACATTGTGGAAACTGTGCGGGGTATGCCGACATGGTTGAAGCAATAGCTATATTAGTGCGACATATTTGTGGGTACCGGTAGCCTTTGAGTTAATCAAAGAGAATACGGGGCCGCTGAGTGATGTCATGAAGCACTAATGGACTTTTAGAATCTTTACTTGACCAACTTGGTCTTTTTTAGGGGTAGTGAGATGACCGGCTTTGGTGCAGTCCGAAGTTGGTAGATACTCGATACTACACTCATTGAGGGTTGCTTTCTTGGAATATTTCGGTCGCCAGTAAAGTGGCTAAATCGAAACAATGAACATAGAAAATAATCCAATGATATTGAGCTCCTTAGAACCCGGTTACTATTTATAGGACAAGTTGAGCCAACTAACTTCAAGAGGGTACTTACCTATGAAACCCCATGCAAGCCAGAAACTAGGATCTTGTGTGATTTGCTTGTACATATGCTTGTGCATACATCATGAACATCATGGAGCATCATATGCATCCACTAACCATTTCAAGGGTTTAGATCTTCATCTTTGTTCTTGTTTTGTAGGTCATGGAATCTCTTCGCAGGAAAACAATCCAAGTCAACCTTATGAGAATCCCTCCTCAACTCAAGGAGCTTACTTCCAAGATTCCAGAGAATTCTCTCTTCAGTGAAAGACATGGTATACTCCTTAACTTGGTCAACTCCAACATTGAAGAAGACATGGTGAAAGTTCTCTTCCAATTCTTTGACCCCCTTCACCATTGTTTCACATTCCCTGATTACCAACTAGTACCTACTTTGGAGGAATTTTCTCAACTCCTGAGGATTCCTATTCTTCATCAACTACCCTACAACGGTACGGAAAAAGAACCAAAGCCTGAAGATGTTGCTCAAGCTTTACACTTGCAACCATCTGATACCAAAGGTCATTGGGAAACCAGAAGTGGTGTCAAGGGTTTCTTGGAAAAATTTCTGTTTGAGAAAGCACAAGACTGCTAGAATTCTCTAGATCTACAAGCTTTTGAGTAGATCTTAGCACTTCTCATCTATGGGTTATTCTTGTTCCCAAACCCTGATCAACTTATAGATGTGAATGCTGTCAAGATTTTCATATCTCGAAATCCCGTGTCTACTTTGCTTGGGGACATCCTACACTCATGTTACACACGAACAATGAGGAAAAGAGGTGTTCTCAGGTGATGTACTCCTCTTCTAGCAAGGTGGTTTATTTCGCACCTTCCCCAGTCAGTCTTGAAGAATGAACAAGGCTTGAGGTGGTCACAACGGTTGATGACTCTTACCCACTCTGATGTTCATTGGTGTTCTCGATCCAGAGAAAATATCATCATCATTGATCATTGTGGGGAATTCCCTAATGTCCCACTACTTGGAATTAGGGGAGGTGTGATCGGTGGAAATAGAACTGACTGTTTTGAAATGCTGGTTCGCGAAATGTCGCGGTAAGCAAGAGTTGCCACCGTCTTTTATGTTCTCCAACAAGGAAAGGACAAAAGCACAGCAAAATTCCTTTTCGAGAATGTTTCTCGGTTCGGGAGGTAGATTTATAGAAAGGGAAGGTGTTAGCACCCTTTCTATCTGTGGTTATCCACAGGGTCTTAGGTACTTGCTCACTATGTTTTCAAAAATTGTTTGCTTTTCTTGTGTTTGTGGGTTTTGAAAAAGTTTCGTTTGAAAACTTCTAGGTAACTCTTGTATCAGTCCTCAAGAGTGTATGAAGTATCTGTTTGAAAACTTTTTGAAAGTGTAGGTGCGAAAAGTGGTTTTTGTTTTTTGAAAGAGCAAGTACCCAGGAGAAATCTACCTACTCTAAGGAATTAAACTGTGTAAGAGTCCTTTAGACAGTACTATCCCACTATTGAGAAGTAGGTAGCACCGTCGTCGGAGTTATTCGGGTTAATTCGATTATTAGGGACATGTGTGGTCACCAAAGCAATAGTAGGACGCCTTAGCGGTAACCCTAATATCCTGGATCCTTTTTATCCGAGGCAACCGTTTCGAGGCAACTGGATCTTTAGACAGGAGGGCGACCTCTAAAACACCCTATACTTGATGACCACCTAGAGGCAACCAAGTGAGGCGTACCCTAGGAGTGGCATGTGCATGTGTGTCAGGTTCATGTTAAATTATCTTGTACATGTATCATGGTGATCTACGAGTTGTTTTTAATTTTCATACAAGTCTTGCATGCATAATTAACAGTTAATAGTTTACGGGAAATAAAGTGCGGAAAATTGAATCTACGCTATTACAAGGCGTGGGTATATACATCGCCAAAAACAAACCCTTTGGAAAAAATAAATTGCGAGAAAATAAAAGAAAGCGGTAAAAGAGGTCCTAATTAAGGTATTACATTCCCGGAGCAGATACATCAATATAATAAAAAATAATAATGCGCAAATAGAAATTTAATCGGGGACGTCCTTAGGGTTTTGACCCTTTTTGAGAAAAAGAAAGAAAATTGGTCCTTTTTTGCAATTAATCAAATATTAAACCTAATAACTAATTAATTAATAATTAAAAGAAAAAAAGTATTTTTGTGTTTTTTATGTTTTAATGAAAATAAAAAGAAATTAAAAGTCAAGAAAACCCTAATTCTAAGTTTGTTTTATATTTGTGAGAAAAAAGTCAAAGTTAACCTAATTAATAAAAAGACTAAATTAATTAATTTACATTTATTTACAAAATAATAATTGATAGTGAAAATAATAAATAATAAAAATAAACAATATTTTAAGTTTCTGATTTTTATTATGAAAAATAATTTATGAATTAATTAGATAATAGTAATAATAATTATTAGAAGAAAATAAAAAGAAAGAAAATAAAAAGAAATAGAAACCAGGGGGGGTGTTGGACCCTTAGGAGGTTTTGTTAGCAAGTTTCCATCCCATTAAGCTTAAGCCTTTGTTGACTTCTGGGATTGTCCAGGTACTCGTTGACCAGGAATACCATAGTCCTCCCCTCTGGACCATTAGATTGATGCACAAGGACACACGACGCATTGTTGGTTGGAGGCACATGGTGGACATCATGGGGAATCCTGCATGCAATCACATTAGAAAAAATAGAAACAATGTTTGGGTGGACCTGGGAATCGAACCCAGGTCCCAATGGTTGCATGACAGCACATTTACCACTGAACCACTTGCCTGCATTTGTTAGTATAATGATTATTAAATATAATATAAAAAAGCAATGCATAGATTGTAAAACAAATAAAGCGCGCCTTTTATTCAAACCAGCCAACCACGTCTCAACACGCAAACATCTTCTTCGTTCACCTGTAAAAACAACAAACAGATAGCGGGGGTTTTTAACCCCCACAAAACCAGATGACCGATAATAGCGAATAGGATCCTAGGCCATATAAATATTTCGCGACATGTGCTTTGGATTCGTCTGAATGCAACGAGTTCAACCATATGCGTTTGGGATTCTAATTTTTCTTGTACAGCAAAGCCCTAATTTTGAAGCTTGGAAACCCTAAAATCCATTAATGGTGATTTCTGTTTCAGGGCGTTTCAGTCCAATTAACCTATGCCAAAAGCTTTGTATGAACTCAAGCAATGCAGAACAAGGGTTAGGACATGTTAATTATGCACAAATCATGAGTTACGATTATGAAAAAGAATAAGCAAACTGTGAGTCTGTTTAAGGTGTTTTCTGGAGCTTTAGCACGCGAATTTGATTGCAAAACGTATCTGGGGATCCCTGCAAGGTATTAGAAACCACAAAAGCCCTTAAATTGGCCTGGAAGGTTGAGAACAATTTTGAGTTTTCTTGATTTTTCCTCAATATGCTTATGGTGTTTTTGCAGCAATTTGCACGTGTGATGCATTAGGGTTAGCTTCAGTATATATAATAGAACTGATTTAGGTTAAAATCTTGGTCAAAGATCCATGGAATTATGATTTGTATATTTGATTTTCAATCAAATATTTTTCAATCTTTTTGATTGAAAAACCTTGCCAAATTGGGAGATTTTGGTCCCCTTGATGTGCACACGAAATCTCCAGCTTGTCTTGAGCTTATTTGCTTCACAAAAGATTGAGAAAAACATATCTTGATATTTTCCTACATTTTAAATCAATTGAATGAATTAATATTAATAAAAAATCCAATTAATTAATAGAAAATGAGAAAATAAATTCAAATAATCCCAATGGGTCGTGCATAGGCCTTGGACAATGTTTCAAGAAGAAATTTGAGGCCCATTAGCAAAAATGATGTGTTTTGAGCAAAGTTGACTTTTGCAAATTCACAAACATTTCCCAACTTCTCCAATGCATATCTTGCTCAATTTTGATCATATGAACATGTTCTTAGACATTTTGGAAAGGTCTTGAAGTCCTTTAACTAATGCCTTTGGTCCCATGTCATTTGGATTTACCAATCTCAAGTTATGGTCTTTGACTTAAAGTGCCTTTTTGTTGACTTTTGAAATTGACCTATAATGTAGAAATTGATAACTTTTTGTGAGAGCATTTATTGTTCTTGTAATGTGAAGATGAGTTGTAGTAAATGTCATCCCCTTCAAAATGAGCATTGGATGGGATTTTTCTGATGAACCATGAGAAAGTTATGCCCTGGTCAAGTTACAGTTGACTTTTCTGCTGTCTCAAAATAGTAACTTTTGCATCTTTGATGATTTTTGAGCCATGCTTGTAGAATCATGATCAAGACTTGATCAAATGATGATTGTGAGCTCAAAATAAGATGTTGGCCAAAAATTCTGACTTTTGACTGCAAAATGACCATTTTATCCCTACAGTTGATTGTGAAGCAAATGAAGCTTTTGACTGTGCAATTTGCCTCTGTGAGTCTTAAAACTTGACATGTAGATGCTTGACAATGTATATAGGCCTATGAGACTTGTTTGAGCCATTGAAAACCTCAAATTCCTTGAAAGAACCAAAACCCTAATTTTGATTGGCTTAAGAGGCATTTGGATTGTGCAATCCTTGAGCAAATCTTGAACCATTTGGAGATGATTCTTGATAAACCTTGAAGAATATGGGAGGGCAAATTTTGGGGTACAACAGGAGGCATTACCTACAACCCATGTTTATCTCTGAGGCAATTTGGGTATGCCCGAAGAGATGGCCCTCATGACATGCTGATTCCTGACTTGGTTTTTGACTTTGACAACGACGCTCAAGGACTTCGACAAAGGTTTATCCGAGCATGGAGGATGCCCAACAAAGTGGACAGTAAGACACTGGGGCACAAGAATTCCATCCCTCTTGAGCCTTGTAAGATTAAGATTGCGCCTAAGAGGGGGGGTGAATTAGGTGATGGTTGATTTTTGACTTATTTTATACTTTCTGGTTTTGATTTAGTGCTTTGAAAACTGTAAAGTGCAGAAAGTAAAGAGACACGGAGAATTATCCTGGTTCCTTCCACAACCCGGAAGTACGTCCAGTCCCCTTGCAAACACGCAAGAGATTTTACTATATTGTTAGAACTTTTACAAGACTCTTCCTAGTCTTATCCACTAAAGAACCTAACAAATAACCAAGAACACCCTCTTGGATTTCCAATAAGTCTAATGAGAACAATCCTCTCAAAAGATACCTCTTGTTTCCAACAATGGACAACAAGGAACAAAAATAATCTAATACTTAATTCCAACAATCCTGGAAATAAGTTACACTTTGTATGTTTTTATGAAGTATGATTTCTTGAAAGATGTTGATCACTTAGAGTGACTTCTTTGAAGTTTCTTCTTTCTTCTCTTGTAAGCAATTCAAACTGTAACACAATGGTTAGATAATGCTCAAAGATTTCTGTTCTTTATATGTGTGAAAGTGCAGAAAATCTTTGTTCTTAAAAGTTAAGAAATATGAAGTTTGAATATTTTACAAAGTTCAGATTTTTTGCAAGAGAAGAGATTTTTATGATTTGAAATATTTTGTAATATATAGTAATCAAGATACCTTTCCAAAAGGACACTTTTCTGTTTGTAAAACTTGACAAGATGCAATGTTTGATCATGCAACTATTGGAGAAAAGGTATGAAGGATATCTTGAAACCATTTCAGATTTTTCAAAATTTTCAATGTGCAAATCGATTAACATAACATGCAAATCGATTGCACGTGTTTGTAACGTTCAGAATTTCAAAAAATTTGAAGTGTAAATCGATTAGCATGTTGTGTCAATCGATTTACATGTGTTAAAAAATCAGTTTGTTCTGTGATCAATCGATTTACACAACATGTCAATCGATTGCTGGCAGGAGCAAACAGTTTTTGAAAAAGCATGTGTAAATCGATTTACACAAGATGTTAATCGATTTACAGCAGAGAAAAACTTAGAAAATTGTTTTGAAATATAATTGAAGTGATGTGGCAAGTGTGTATATCATTTTTGAGCATTTCTAATCAATGTAGTTTAATTGAGAATTGATATACTTGATTGCTTGCCAACTTCCTTGAAGCTTTGAGTGAATGATGCTTTAAGATGATTTCCACTTCTTTTCCTTCTTTCCATAATGCTTGTTTGTCTTTCATCAAACTCGCTTGTTTGTCTTTCATCAAAACTAAAGTTGAGTTGAGGCTTGAGATTACATTCTCCCCCTTTTTGATGATGACAAACCATTTTCCTTTATGTGTTGATCAGAATTTGAGCAAAAGGTGTTTTCTCCCCCTGAGAAGATTTCTCCCCCTATGGAGAAAAAGCTTTGAAAGTTTGCTCTGTAAAGATAATGAAAACAAACAACCATAAAGTGCTATTACATCCTTCTCCCCCTTTGACATTATCAAAAAGAAGGGAAAGATGCAACAAGAAATGATACTTATAACAGATTGAAACATATTTGCATAAAAGAAAGATTAAGTAAAAATGCTTCAGCTTCTGTGGTAAATCGATTTACCCCTTGGTTAAATCGATTTACACAGAACATTTTTCATAAAAAGTAATTTTCGTTCAGTGGTAAATCGATTTACATATTGTGTAAATCGATTTACACACAAGATTTTATTAAAAAAAATGATTTTGCTTCAGTAGTAAATCGATTGACATATGGTGTAAATCGATTTACTTAAAGAGAAAATTTAAAACATCATTATTTTTAACATTTGAAACAATGTCTAACCACATATATATGTACATTAAGGTATAGTCAAGGATTGAGTGCACCTTAAATATCTTGTTCATCGAGGATTCCAAGTTCACGACGAATTTTGAAAAATGCATCCTTTGCAAGTGGTTTTGTGAAGATGTCCGCGAGTTGATTTTGAGTGTCCACAAATGTGATCTCGACATCTCCTTTGAGTACATGGTCTCGAATGAAATGATGTCTGATGTCAATGTGTTTCGTCCGGGAATGCATAACTGGATTTTTCGTAATATTGATCGCGCTTGTGTTATCACATCGAAGAGGAATGCATCCAAGGTTTACTCCATAGTCAAGTAATTGTTGTTTTAGCCAAAGAATTTGAGCGCATCCACTTCCAGCCGCAATGTATTCTGCTTCGGCAGTGCTGAGAGCTACGCTTGCTTGCTTTTTGCATGACCATGAAACCAAGGCATTTCCAAGAATGTGACATGTTCCACTTGTACTTTTGCGATCAGTTTTGCAACCTGCATAGTCAGCATCAGAATAACCAACTAGATTGCACATACTACCTTTTGGATACCATAATCCGACGTTGGTTGTTCCTTTGAGATATTTTATTATGCGCTTGACTGCTGCAAGGTGAGACTCTTTAGGATTGGCTTGATATCTTGCACATAGGCAAACGCTGAACATAATGTCAGGTCTACTTGCTGTTAAATAAAGGAGTGAGCCAATCATTCCACGATACTTAGTTATGTCAATAGAGTTTCCTGATTCATCTGGGTCAAGATAGGTGCCGGATCCCATAGGAATTGCACTTTCTTTGCTACTTTCCATCTCAAACTTCTTTATAAGGTCTTTGCAATATTTTGATTGGTTTACGAAGATTCCATGTTTGAGTTGCTTAATTTGAAGACCAAGAAAGAAATTCAATCTTCCCATCATAGACATCTCAAACTCTCCTTGCATCATAGACGAAAATTCCTTGCACATATTTTGGTTAGTTGAACCGAAAACGATATCATCTACATAGATTTGTACAAGTAAGGTATGATGATTAACATTTTTTATGAAGAGAGTGGTATCAACTTTACCCTTTACAAACCCTTTTTCACATAGGAATGCGCTTAGTCTATCATACCAAGCCCTTGGTGCTTGCTTCAGCCCATAGAGAGCTTTCTTCAGTTTGAAGACATGATTAGGATGTTTGAAGTCTTCAAATCCGGGAGGTTGCTTTACATAGACTTCTTCATTTATGAATCCGTTGAGAAATGCGCTTTTTACATCCATTTGAAAAAGTTCAAAGTCCAATGAGCATGCATATGCAAGTAATAGTCTTATTGCTTCCAAACGTGCTACCGGAGCAAAAGTTTCTTCAAAATCAATTCCTTCCTCTTGGTTGTATCCTTGAGCAACTAGTCTTGCCTTGTTTCGAGTGATTATTCCATTTTCATCCATCTTGTTTTTGAAAACCCATTTGGTTCCAATGATACGTTTATTTCCTGGATTAGGAACAAGTTCCCAAACTTCATTCCGCTCGAATTGGTTTAACTCTTCTTGCATGGCAAGGATCCATTGATCATCTTCTAGTGCTTGAGCCACTTTAGTAGGTTCAACTTGAGATACAAACGCCATATTTAAGCATGCATCCTTAAGATTTAGTCGAGTAGATACTCCTTTGCTAATATCTCCAATTATATTGTCAATTGGATGATCACGATGAGTTCTCCATTCTTGAGGAAGATCATCATCATTTTCATTTTGATGTGAAAGTTCATGTGTTTGTTCCGGATTGACTATTTTGCCATCTCCGCAGGAAATCTCATGAGATAAATCTATAGAATCATCATCATCACAAATAGCAACTTCCTCCTTGGAGGTGTTAGATTCATCAAAAGAAACATGCATTGATTCTTCTATAGTTAAAGTTCTTTTATTGTAAATTCTAAAAGTTTTGCTAGAAAGGGAGTAACCAAGAAAGATACCTTCATCCGATTTTTCATCGAACTTACCGAGATTGTCTTTGTCGTTGTTAAGGACAAAACATTTGCACCCGAAAATATGAAAGTGAGAGATATTTGGTTTTCTTCCTTTGTAGATCTCATATGGAGTTTTCTTTAGTATAGGTCTTATGATCACGCGATTGCTTACATAACATGCCGTGCTTACCGCATCCGCCCAAAAATATTTAGGCAAACTTGAGTCACTTAGCATGGTTCTAGCAAGTTCCACCAAAGACCTATTTTTCCTTTCAACTACTCCATTTTGTTGTGGAGTTCTTGGTGCTGAAAAATTGTGGAAGATCCCATTTTCTTCACAAAATTCTTCAAATAGACTGTTTTGGAACTCTCCACCGTGATCACTTCGGATTGATGTTATCTTTGATGACTTCTCATTTTGAACTTGTTTTGCATATCTCTTGAATGCCTTGAATGCTTCATTCTTGTGCACTAAAAACAAAGTCCAAGTGAAACGGGAAAAATCATCTACAATAACTAATGCATAAATGTTACCTCCGAAGCTTCTTGTTCTAGATGGACCAAAAAGATCCATGTGCAACAATTGAAGTGGTCTTGTTGTTGAAACCACATTCTTTGGTTTGAAAGTTGATTTGGTCTGTTTGCCCTTTTGGCATGCACTACATAATTTGTCTTTGATGAACTTCATCTTTGGTAGACCAATAACTAAGTCATGCTTAACCAATTTGTTCAAGTGCTCCATGTGAATGTGAGCAATCCTCTTATGCCATAACCAAGCGTCATTGTTGTTTACCATAAGACATTGTACCTTCATAGACAAATCATCTAGAGTAATCACAAAAATATTGTTAGATCTTATACCTTTGAGTTTTACCTCATTGGTTGCCTCATCCATAATAAGACATTCTTCTTTGTTGAATTTGATCTTGAACCCTCTATCGCAAAGTTGACTTATGCTAAGAAGGTTGTGCTTTAATCCTTCAACATAGAGAACATCCTCAATTTGAATGGATGGAGGTGTGCCAACTATTCCAACGCCAAGAATCTTTCCTTTGGTGTTGTCTCCATAGGTGACATACCCTTTGGCTTTATGTACTAGATATGAAAATTGGTGTACATCTCCTGTCATATGCTTTGAACATCCACTGTCAAGATACCAAACATTTGAAGTGGATTTCAAGCATACCTACAAAAACAAATTATTTCTTGTTAGGTACCCAAGTTGCCTTGGGTCCTTCATAGTTAGTTCCCTTTTTCACCCATGCATAATGTCCACTAGCCATACTGAAATTTCTAATATAGCATGCATTTGGTGTGTGTCCAATAATACCACAGTAAAAACAATTTGGAACAAATTTACTCTTGTATCTAGGCATTTGTTTTCTTTTAGATACATTAGCCTTTTTCTTTTGATGATTATGAACAACTTGCTTCTTTTCTACTTTCTTGGGATTGGAACTATTACTAGCCTTTACAAAAACAGTGGGATTGTTACTTGGTTTCTTAGTATTCACATAACCAAGACCTCTTTTATCATTAGGATAACGTTGTTGGCTTAGTAATCCTTCCAATCCTATTTGTCCTTTTTCATATCGTTCAATGACTCTTTTCAATTGAACAATTTGAAAGACATTTGATTCACACTTGGAGCATGCAAAGTTTTCCTTTTCTTTTATAAAATTTTGTTTTTGAAGATCAAAATCTTTAGTCATGGTGTCAATTTTTTCTAGACAACTTAGAAGTTCTTTTTCTTGTTTTGACACCTTTTTGTATAAACTTTTGCATTCTTTCAAGAGTTCATCAATTGCACCTTGAACATCATCATCAAAAAGATTAAATTCATTACTAACCTCTTCTTCACTGTCGGAGTGATGCGATGCCATTAAGGCTAAGTTTGCACATTCGTCGCTTTCCGATTCCGATGAACTGCTCATATCATTATCTTCCCATGCTATGTAGGCTTTCTTTTGTTTTGAGTCCTTTCCTTTGAATCCATTTTTCTTTGGGAGATTTGGACAGTTTGGCTTGATGTGTCCTTGCTTTCCACATTCATAACATGAGACATCTTGAGTTGATGTGGAGGCTTCTCTTTTCTTGAAGTGCTTTCTCTTATATGCATGAGATCCGCCTTTGTCATTTCTGCCAAAAAACTTTCCAAGTCTTTTCACTAGAAGCATGAAATTTTCATCTTCTTCCGGATTGTCTTCTTTTACCACTTCTTTTGAATCAATTTTTAAGGCAATGTTTTTGGACTTCTTTTCTAGATTCTCATGTTTTTCAAGTCTACCGAGTTCCGTTTCGTATTCTTGAAGTTTGCCGAATAATGTAGCGGAAGTCATTGCGGAGAGACTCTTCTTTTCCGAGATTGCCGTTACCTTTGGTTGCCATTCCCTAGTCAATGATCTAAGGATTTTCAAGTTGAGTTCATCATTTGACAGGGTTTTACCAAGAGCAATTAAGTGATTTGTCAAATGCACAAATCTCTTTTGTAAGTCAAGAATGGATTCTCCGGGCTGCATTCGAAATAGTTCATATTCTTGACTCAAGGTATTTAGCCTTGATCTTTTTACTTCAGCCGTTCCTTCATGAGTTTGAACCAAGGTATCCCAAATTTCCTTTGCTGTTTTGCAGTTTGAGACACGAAAGAATTCGTCCATACTGAGAGCACCTTGAAGAAGGTTTATTGCCTTTTTGTCATAGAGAACTTTCTTTTTGTCATCGTCGTCCCATACAGTTTTGGGCTTTGCAGACCCAACGCCATTGATTACCGTTATTGGGATAAATGGACCATTTTCAACAGCATCCCATACTTCCTCTCCTTGTGCTTCTAAATGCGCCTTCATGCGTATTTTCCAAAAGTCAAAATATTCACCACAAAATAGAGGAGGCTTGTTGTTACTACCACCATCTCTGAAAACTGGTTGATGATTTGCGGAAGCCATTCTGGATCTCTAGGAGCAGGTTACCTATAACCTGCTCTGATACCAATTGTAAGATTAAGATTGCGCCTAAGAGGGGGGGTGAATTAGGTGATGGTTGATTTTTGACTTATTTTATACTTTCTGGTTTTGATTTAGTGCTTTGAAAACTGTAAAGTGCAGAAAGTAAAGAGACACGGAGAATTATCCTGGTTCCTTCCACAACCCGGAAGTACGTCCAGTCCCCTTGCAAACACGCAAGAGATTTTACTATATTGTTAGAACTTTTACAAGACTCTTCCTAGTCTTATCCACTAAAGAACCTAACAAATAACCAAGAACACCCTCTTGGATTTCCAATAAGTCTAATGAGAACAATCCTCTCAAAAGATACCTCTTGTTTCCAACAATGGACAACAAGGAACAAAAATAATCTAATACTTAATTCCAACAATCCTGGAAATAAGTTACACTTTGTATGTTTTTATGAAGTATGATTTCTTGAAAGATGTTGATCACTTAGAGTGACTTCTTTGAAGTTTCTTCTTTCTTCTCTTGTAAGCAATTCAAACTGTAACACAATGGTTAGATAATGCTCAAAGATTTCTGTTCTTTATATGTGTGAAAGTGCAGAAAATCTTTGTTCTTAAAAGTTAAGAAATATGAAGTTTGAATATTTTACAAAGTTCAGATTTTTTGCAAGAGAAGAGATTTTTATGATTTGAAATATTTTGTAATATATAGTAATCAAGATACCTTTCCAAAAGGACACTTTTCTGTTTGTAAAACTTGACAAGATGCAATGTTTGATCATGCAACTATTGGAGAAAAGGTATGAAGGATATCTTGAAACCATTTCAGATTTTTCAAAATTTTCAATGTGCAAATCGATTAACATAACATGCAAATCGATTGCACGTGTTTGTAACGTTCAGAATTTCAAAAAATTTGAAGTGTAAATCGATTAGCATGTTGTGTCAATCGATTTACATGTGTTAAAAAATCAGTTTGTTCTGTGATCAATCGATTTACACAACATGTCAATCGATTGCTGGCAGGAGCAAACAGTTTTTGAAAAAGCATGTGTAAATCGATTTACACAAGATGTTAATCGATTTACAGCAGAGAAAAACTTAGAAAATTGTTTTGAAATATAATTGAAGTGATGTGGCAAGTGTGTATATCATTTTTGAGCATTTCTAATCAATGTAGTTTAATTGAGAATTGATATACTTGATTGCTTGCCAACTTCCTTGAAGCTTTGAGTGAATGATGCTTTAAGATGATTTCCACTTCTTTTCCTTCTTTCCATAATGCTTGTTTGTCTTTCATCAAACTCGCTTGTTTGTCTTTCATCAAAACTAAAGTTGAGTTGAGGCTTGAGATTACAAGCCTTACCTCAAGTGGGTACGAACACGCGCCCAGAATCTTATGATGCCTTACCCCCACATCTTCCCCGTGATTAAAGAGCCTGTTAGGGAAGGAGAGGTTCCATACACCCTCATACATCCAGACATGCCAACATCATTGGAAGAATTGCAAAAGAGTTGGATACATCTCAAGGAAGAGCGAAACACTTTTGAAGCCAGCTTCTATGCCAGTGAGAAGAAGGTTTTGGAGCTTACCCGCCGACTTCATGAAGAGGAGACTCTTAACACTTACATCGCGCCAAAAAGGATCCGCAACATTTTTTTTACCTTAAGAAGCTTTGTAATATTTTGCCCATGGGGCATTTATGTACTAACAAATTTCTTCTTATTAATATGACGTGTGTTCTTTTTGTCTACAACAACTTTGAATTTCTGAATCCTTGGATGCATTACATGAATAAACATATCATTCATCATATGCATAAACAGGTCTCCACACCAGGTTTCCTTATCTTTCTGCTGTTTATTTCAGCAAGATGGATATAGAGCAGACGGTCAAAGATCTGCAAGCACAGAATTCGCAATTCCAACAACTCCTCATGACCTTGGAAAAGGGTCAAGAGGACCTTAAAGCATTGTTAGAGAAGAATGAAAAGGAAAAAGGAAAAAAGAAAAAGAAAAGAATCGGAGTAGCTACTCTGGGAAGAAGATTTGAGAACGAAGCTAGGAGAGTCTTGGAGTTCCCCTCGACGTCTGATGAAGGGACCGGCAAAGGAAAAGGGGTTGCAGTACCTTCCGAGTCTGAGGCTGAAGAGGAAGAAGTTGAAGAGGATGAAGATTACTCCGAGCAGCAGTACCCTCCTGCGGACGACAGATATAAACATCTAGAAGAACGGTTGGCAGCTATGGAAGTGCAAAGGGTTCCCAGACTGGATTTCGAAGAGCTGGGATTGGTTGCTGGGATTTGGTCATTCCTCCTAAATTCAAAGTACCTACATTTGCTAAATACGACGGTTTGTCTTGTCCAAAGATGCATCTGAGATCCTACGCCAGAAAGATCCAACCTCACTCTTCCGATAAGGATCTTTGGGTCCACTTTTTTCAAGATAGTTTGTCGGGTACACAATTGGACTGGTTCTACCAGCTTGAGAGGGCTGATGTACATAACTGGGAAGACTTGGCTGCTGCTTTCTACCAACAATACCAATACAACGCAGATTTAGCGCCTACTCGTACTCAACTACAGAGTATGAGTATGGCTTCTAACGAGGGATTTAAAAAGTATGCCCAAAAGTGGCGGGATTTGGCTGGAAGGGTGCAACCACCTTTGTTTTAAAGGGAACTTGTTGATATGTTTTTGGGGACCCTGTCTGGTCCATTCTTCAATCACCTAATAGGGAGCTCATCTGCAGGGTTCTCTGAATTAATTTTGACAGGGGAAAGGGTCGAAGCTGGTATTAAGAGTGGTAAGATTCAGAAGGATACATCTGCTTCAACCGCTATAAAGAATACCTTCCCAGCCAAGAAGGAAAGTTCTGCTGTTTACACCCAGAGAAATCGGGAAAGAGAGGAACGCCGACCAACAGTGTGGGCCGTGTTAATTCAGAAGTCCATATCAAATCAGCCTAGAAACAGTCAACCGAGGAATGATCATCCCATAACCTATCAGCAAAGGGTAGAAAGGCCACAACAGCAATATACCCAGATAAATATGACACCCACTTAGATCCTTCCACATCTCCTGAAATTAAACCTTACTAATTTGAGAGAGGCACCTAAGAATACAAATACCACTTCTCCACATTATCATCCCAATGCTAAATGTGCTTATCATTCAGATAGCATAGGGCACGACACCAACGACTGTTGGGCCCTTAAAAACAAAATCCAAGACTTGAAAGATGCCAAGGAGGTAGAATTCGATGCGCCCGAAAAGCCGAATGTGATTTCTGCCCCAATGCCCAAGCACGGTCATAATGTCCATGCCGTTATGGAAGATCTTCATGTCACCGTTGTTAATGAATTAATGACTTCGTTATCAGTGATTAACGTGAATTTGATGAAAGCCGAGATATTCCCAGTGTTGTACCCCAAAATTTGCCCTCTCATTCTTAAAGGCCTTTCTCACAACGATTCTCAAAATTCAAGCTTGCACAAGTACTTTGGAAAAAGGAAACTGTCAAAAAGGGAGAAAACAGATAAAAATATTATTTTGACAAAAATTGGAGAAATACAAGTGTTCTTCGTTTCAGCTCTTTCGGTTGGCCTTTAGGCCTCTTTCGATCAGCATCCTTCGATTGGCTCCGGGCCTCCTTCGATTGCTCAAAATGGATGCTAGCATGCCTCTTTCGCATGGGCGTGTGACTTCTTGTTGCAGACTTCGTTTGTGTCTTTTGCTGCCTGCATGCTTGCAATCGAAGTCCATGACCTACAGCTCACATGTACCCCCTGCAAGGCAAGTCTTCGTTTGGTCACTCACCTTCTGTGTGCCTGAATGAAAACTTCAGTTGAGCAAGAGCCTCCTTCGAATGCAACTTGGATTACATCCTTCGTTCTGTGCAACAGCTTCCTTCGAGTTAACTTGTTTCGACCACAAGCTTTGACTGAGGCAAAGACTTCCTTCGATTCCAAGGCAAAAAGCTCCCTTTTGATGTCCTTCGATCCAGGAGGAAAAAGCCTCTCTTTTGCCCTCTTTCGATCACACATCCTGCCCTTGCACGTCTTTTTCGTTTGGAGGAGTGACTTCTCCAGCGTTGCAAGCTTCGATTGAGCCTTCCATCCCAAGAGCATTAATTTGGCCCATTCGAAGGATTGTCTAGGGAAGTCATTCGAACGTCACTTCGATTGAAAAGAGGAGATGGTTACTGAAAGTCTGGTCGAAAGGTGAGGCTAGGGAGTCAAGACAAAAGGATGAGAGGCCAAAGGCTTTTGTTGACCAAGTCACATGCGCTTCCAGGCTCAGGCCTGATTCACTGTCCATAAAACTCCAAAACTGCTGCACAGCTGTCCTGCACTGTCCAATTCCTTGCACCAAAATGGAAATAAAACATTGTCCCTCGAAAGCTACAAATACAGCATACCCCTTTTGTTTGAATTTTTTGTTTTCCCTCCCAAAGCATCAGCCTAAGCCATCTATAAATATGAGCCTCCACCACACATGTGAGGGGGATCTTTTTGGCCAGGCGAAACGAATTTTCAGAAAAGTTTCTCAAACACAGAAAAAACTCTCAAGTTCATCAACACTTGAGAAATCAAAACCCAGAATCCCAAACACTTGCTTCCTTCGATTCTGAAGAACAAATACTCTTCAGTATCCTTCGAATCCAGTTTGGAAAGAAACACAAGACTTGTTTCTTTCCTTCCTTCGAATCCAGCAGTCCAAGCACAACTGTTGGCCCCTTCTGTCAAATCGAGAACCTTGGGCCTCCACTCAAAGTCCCAACACACGTTCCAGCCTGAAGCAAGGTAAGTTATTCTTACCTTTGAGCTTTTCGTTTCATGGCATAACATGTAAATAATATTCTTGTTCATTCCAAGCATGTACATACTGCTGTTCCTTTCGTTTCCACCCTGTTAACATGTTTTTTTTAATAAAAGGCTAAACCCTTTCGTTTTGCTCTCTGTTTACCTGAGCTTACTTTAAACTGTTAAACTGTTCACAAGATAAATATTAGCATGGCCTCAGGCCATGTTGCCATTTAATGCTTGAAATGAAATAAACAGGAGACAGGAGTATGAAACGAAACCTTTGGTTTCCACACTGACTTCCAGGCCCAGCCAGGGACACGCTCACACTGACTTCACTGGCCTAATCGAAGAAGGCAACAAGGCAGAAAGGCCCCAGTCGAAGGATACAACTTGCTGCTGCCTTCGCCCAGTCGAAGGATACAACTTGCTGCTGCCTTCGCCCAATCGAAGGACAGGACTTCTCCCCTGCCAATGCCCAATCGAAGTACATGACCTAACTGGTTCCAAAGCCTAATCGAAAGACATGACTTTGTTGGTGCTAGCTCCAATCCAACGAGGCCAGCAGAATGCCAATCGAAGGATGCTACTGCCTGGGTCGAAATGCACTCATTTTTTACTTTTATCTTATTTTTTCCTTCATATTTTTTATGCCTTTCAATATGGTTGTAATAGTGTAGGATTTATTTTTTGCACTTTTTATTGCTTTTGTACAAATGCTAGTAATTAGGTGCGTATGGAAAGATAAAACCAACAAGTAGACAACCTAAAAAATCAAAGACAAATGCATGCAATAAAACACACTTTGCACACATGCACCCTTAAGGTAATCTCACTTGTTGCCTCGTAAAATAGTCATGTCCCTCGAGCATGGGCATTTTAGCAAAGACCCTCGATAAAAGTTCGTAGTCCCTCGATGACCCTCGATGTTGCCTTCGGTAAACGATCTAGTCCCTAAAACGACATTTCTAAAACGTCCCATATGTTGCCTTCTATGACTACACAAACGTCCCAATGCCCGTCCCGTTTAACATCCTAACACAAGGTTGTTCACCAAATACAATGGTGAAACAACACTGGTAAAAAGGTTAAAAAACATAAGAAATATCTTTGAGTAAATTAGGGTAGATAGCTCTTAGTTACTTGATCAAACTTGCAAAACATCCTTGCCATTTTTTCAAACACACATCTCAACACAATTTCAAAACAAACTTTCAAAAACATTGAAACATCTTTTCAAAGAGACAAACACCTTTGTAAAACATTCAAACGAATTGTTACAAAGGTTGCCTAGACAAGGCATCTTTTTCAAAACATTTTCAAAACCACACACACAAAACACCATTTCAAGCAATTGAAAAACAAAGGCAAGTGATCTAAAACAAGTAACTAAGAGCCCATGGATAAGCATGGATGAAAAGGGTGCTAGAACCTTCCCTTTTCATAATCTACCCCCCGAACCCACGAAAACATCTCAAAGGTCTTTCCTGTGCTTTTTGACCTTTCCTTAGGATAAAATAAAAAGTCGGTGGCGACTCTTGCTAAACCGAACATTTGCGAACACAAACGCAAAATCCCAAGTCAGTTCTCCCATCGTATCACAGAATTGGCGACTATGCTGGGGAAATTTCTAAAAGTGGGGTTACCTTAGGGTTTTAGATCACCTTTACATGATTGCTTTGATTGCTTTGATTGCTTTACTTTTTGGGTTACTTTTTTGGGTTTGTTGTAAATCCTACACCCGGATTTGGGGGCACCTTTTTTTAGGTAAGTAGCAATAAACTGTGAGGGATCTGTCCGGCGTAGACCGACACGGATGAAGCAGTAGCTATGTTGGTGCGGCACCTTGGTTTGTATCGATATCCCTTGTGTTAAAACGAGGAGAATATGGGTCTTCTAAGGAGTCATTAAGCACCAACTGACCTTAGAACCT
Organism: Vicia faba; assembly: GCA_948472305.1. NCBI lineage: Eukaryota > Viridiplantae > Streptophyta > Magnoliopsida > Fabales > Fabaceae > Vicia > Vicia faba. The sequence goes on from CATIWC010001055.1 coordinate 293,057, forward strand.
TAAATTGACCAACTTGGCCATAGAACAGTAGCAGTATGCTACACTCATTGAGACTAAACTCTCGCGATGGTTCCGGCCGCAAAAAAGGTAGCTAAACTGGAATTATGACCGATTGAGGGTAGTCAGTGATATTGAGATCCTCTAGAACCCGGTTACTATTTTTAGGACAGGTTTAAACCAACTAAACTGAAAGAGGGTAATGCCTAAACCCCATGCAAGCCTAAACCTAAGGACTTGTTTGCTTTGTGTGAATATGATTACCTGTATATACACTTGCTTACTTTTGCATACATGTACATAACATCATAACATCATACCATAGCATTTTCAATAACCATTTCAAGGATCTCGAGGGTCTTTCGATGCAGGGTCACGTTGAACCAGATGTCTACCAAGGGGCAAGAGGGTTCTCCTCTAAACAAACACCGTCAAAGATCAAGTGCAACAACTTGAATCAGCGGCTATGACCCACTTGACATGGTGAGCTTGATTCTCGTGGAAAGACATCCACCGATACAAAGTTCTCCAATCAAAGATGTTGATCGAAGTTCAACCTCTAACATTTTCTTGTGTTTACCCCGCGAGATTCTTGGAAACATGCATCCACATATCATGCATTGCATCATGACAGGTTTCTCCCATACAGGTCTACTTATCTTCCTGCTGTTTATTTCAGTAAGATGGATATGGAACAAACGGTGAAAGATCTTCAAGCTCAAAACGCTCAATTCCAACAAATGCTTCTGGCTATGGGTAAAGGGAAAAAGGATCTGAAAGCTCTCCTTCTCAAAGACAAGAAGAAGAAGTCCAAAAAGGCAGCGAGCATCCTGAACTTGAGAAGAAGACCTAAAACCCTAGATCTTTCAACTTCATCCAACATAGGGGATAGTCTTGAAGAAGACCACAATTTGGAGATTGATGAAGTTGAAGTTGACTACTCCGAGGAACAATATCCTCCCGCTGATGACAAGTACAAACAGTTGGAGGATCGCCTCAGTGCTATGGAGATTCAACAGATACCTGGCTTGGATTTAGGAGACATGGGTTTAGTTTCTGGATTAGTCATCCCGCCAAAGTTCAAAGTCCCTATCTTTGCACTGTATGATGGAGTCTCTTTCCCTAAGATGCACTTAAAGTCTTATGTCCGCAAGATTCAACCATACACAACTGATCCAAAGCTTTGGATCCATTTCTTCCAAGAAAGCCTGGTAGGGACTCAACTCGAGTGGTTTTATCAATTGGAGAGTGTGATCAGTGGAAATAGAACTGACTGTTTTGGAATGCTGGTTCGCGTTTGCGTTTCGCAAAATGTCGCGGTAAGCAAGAGTCGCCACCGTCTTTTATTTTCTCCAACAAGGAAAGGACAAAAGCACAACAAAATTCCTTTTCGAGATGTTTCTCGGGTTCGGGAGGTAGATTATAGAAAGGGAAGGTGTTAGCACCCTTTCTATCCGTGGTTATCCATGGGCTCTTAGGTACTTTCTCACTATGTTTTCAAAAAGTTTTGCTTTTCTTGTGTTTGTGGGTTTTGAAAAGAGTTTTGTTTGAAAAAACTTCGATTTAACTCTTGTGTCTGTCCTCAAGAGTGTATGAAGTGTTGTTTGAAAACTTTTGTTTGAAAAGTGTAAGTGCGAAAAGTTTGTTTTTTGTTTTGAAAGAGAAAGTACCTGAGAACCTCTACCTACTCAAAAGAAATTAAGCTGTGTAAATGTCCTTTAGACAGTACTATCCCACTATTGAGGAGTAGGTAGCACCGTCGTTGGAGTTTCGGGTCAATTCGATTTTAGGGACATGTGGTCACTAAAGCAATGGTAGGACGCCTTAGCGGTAACCCTAATGTCTTAGATCGTTTTATCCGAGGCAATCGTTTCGAGGCAACTTTGATTTTTAGATAGGAGGGCGACCTCTAAAACACCCTATACTCAATGACCACGTCGAGGCAACCAAGTGAGGCGTACCATAAGAGTGGCATGTGCGAGTGTGTCAGGTTTCAGTTTATGTTATCTTCGCACATGTTATGGTGAGCTACGATTGATTTTAATATAAGAGAGATCTTGACATGCATAGCCTAGTTAGCATACATCTAGCAGTTAATAGTTGCGGAAAATAAAGCTAAGCTATTACAAGGCGTCAGGTATTTACATCGCCAAAAACAAACACTTGAAAAAGTAAATGCGGGAAATTAAATAAAAGCGATAAAAAGTCCTAATTAAAGCTATTACATCCTCGGAGCAAATACATAATATGATAAAAATATGAATCAAGAATAATCACACGCGCGAGAAAAATTGAATCGGAGAGTTTTTTAGGGTTTTGACCCTTTTTGAGAAAGAAAGAGATTTTTATATTATTTTGCATTTAATTAAATTAAACCTAGACTAATTAATTAATTAAATAAAAGAAAGATATTTTTTTGAGTTTTTTATGTTTTTTAAGGAAAAATAAAAGATGGTCAAAAGTTATTAAAAACCCTAATTCTACATTGATTTTAAATTATTGCAAAAAAGTTAAAATTAACCTAATTAAAACTAAATTAATTAATTACTTATATATTTACAAAAATAGTGAAAGGGTGAAATTAATTTTAATAAATAATAATAAAAAAAATTATATTTTAGTTTTCTGATTTTATTATGGAAAAAAATTAATTTGGTTAATTAAGTAATAATAATAATAATTAATAATAAAACAATTAAATGAAAAATATAAAAGAAGAAAAAGGAATAAACCCAGGGGGTGATGGGCCCAAGAGGAGGTGTAATCAGCATGCCTAAAGCCCATTAACAATTCCAGCCTCATTGACTTTTTGAAATATCCACACGCTTGTTGACTAAGGACCATGATAGTCCTTCCATCTAGACCCTTGGATCAGGTCTGAGGCCACTTGGCGTGCTGATATCTGAAGCACATGGTGGACATCCCTTTGCAAGCTTACACAAGAGCGCCTGAAGAAAAAAAACAAATAAACGTTTGGGGGACCTGGGATTCGAACCCAAGTCCCAATGCTTCCAGGCCAACGCACCAACCACTCCACTACGCTGCTTTACTTGTTATTGAAATAAGGAGTAATAATTATATATGAAAATAATCAATACGCTGTAATAAAACGCGCGCTTTTCAAATAAGCCAACCAGATGCTAACACCTCATCATCTTCTTTGTTCGTCCTGCATAAATAATATCAAATAGCGGGGGTTTTTAACCTCCACTAACTCCTGCAAGGAAAAATAGCGAATATAAGCACAGTGAATATAAATGTTTCGCGAGGTGTGGGTTGCAACCGTCTTGGCCTCACGAATTCAACCCTATATCCTATTAGTCCCAATTTTTCCTAGATTGAAAAGCCCCATTTAAAAGCTCAAGAACCCTAAAAATCCAGTCATGGAATTCTTCGATTCAGGGTGCTATAGTTCAATTAAACCATTCCATTAGCTTTGTTCAGTCTCTAGCAATGCAAATCAATCAAAAAAACATGTTAAATGCGCATGAATGAAGATATATAATTCTGAATAAGAAGTGCAAATCGTGGGACTGTATGCAACGATTCCTTGAGCTTCAGTGCCTGAATTTGATTGTAAAACGTTCCTGGGACCTCCTGCAATATATTTGAATGAATAGAACGCCTTGAATTGGCCTAGATTGTAAGAACAGGTTTCCACTTTTCTTGAAATTTCTTGAATGTGCTATGGCCGTTTCTGCAGCTTTCAATCGTGTGCTAGGGTATGGTTAGCTTGTATACATATAGGAGAATCAAATTAGATCAAAGTTTTGGATCCAATCCATGTGCATTGATGTTTAAATCTTTGATTGATAATCAAACCTTCTTGATTTTTCATGATTGAACAAAGTTGCCAAATTTGGATTTTTTTGTATCTTTGACTGGTGCACGAATTTGCCAGCATGTTTAGGTCATATTTGCTTCACAGATTGATTTAAAAAACAAATCTTCTATTTTCTTATGATTTAAATTAATTAAATGGATTAATATTAATTAAAAATCCAATTAATCAATAAAAATAAGAAAATAAATCCAATTAATCTTGATGGGTCGTGCATAAGTCATGGGTGAAGTTTCAACAAGAGATTTGAGGCCCATTAGCAAAAAGAAGGTGTTTTGGGCAAAGTTGACTTTTGCAAATTCATAAAAATTTCCCAACTTCTCCAATGCACAACTTGCTCAATGTTGATCATATGACCATGTTCTTGGACATTTTGGAAAGCTCTTGAAGTCCTCTAACCAATGCCTTTGGTCCCATGTCATTTGGATTTACCAATCTCAAGTTATGGCCTTTGACTCAAAGTGTACATTTGTTGACTTTTGAAAGTGACCTATAATGTAAAAATTGGTAACTTCTTGTGAGAGCATTTCTTGATCTTGGAGTGTGAAGATGGATTGTAGGAAATTGCATGCCCTTCAAAATGAGCATTGGATGGAATTTTTCTGACAAACCCTGAAAAAGTTATGTCCTGGTCAAGATACAGTTGACTTTTCTACTGTCCAAAAATAGTAATTTTTGCATCTTGATGACTTCTGAGCTATTCTTGTGGGATCATGATCAAGACTTGATCAAATGATGATTGTGAACTCAAAATAAGATGTTGACCAAAAATTCTGACTTTTGACTGCAAAATGACCATTTTGCCCTTGTAGTTGACTGTGGGTCAAATGGAGCTTTTGACTATGCAAATTGGCACTGTGAGTTTTGAAACTTGGCATGTAGGTGCTTGAGAATGCATATAGGCATATGAGACTTGATTGAACCATTGAAAATCCCAAATTCCTTGAAAGAACCAAAACCCTAATTTCAGCTGTCTTAGGAGGTGATTTGATTGTCTACCTCTTGAGCCATCTTGAGTAATTTGAAGATTATTCTTGACAAATCTTGAGGAATATGGGAGGGAAAATTTTGGGGTACAACAGAGAGTTCCCGCATCCACATCTGGGAGGATCTAGCTGCTGCTTTTTACAAACAGTATCAGTACAATGCTGATCTTGCACCAACTCGTGTGCAATTGCAGAACATGACCATGGGTTCCCACGAGAGCTTCAAAGGATACGCCCAAAAGTGGAGAGATCTGGCTCGTAGGGTGCAACCCCCTTTAACTGACAGGGAGCTGATTGACATCTTCATGGGAACTTTGACAGGGTCTTTCTTCAAACACTTGATCGGAAGCTCTTCAGACGGATTCACCGAGCTAATACTGACCGGCGAAAGGGTCGAAGCTGACATCAAAAGTGGGAAGATTCAAGAAGCTACACCTTCTGATGTTCAGAAAAAGCCTTACAGTGAGAAGAAAGAGTCTAATGCTGTGTACAGTCAAAAGAGTCGCCATGACCAACACGTAGGGGCAGTCCTGATCTCTGGTTCTGCGTCACACCAACAACAGCAAAGGGGAAATCAATGAAGGCCAGACGCACCCAAAAGACAATATACTAAGATCAACATGTCACTAGCTCAAGCGCTACAACACGTGTTGAAGAAAGAGCTAATTATATTAAAGGCTCCTCATCTGAACCCTAAGACTTCTTCTCCTAACTACAACCCGGATGCAAGATGTGCTTATCATTTTGATAGCCCAGGGCATGACACAAACAGCTGTTGGGCTCTGAAGAACAAGGTCCAAGACATGATTGATGCCAAGGAGATCGAGTTTGACCCTCCGGAGACTCTAGCATAATCACTGCTCCTTTGACGAATCATTGAGAGCATCTTTATTTCATTTGAATTTTCAAGTTGTAATCTCTTTTGTTATTCAAACAATTATCCATTAATGTCAAACTTTGTTTCATTAATGCATTGCATATGTTTGTCTTGATTTGATCCACTCATTTTCATTACATTTAAACTGTGCTTTTTACTCTCTTTATGACATTTAACTCTTGCTAAAAGTTACAAGCCTTTAGAGGGAGGATGACAAAACAATGCCATAATCTCATACAATATGCTTTTGAACATACCTTGCTGATGATGTACAAGCGTTTCTTTCAAATCCTAAACACTGGAGTTATAAGGAAGATAATCCCTAGTCAACCCCTTCGAGCCAAAGAAGTAGGAGTTTTCTGTTTTTAAACAAATTGAAACCTTTGATTTAAACCTGGGGCAGGGTAGTCTCTCATTTAATTCAAAAAAAAGATGCGCATTAAAGTCGCAAAACTCTCAGTTCGTAATACAACGAATGACATCAAAAGCATTCCTCTGGAATCAGAAGACAGTGGTGGTTCCTTATCTCATAGGCAGTCATCATCTCTCAAAAAAAGAAAAGCCCACTGAGCCAAAACCTATAAAGGAGGCTTAAGAAAGCTGGGACATCCCGCTGACTGTAATCTGGAAAACAGGAACAGTCAGGCAAAAGTTAGGGATAACAAATCAAAAGAACGAGGTCGCTACAAATCCTCAACAACATGAAAAATGTTGCAAAAATGACTGCCTTCCAACAAGTTCAACTTGTGTGAACCATCACCAAAAACGTCGTTCCAGACTCAATTGGAGTTCAAACGCACAATTAACTAAGCTTAGGATTGAAGAACATCACGAAGAATGGGTGGGTATAAATACACTTTGAGCCTTTATCCTTGGTTTCTTAAACCGTGAACCAAGCCACGTTACAACCCTTCAAAAGTCCTAATTGAAACATGGGTTAGTTCGAAAGCATACTGTTACAAAAGGTATCCTGACTCCTGTAAGGCTTAGCCCTAAACCTTGTGTTGAATTTGTCTTATAAAAAATTTTTCTGCTAAAAAACGCATTTTTCAAAACTTCGAGACAAGCATAAACTTTGCATACTTGAATACCACTGTTTGCATTTGGCTATTGGTTTGACAGCGGAGAAATTCACACAACGAATATCCAATGAACGAAAGCTCTCTCAGTGAACAAAATCACTTCAAAAAGGATGACACTTCCATTGACAAATCTCCTATCAACAAGGGGGCTTAACATATCACTATCCAGCACACCTGGGGCAGTCCAGTCAAGATTTCAAGAAATCTCTGAAGAAGTGCAGAGTAACTAGGGGAAGTCTCCATCTCCGTTACTTGGGGCATTAAACATCAAATCTCAGCAAAGAGTTACATACAATCAAACATTTCCAGGCAGTGCCACAAACACTCGCTGCTAGGGGCAGTGACAAATCTCCCCAAAATCCTTCTCATAGGATGATTCCCCAACAAGAGTCTAATCTCTGAAAACCTTTCCCCAGCTAAGATAACTTCAACAAAGATGTCACCTCTCTAGCGGACTGACGACATGGTTTATTTCCCCAACAAACGACAGGATTCCCCAGCTTGAGGTAGCCTTTCCGGCCACTACAAATCAAAGGACCACAACTCCTCTTCCTCAGTAGACTACTCTACAATCCCCAGCAAGTTACTGTGAAACCTGGACCCGACCGGATATCAGTTCAACTTCGACTCCTCAGTAGAGCAACGGACGACTAAGACTCCTAAACTCCTTTTCCAAGCAGAAATAAACATACTCCCCACAGAGTTTTCAACTTCCCCCAGCAGAGTTCTCCTCAAACAACAAAACAGGAATCCATTGGAAATATTCTAAGCAAAGTTTGAAGACACACATGCTCTTCAACAGTAGTCCAGGATTTAATGACTCCCCAGCTTTTGTCAAGGATTTATTTTCCCAGACAAAAATACATTCATTAACATTTCACATTTCATACATCCTATTTACATACATGATAAGTGCATACAGCACCAGCTCATTCACTTTTGAGAGCATCATGACATTATGCATCATGACATTGCATACAACTAACATTTTGCCTTTTCAGGAAAAGGTCAATCAACAGATGGCTACCATCAACCTTTTCAAGTTCCAGATTAAAACCTGTAGCAAGCCAGGAAAACTATCTGTGGATGACTGATTGAAGATTAACACCTGTAACAAGCCAGGAAACTATCTTTCTTTCTCAAGTCGGAGATTAATACCTGAAACCAGACAGGACAGCTATCTCATCGACCAACCTTTTCAAGTTCCGGATTAAAACCTGTAGCAAGCCAGGAAAACTATATGTGGATGACTGATTGAAGATTAACACCTGTAACAAGCCAGGAAACTATCTTTCTTTCTCAGGTCAGAGATCAACACCTGAAACCAGACAGGACAACTATCTCATCGGCCAATCTTTTCAAGTTCCAGATTAAAACCTATAGCAAGCCAGGAAAACTATCTGTGGACAACTGATTGAAGATTAACACCTGTAACAAGCCAGAAAACTATCTTTCTTTCTCAGGTCGGAGATTAATACCTGAAACCAGACAGGACAGTTATCTCATTGACCAACCTTTTCAAGTTCTAGATTAAAACCTGTAGCAAGCCAGGAAAACTATTTGTGGACGACTGATTGAAGATTAACACTTGTACCAAGCCAGGAAACTATCTTTCTTTCTCAGGTCAGAGATCAACACCTGAAACCAGACAGGACAGCTATCTCATCGGCCAATCTTTTCAAGTTCCGGATTAATACCTGTAGCAAGCCAGGAAAACTATCTGTGGACGACTGATTGAAGATTAACACCTGTAACAAGCCAGGAAACTATCTTTCTTTCTCAGGTCAGAGATTAATACCTGAAACCAGCCAGGACAACTATCTCGTCGACATATCTTTTCAAGTTCCAGATTAATACCTGTAGCAAGCCAGGAAAACTATTTGTGGACGACTGATTGTAGATTAATACCTGTAACAAGCCAGGAAAACTATCTTTCTTTCTCAGGTAAGAGATTAATACCTGAAACCAGACAGGACAACTATCTACTCGACCAGATTAAACAACCCAACTTTCCAATACAGTTCAGAGGCGCCCCATACACGAACACCATGTTAGCAATCATCCAGTTCCAGCTTATAGATACAGTCTAGCATTCACCTATGGATGGCATCTTTAAGCCCATCTCCACAACTATCCATTACCTCTCCAAATGGCATCTGTAAGCCCATTCCCGACATCACAATGTTGATACTACACCATGCGAGTGCAAATTTTTGGGCACTCTAGTGTTCAATTATCTTCCACCTTCGGATCACGAAAGGCTCGAAAGCCAATCTATATCCTCAGGTTTAAGAAAATTGAACAGGGGCAACTGTTGTACCCCAAAATTTTCCCTCTCATTCTTAAAGGCATTTCTCACAAGGATTCTCAAAATCCAAGCTTGCACAAGTACTTTGGAAAAAGGAAACTGTCAAAAAGGGAGAAAACAGATAAAAATATTATTTTGACAAAAATTGGAGAAATACAAGTGTTCTTCGTTTCAACTCTTTCGATTGGCCTTTAGGCCTCTTTCGATCAGCATCCTTCGATTGGCTCCTGACCTCCTTTGATTGCTCAAAATGGATGCTATCGTGCCTCTTTCGCATGGGCGTGTGACTTCTTGTTGCAGACTTCATTTGTGTCTTTTGCTGCCTGCATGCTTGCAATCGAAGTCCATGACCTACTGGTCACATGTACCCCCTGCAAGGCAAGTCTTCGTTTGGTCACTCACCTTCTGTGTGCCTGGATGAAAACTTCAGTTGAGAAAGAGCCTCCTTCGAATGCAACTTGGATTACATCCTTCGTTCTGTGCACCAGCTTCCTTCGAGTTAACTTGTTTCGACCACAAGCTTCGACTGAGGCAAAGACTTCCTTCGATTCCAAGGCAAAAAGCTCCCTTTTGATGTCCTTCGATCCAGGAGGAAAAAGCCTCTCTTTTGCCCTCTTTCGATCACACATCCTGCCCTTGCATGTCTTTTTCGTTTGGAGGAGTGACTTCTCCAGCGTTGCAAGCTTCGATTGAGCCTTCCATCCCAAGAGCATTAATTTGGCCCATTCGAAGGATTGTCTAGGGAAGTCATTCGAACGTCACTTCGATTGAAAAGAGGAGATGGTTACTGAAAGTCTGGTCGAAAGGTGAGGCTAGGGAGTCAAGACAAAAGGATGAGAGGCCAAAGGCTTTTGTTAACCAAGTCACATGCGCTTCCAGGCTTAGGCCTGATTCACTGTCCATAAAACTCCAAAACTGTTGCACAACAGTCCTGCACTGTCCAATTCCTTGCACCAAAATGGCAATAAAACACTGTCCCTCGAAAGCTACAAATACAGCATACCCCTTTTGTTTGAATTTTTTGTTTTCCCTCCCAAAGCATCAGCCTAAGCCATCTATAAATATGAGCCTCCACCACACATGTGAGGGGGATCTTTTTGGCCAGGCGAAATGAATTTTCAGAAAAGTTTCTCAAACACAGAAAAAACTCTCAAGTTCATCAACACTTGAGAAATCAAAACCCAGAATCCCAAACACTTGCTTCCTTCGATTCTGAAGAACAAATACTCTTCAGTATCCTTCGAATCCAGTTTGGAAAGAAACACAAGACTTGTTTCTTTCCTTCCTTCGAATCCAGCAGTCCAAGCACAGCTGTTGGCCCCTTCTGTCAAATCCAGAACCTTGGGCCTCCACTCAAAGTCCCAGCACACGTTCCAGCCTGAAGCAAGGTAAGTTATTCTTACCTTTGAGCTTTTCGTTTCATGACATAACATGTAAATAATATTCTTGTTTGTTCCAAGCATGTACATACTGATGTTCCTTTCGTTTCCACCCTGTTAACATGTTTTTAAAAAAAAAAGGCTAAACCCTTTCGTTTTGCTCTCTATTTACCTGAGCTTGCTTTAAACTGTTAAACTGTTCACAAGATAAATATTAGCATGGCCTCAGGCCATGTTGCCATTTAATGCTTGAAATGAAAGAAACAGGAGACAAGAGTATGAAACGAAACCTTTGGTTTCCACACAGACTTCCAGGCCCAGCCAGGGACACGCTCACACTGACTTCACTGGCCTAATCGAAGAAGGCAACAAGGCAGAAAGGCCCCAGTCGAAGGATACAACTTGTTGCTGCCTTCGCCCAGTCGAAGGATACAACTTACTGCTGCCTTTGCCCAATCGAAGGACAGGACTTCGCCCCTGCCAAGGCCCAACCGAAGTACATGACCTGACTGGTGCCAAAGCCTAATCGAAAGACATGACTTTGCTGGTTCTAGCTCCAATCGAAGGAGACTAGCAGAATGCGAATCGAAGGATGCTACTGCCTGGGTCGAAATGCACTCATTTTTTACTTTTATCTTATTTTTTCCTTCATATTTTTTATGCCTTTCAATATGGTTGTAATAGTGTAGGATTTATTTTTTGCACTTTTTATTGCTTTTGTACAAATGCTAGTAATTAGGTGTGTATGGAAAGATAAAACCAATAAGTAGACAACCTAAAAAATCAAAGACAAATGTATGCAATAAAACACACTTTGCACACATGCACCCTTAAGGTAATCTCACTTGTTGCCTCGGAAAATAGTCACGTCCCTCGAGCATGGGCGTTTTAGCAAAGACCCTCGATAAAAGATCGTAGTCCCTCGATGACCCTCGATGTTGCCTTCGGTAAACGATCTAGTCCCTAAAACGACATTGCTAAAATGTCCCATATGTTGCCTTCTATGACTATACAAACGTCCCAATGTTTGTCCCGTTCAACATCCTAACACAAGGTTGTTCATCAAATACAATGGTGAAACAACACTGTTAAAAAGGTTAAAAAACATAAGAAATATCTTTGAGTAAATTAGGGTAGATAGCTCTTAGTTACTTGATCAAACTTGTAAAACATCCTTGCCATTTTTTCAAACACACATCTCAACACAATTTCAAAATAAACTTTCAAAAACATTGAAACATCTTTTCAAAGAGACAAACACCTTTGTAAAACATTCAAACGAATTGTTACAAAGGTTGCCTAGACAAGGCATCTTTTTCAAAACATTTTCAAAACCACACACATAAAACACCATTTCAAGCAATTGAAAAACAAAGGCAAGTGATCTAAAACAAGTAACTAAGAGCCCATGGATAACCATGGATGAAAAGGGTGCTAGCACCTTCCCTTTTCATAATCTACCCCCCGAACCCATGAAAACATCTCAAAGGTCTTTCCTGTGCTTTTTGACCTTTCCTTAGGATAAAATAAAAAGTCGGCGGCGACTCTTGCTAAACCGAACATTTGCGAACACAAACGCAAAATCCAAAGTCAGTTCTCCCATCGTATCACACCCAGGCTGTGGAAAAGACTGTTACTTTTGTTCAAACTTGCAGATTGACTGCCCACTGTTGAAATCAGGCATCCAACGCCTGATGGATATCCAAGAGATCCTCTTTCAAAAGACTCCTGTTGATCCTAGCACTCATATTACTCCTGTTACCTTTGATACTCCAACCAATGACATTGCTATAATAACCATCTCCGACAATCTTTCCAAGACCTGCAAAAGGCCTGTTAAGATTACGCCTTATCCTAAGTTCGTACCGTTGAAAATTACCATGCCGGGGCCTATCCCGTATAAATCTAACAAGACGATACCATGGAACTACGGAGGAGAAATCTTCTACCATGGTATCAAGAAGATTGAATCAGTCCAAGAGAATTCCGATGATGAAACCTCTGATATAGGGAATATTGCAGGAACGAGCAAGATAACTCGCAGCGGAAGGATCTTCTCTCCGGAGATTGCTCCTCCACGGGCAGTCTTCGGACCCTCGAGAGTTTCTGTACTTGTCAAGCCATCTGTGCAAAGCCCGGTAATTGAAAAATTTGATGCTCCCGATGCTAGACCCTCTGATGTTACTTCCAATAAAGGTAAGGGGATACAAGAAGCGCCTGTCAGGACGAAGGCTCAGACTATGGTTATCCCTGAGACCACCCAAAAAGAGATGGAAGAAATCTTAAAGATAATCAAGAAGAGCGACTACGATGTCGTGGAGCAGCTAGGGTAGACCCCTTTAAAAATCTCCATGTTGGCACTCTTACTCTGCTCTGAGACTCATGCTAAAGCCTTGATCAAATTTCTAAAGACGGCACACGTGCCTCAAGAAACTTCTGCAGACCAGTTTCAAGAGTGCGTGGCTAGCCTTACTGCCGATAATGTTCTTGGTTTTTCTAATGCTGATTTGACCCCAAAGGGAAGGAAGCACAACGACACACTTCATCTCTCGGTAGAATGCAGAGGGACCACACTTGCCCATGTTCTGGTTGACACCGGTTCATCTTTAAATGTTCTACCAAAGAAGGCGTTGGACAGATTGGACTGTGAAGGTTTGACCCTAAAGTCTAGTAACATAGTTGTTAGAGCCTTCGACGGTTCTAAGAGGATGGTTCACGGAGAAGTGGACATTCCAATCAAAGTGGGTACAGAAATTTTCAACTCTACTTTTTATGTGATGAACATCCGTCCATCATATTCATGCTTGTAGGGAAGGCCATTGATCCACAACGCTGGGGCAGTCACTTCCTCTCTACACAAAATGCTAAAGTATCCATTTCAGGGTAAGATCATAACGGTTCATGGGGAGGAAGAGTATATGATAAGTCACCTTAACTCCTTCCTCTATGTGGAGCTAGATGGCGAATTCATAGAAACGCCTTTCCAACACTTTGAAGAGGTTTCTCCTGAAGTCGCAGTTGCAAAGACAATGGTTGATGTGCCTATCATTTCCAAGCCTGTGTCTCGGATGGAATCCCTTAAAGATGCAGAGGCTGTAATCAAAGAAGGAAGGAGTACAATGTGGGGGCAACTGCCAGATTTTCCTCACAAGACGGACAAGTTCGGATTGGGTTTCACTACTGCTGGCTAGAAAGTTGTGCGTCGCTCCCGGGCTGGAGGACCACTCGTAAAAATCACTCACCATGGAATTAATGCCTTAGAAGATGATGATGAAGAAGACAACTTTGAAGATTGGATCTTTCCAACCGTTGAATGAGGATTAAGCAACTGGGAGGCGAAAGACTTCGTTCCCATCACTTTCATCAATCAGTAATTTATCTTTGAACAATTTCCTATTTTGGTCTGTAATAATTAAACAATTCGTACACTCTCTTTTTGCCTTATGCCTTTCCTGGGGCATATAGGTCCATTTGTAAGGGCTTGATTTCTTCATTATCATATGCCATTTTTAATGAATCATTGGACATTTTCATCTATAAACTGTTGTGTTCATTTTCTTTCATTTTACATTTTGTTTTGTTTAAAGGATGGCTATCCATTACACACGCCCACACTCATAAAATGCAGGTACCCATCCACTCCAGATTCCATGGGTGACTATTCTGCTTTGGCCTTCAGTAACTCTGAAGATTTGGTCAATCATGCCGAGTACGAAGGTGATGAAGACTGTGAAGTGCCTGGAGAGTTAGCTAGACTTTTGCGACAAGAGGAAAGGGCTATTATGCCCCATGAAGACTTGCTAGAGACTATTAATTTGGGAACAGAGGAAGACAAAAATAGGTTAAGGTGGGTGTCAACCTGGAGCCAAGTGTCAAAGAGCGTCTAGTTCAGCTGTTGAATGAATATGTTGAAATATTTGCCTGGTCCTATGAAGACATGCCGGGACTCGACACAGATATTGTGGTTCACCGTCTCCCTACAAGAGAAGACTGTCCACCAATAAAACAAAAAGTCCGCCGAATGAGGCCCGATATGTCTGAAAAGATAAAAGCCGAAGTGATGAAGCAATTCAATGTCGGGTTTCTTGCTGTTACTTCCTATCCATAATGGGTCGCTAACATTGTGCCCGTGCCTAAGAAAGATGGCAAAGTAAGAATGTGCATGGATTACCGAGATTTAAATAGGGCTAGCCCTAAAGATGAGTTTCCACTGCCGCACATTGACATTTTGGTTGACAACACAACTCAACATAAGGTATTTTCTTTCATGGATGGATTTTCAGGGTACAACCAGATCAAAATGGCCCCCGAAGACATGGAGAAGACTACTTTTGTTACACAGTGGGGTACCTTCTGCTATAAAGTAATGCCATTCGGACTGAAGAATGCCGGGGCAACCTATCAGTGCGCCATGGTAGCTTTTTTTCATGACATGATACATCATGAGATCGAAGTCTACATAGACGACATGATAGCCCATTCACAAACAGAAGAAGAGCACCTCAACCATCTGCAAAAGCTGTTTGTCAGGTTGAAGGAATATAAGCTCAGACTGAACCCTAGCAAGTGCACTTTCGGAGTCAGGTCTGGTAAACTCTTGGGATTCATCGTCAGCAACAAAGGCATTGAAGTTGATCCTTCTAAAGTAGAAGCTATACGAGAAATACCTGCCCCCCGCACTGAAAAGGAGGTAAGAGGTTTCTTAGGACGCCTAAACTACATTGCAAGGTTCATTTCTCACCTAACATCTACCTGTGAACCAATCTTCAAGCTGTTGAAGAAAGATCAGGTGGTTGAATGGAATGAGGACTGTCAAGCTGCTTTTGATAAAATCAAGGAGTATTTGCTAGAACCTCCTATCTTGATGCAACCCGTCGAAGGAAGTCCGTTAATCATGTACCTGACTGTTTTGGATAATTCAATGGGGTGCGTATTGGGCCAACATGACGAGTCTGTTCGAAAAGAGCATGCCATTTATTACCTTAGCAAAAAGTCTACCGACTGTGAGACTGCTACTCACTGCTCGAGAAAACTTGTTGTGCTCTGGTATGGGCTGCTCACCGACTAAGGCAGTATATGTTGACACATACCACTCTCCTGATTTCTAAAATGGATCCGATCAAGTATATCTTCGAAAAGTATGCTTTATCTGGAAGAATCGCTAGATGGAAAATGATCCTGACTGAGTATGATATCCAGTACACAACCCAAAAAGCTATAAAGGGGAGTGTACTAGCTGACCATCTAGCTCATCAAGCTGTCGAAGATTATCAATCCATGAAATTCGACTTTCCCGACGAGGACATTATGACATTGGACAACATTGAAGGTAACAGACCGTATGACGGACCTAAACAAGGATCCCGATGGACCCTGTACTTTGATGGTGCTTCAAATGCACTTGGCAACGATATCGGCGCGGTACTTATCTCTCCAGAAGGTTGCCATACACCTTTCACTGCTAGGCTCTGCTTCAGTTGCACCAACAACATGGCCGAGTATGAAGCTTGTATCTTTGGTCTTAAGGCTGAGATTGACTTGGGAATCAAATCTTTGGTTGTATTTGGAGACTCAGCTTTGGTTATCAGTCAAATCAAAGGAGAGTGGGACACTAAACATCCTAATCTCATCCCATACAAAGAACATGTCCTGACATTGTTACCTCATTTCGAGCAGATTACCTTCGAGCACTTCCCGCGAGAAGAAAATCAGCTAGCGGATGCTCTAGCTACGATGTCTTCCATGTTTAAACTTAACTGGGATAATGAGGCTCCCCGAATCACCATCGAGCGAATGGATGAACCTGCAAATTGTCATGAGATTAACACCGAAGAAGTAGTGGAATAACCCTGGTTTCACGAAATCAAAAGGTATCTCGAGACTCTAGAATACCCTGAAGGAGCTTCAGTCAATGACAAAAAGTTCTTAAGGAGATTTGCTGCCAGGTTTTTCCTGAGCAATGGCATCCTATACAAATGCAACCATGATTGTGTTCTGCTTCGTTGTGTGGACAAGGTTGAAGCTGAGCAGATCATGACTGAACTACATAGTGGCACATTCGGCCCCCATTTGAGCAGACATACGATGGCTAAGAAGATCCTAAGGGTAGGCTACTACTGGTCTACCATGGAAGCTGACTGTCATCAATACGCCCGTACTTGTCACAAATGCCAAGTTTATGCTGACAAGGTGCATATTCCTCCGGTTCCTCTCAACGTCCTAACAACTCCTTGGCCATTCGCAATGTGGGGCATCGACATGATTGGAGAGATCAAGTCTACATCATCCAATGGGCATCACTTCATCCCAGTGGCTATTGATTACTTTACCAAATGGGTCAAAGCAACTTCCTTCGCCTCTGTTACAAAGAATGTGGTTGCCCGCTTCATCAAGCAGAACCTCATTTGCCGGTACGGTATTCCTGACCGAATTATTACGGACAACGGTACAAACCTGAACAACACTATGATCACCGCTCTGTGCGAACAGTTCAAAATTCAACATCACAATTCATCTCCCTATCGGCCAAAGATGAACGGTGCTGTCGAAGCTGCAAACAAAAATATCAAGAAGATCATTCAAAATATGACAGTCACCTATAAGGACTGGCATGAGATGTTACTGTTTGCTCTACACGGGTACCGTACCACGGCGCGAACATCAACTGGGGCAACACCCTTTTCTTTGGTATACAACATGGAAGTTGTTTTACCTATAGAAGTTCAGATTCCTTCCCTAAGAATCATGAAGGACGCTGGTTTAAGTGAAGACAATTGGATTCAGACCCGGCTTGATCAACTTAACTTGATTGACGAGAAGCGACTTACTGTTGTTTGTCATGGTTAGACGTATCAAAAACAGATGATCAAGGCTTTCAACAAGAAAGTCAAGAGACAAGTATATCAAGTTGGGGATCTTGTAATCAAGCAGATTATCTTGTCGCAAAGTGATCCCAGGGGCATGTGGACTCCTACTTACGAAGGACCATTTGTGATCAAAAACATCTTTTTTGGCGGGGCAATGATTCTGACCACCATGGACGGTGACGACCTGCCACACCCATGCGAACACAGACATAGTCAAAAGATACTACGCATAAATGACCCGACAAGTTGAAAACCCGAAAGGGAGACTTGGGAAAAAATGGGCATCCCGACGAATCGAAAACCTGAAAGTGCGGTTCAGGCAAAAATTAGGGATAAACAAAAAAATCTGTATACCCGGCAAGTTGAAAACTTGAAAGGGCGACTTGGGCAAAAAAGGGCTTCCTGGTGGATCGAAAACCTGAAAGGGAGATCCAGGCAAAAGTTAGGGAATTAAAGCGTATGACTATGTCTCGTCGAATCACTTTAAAGACAGTCTCTTCACGGACAAGCTCCAAAGCTTCTGATCAATCCAATCATCTGCGGACGAAGCAACGAATGGACAGGATACTCAGAGTTGTGAAGGCTATAGCAGAATGGGAACCCCATTGAATTGTTACACATAGCCATCTTTCTTTGTATAAAATGTTTCTTAGCTTTTTGACAACATTATCTTACTAGGATGTTTGTCTCCTTTGTATAAATACTTACACAAAGTTAATACAAAGTTACTTCAAAGTACATAAAACTGTCTGCCTTTTCTCTCCTTTTTACACTTGTGCTTTATTTGAAAACGTCCAATGATTTATTAAATGAGCATATGCATTTGAATATAATCACTGCCTACAAATAAAACAAAATAAGAAAGGATAATTACTGATAGGATGGAAGTGTAGGAAAGTGTCTTTAGGCTATTCCAGGAGAAACCCCTTGCAATACATCATCCAGATCCTAGGCGGAACTAAAGCTTTGAAATGCATATCCCCAACGGAGTTAAGTTTCAAGGATCCCCATCAGAGTTGAGTATTCAAATTCCCAATCCACAGCGGAGCAAAACTTTGAAATATAAACCATCAGTAAGAATGAAACTTTCTTCCCCAAGCAGAGTCAAACCTTCAACCTGTGAACACCAGTGAAGACCATCCAGTTTCGTCCCTTCTCCCAGAGAGTTTCTTTTAAACCAGATAATTCATCAGAAAGTTATTTTTAACTTTTTCCCAGTGAAGTCGCCAATCAAATATGCACGTCACTAGGACCCCCAGCGGAGAGGAAACTTTGAGCTACCAATCCCCAGCAGAAACCATTCAGTTTTTCCCTGATATCCTCAACAGAACAGAGTTTCTCATTCTTTCTTCCCCAGTAGATTGGCATACACCCAAGCTCCTGATATTCCTGACAGAATGAGGATTCTCATTCTCAAAGTGGCATACAACCTAAGCTCCTGAATTTCCTCCAAGCAGGAATAAGCTTTTCCCAGAGTCCTGAGATTACTCTCTAGCAGTATAAGCTATTTCCCACAGAGTTTTTACTCCCCAACAAAATCAAAACTCTCATCTTTGATTCTCCAGTAAAGTTACCAGAGCCTTCTTTACTCTCAGTATAAATTTGTCAGAGTTTTTAATCCCCTGCAGATCGAAGATTCTCATTCTTGATTCCTCGGCACCAGTTCCCCTAGCAGAATGAAGATTCTCATTCTCATTTCCCCCACAGAGTTTTCAGATATTCCCCAGCGAAGTTCTCCTCAAAAAACAAAATAGAAATCCCCAGTAGATTAGCATACAACCTAAACTCCTGATTTCCCCAGCAGTATAACTTCTCCCCGCAGAGGTTGTCAAAAGGCTTGAAGACACACA
Source organism: Vicia faba (assembly GCA_948472305.1). NCBI lineage: Eukaryota > Viridiplantae > Streptophyta > Magnoliopsida > Fabales > Fabaceae > Vicia > Vicia faba. The sequence continues at coordinate 312,243 of CATIWC010001055.1, forward strand.
TACTATTCAAATAATGGTCCAGGATTTATTTTCCCCAACAGCAGTTAAAGATTTTATTATCTCCAGCTATCCAGGATTTATCTTCTTCAGCAAGACAGCTTATCAGCTTACATGCGCATACATCACATTCATATATCATAAACATTGATAAAACATATATATTGCATCATACATTTCATGCAACATAACTTTGTGTTTCAGCTAATATTTTACCCTTTTCAGGATAATATTAGCAAGCTTCGAATTCAAGAATCATGAAAACAGTTTACAGATACTTCCCTACATGGATGTCAATCTATCGCTTGTTCAGATTCAACTTTTGAAAACAGTTTACGGATGCACCAAACATGGATGCTAATTTATTGCTTATTCAACCTCAACTTCTGAAAACAGTTTACGGATACTTCCCAACATGGATGTTGATCTATCGCTTGTTCAAATTCAACTTTTGAAAATAGTTTACGGATGCTTCCCAACATGGATGCTAATCTATTGCTTATTCAACCTCAACTTCTGAAAACAGTTTACGGATACTTCCCAACATGGATGTCAATCTATCACTTGTTCAGATTCAACTTTTGAAAACAGTTTACGGGTGCTTCCAAACAGGGATGTCCATCTATTGCTTATTCAACCTCAACTTCTGAAAACAGTTTACGTGTGCTTCCAAACAGGGATGTCCATCTATCGCTTGTTCAGATTCAGCTCACTGAAAACAGTTTACGGATACTCCAAACACGGATGTTAATATATTGCTTGTTCAACTCCAGAATCATGAAAACAGTTTACGGGTGCTTCCAAACAGGGATGTCCATCTATCGCTTGTTCAGCTCCAGCTCACTGAAAACAGTTTACAGAAGCTCCAAACATAGATGTTAATCTATTGCTTATTCAGGCCCCCAGCTCAGAGACGTTCCAGACCTGGATACCTTTTACTCATTCTTTCGCCTACAACATACAATTCAATAAATATTCTTGGATGGCATCTTTAAGCCCATCTCCGACAAGATTCTGTCACGTCTCCAAATGGCATCTTTAAGCCCATTCCCTCAACTATGCTTTGACGAGTGCAAATTTATGGGCACTATAGTGTCCAATCATCTTTTACCTTCGAGTCGCGAACGACAAAATTGCCAATCTAACTCTTCAGGTTCAAGAAGATTGAACAGGGGCAGCTGTTGTACCCCAAAATTTGCCCTCCCTTTTTCACAAGAAATCACAACCCTAGGGTTTTCTCAGATTTTTAAGATTGGCTCAGGAATCGATCAAACAGACTTTTCTTTGGTAGTAAATCAAGAATCAGGTTTTCTCTCGTATTTCTCAGAAGAAATTGAATCCACAGAAATTCAGTTTACTGTTACATTGTTTTCCCCCTTTTTCAAAGTTTGTTGTAAGGTTAACTGATTGTTCTTAAAGCCTGATTATCTGGGATGAGAGCTGAGACTTTTATTTGGAATATTAAGGCATCTGCTTGTTAATGGAGTGAAAGGTTTTCCAGTTAATGGAATGCTTGCTTGTTTATTATACAATGCGTATTGTGATTGGAACACTGATGCAAGGTTACGAGACTGCAAAGTTTTTGATTATTTGGAATTTAAGTTATCTGAATTAGAATTGTTGAAACGCAGTTTCAATTATTTTTTATGTGAGAATCTTAAATAATAAAGTAAAGGTGCAAGGAAGAATGACAATAGAAAAATTCTTTTAGATAAATACTTTTTATTCATTTTAAATGTTGTTACAAAATTATTTGAATATTGTAAGTTTACAACTTATAGTATTTAAAATAATAATTGTTTACAATAAATAGAAAATAAATCTATGTCTAAAGCCTAAACTCCATTTGCCCATGCTCAAAATCTCTTGCTTCCTCTGCTTCCTCTATCGTCCAAGTTGCTTTCACCTGAAAAAGAAGAAAGAAAAGAAAATTAGTACAAGAATTTTCAAATGAAAAAGAAAGAAAAAAATCATCATTAAAATTGGCCGTCTGGAATCAGAATGCTTATTTTTTCATCACGCTTTATTTTTCTCTCTGCAAATCACAAGAAGATTGCTCTTCTTGGTTCACAAAGAGAAAATTAAAAAAAAATACAAATTGAAAAATGCAAGCATAAAGGCAAGCTGAATTTCAAAGGCAAACAGGCGCCAAAACTGTCAAACTAAGCAAACCAAACATGGCAGCCAAACCAAACTGAGTTACAAATTCAAAGGGGAAAATAGGCGCCAAAACTGCCAAAGCATGAGTCAAACAAATATACAATGCAGCAGCAAGCAAAGTCCCAAATTCAGCTATAGAACAAATTGCCCAAAACCAAGTTACAAGACAAATTGGATAAATGTAGCAATGCAGCATGGAAACAGAAAAATACAGCAGGCAAAAGTAAAACAGCAAGAGGTAACCCACTTGACAAGTCAAAGCTTGTCAAAAAGTTGTCATTATTTTCTAGAGGCCATTTTTCAGAAATATAATATAATAAGCAAAAAGTGCTTATTGGAGAGAGAGAGAGAAAGAGAGGACCTTTTGTGAAAAGTTTGCAGTTTGGCTAAAGCAGGCTGTCACAAGTCAAATAACAAGAGGATATAAAACTATCTAACTGCATAAACAGCAAAGGGAGATACTTGGCCAAAAAACCCAAAACAAACTCAAAAGCCTGCACAACTTGCAAACTTGCAAACCTGCTATTAAAACAACAAACACTCCCAAAAACCTGTTAACAAACTGTAAACCCTCAAACATTCAACAAGCCAAACTTGCTCAAACAACAAGCATAGCCAGAACAAAACCAAAAACTACAAACCATAAGCCTAGCAAAAAACTGCCAAGCCAAGTTACACAAACCTGTCAAACTACAAACCACAAGCCTAGCAAAAAACTGCCAAGCCAAGTTACACAAACTGTCAAACTACAAACCACAAAACCTGCAAAACTGTTAACAGTTCCAAAACCAACAATTCCAAAAACTACAAACTCAGCAAGGCCACCAACAAAGCTTTCCCAAACTACCTAACAAAACACCATAACAGTTTCACAAACTAACAACAACCATAAGCTGCAAACCAACTTTCAAACATGGCATACAAAAATCAGTAACAATATCCTCATCAATATTCAATATCAAAGAAAGAGGAAGAGGTTTCAGAAACTTGTAACAAGTTTCATCATCAACCAAATCTCAACATCAAGCAAAACAAGTTTCAGATTTTTATTCATCATCAACAAAGAGAAAGGAAGAGTTTCAAAAGCAAAGCCAACATTGTTTCAGAATCAAGTTCATCATCAACAAAATCAAGCAAAACAGTTTCAGAAATATATCATCATCAACAACAAAGAACAAACAGTTTCAGAAGCAGATTTCATCATTAACCATCAAAAGCCAAGAGAGAGGGCAGAGTTTTGGAAGCAAAAAGTAAGAGTTTCAGAAATTTGTCATCATCAACAATAAGCAAAAAAAAAACAAATTTTCAGAACTTTCATCATCATCAAACAACATTCAAATCTTAAAGAACCAAATAGAAATACCAAAAGCGAAGCTAGTCATCATCTTCCCCGCCTCCGGCCACCAGGAACGCCGCCACCAACTCCGTCTCACCTTTCCTCTCCATCTTCCCCAAGGTATAATTTTCTCAAATTCTTTACTACATCATATTCATAAACATCAAAGGATTAAAAAAAACTGAACATGCAAGCAAATCAAACGAACGAAAGCAAACTGTAAAACGCGAACGAAACAAAATCATACCGTTCAAACAGGGCCTTGGATCGTCGTGAAGAGGGGAGAGAGTTAGGGTGGCACTCTGACAACCTGGGGGCTTAAGGGAGAATCAAGCATCGTTGGTTTGAGGAAGATGAAGAGGAGAGAGTGATAGAATGGTGCCGCTGTGTCCACAACAACAAACCCTTATTACTTCTGAAACCCTAAAAAATTGTACAAAGAATTTCTCCTTGGGCCTGTCCACGCAACTCCCATAAGCCCATAACGTTTCTGCCTGCACCCCCTTCCATCTTGATTCCTGTTTTTGTTCTTCTCCATTTTTCATTTGGGATTTAGCACATTTCACAAATCCCTGGCCCATCACCCTTCTTAATTTCTTTTCTTTAAACAAAATATTATTGTTTTAATTTCAACCCTTTTTTTAGTTAATTTTAGTTTTTTTCTTTATTATCTAATTTTGTTTCACACCATAAAAACACCAAAAAAATAATAATAGAGTTTTTTGCTTAAATTAAATTTTCTTTCTTTTAAGATTTTTTTTTTATAATAAAAATACAAGGAATAATAGAAACATTAATTTAAGTAATTTTTTCTTTCTTTAAAAAATTTTATTTTCATAATTCATAAAACACAAGAAATAATAATATAATACTTAATCTTTCTTTTTTTTAGAACATATTTTTTTTTAAAGTTAACAAATACATGCATTTCATAATTTTTGATTTTATTTATTTTTATGTTTTGTTATAGCTTTATATTTGAATTGCGACGATTCGATTTGGTTGTAACCATAATGTTTGGGACATTATTATTCTTGTGAGACTCATCCCCATTTGTAAATAATTGTACCCCCATCCCCGGATACTTTTGTAATATCTTAGAATTTAATTCTCGCACTTTATGCTTTCAAATATGCCATGATTAGAGATTAGGGTTTGTATGCGAAAATCTAAAATCAATCGCTAGATGACTTAATACAAGAATCAAAATGCATGAAAATGACAAACACAATGCACACTTGCACCTCTAGGGTAACCTCGCTTGGTGCTTCGGAAAATGTAATCATGTCCCTCGAATATGAGACACTCTAACAAATGCACCTTCGATAAACAAAGATCGTAGCCCCTCGATGACCCTCGATGTTGCCTTCGATGAAACGATCTCGTCCCTTACAAAATTGCTAGAGCGTCTCACAAGTTTCTTTCAATGATTGTATGCGATGATCCGCGCCTGTCCCGTTTAACATCCTAACACAAGGTTATTAACCAAATACAATGGTGAAATAACACTGTCAAAAGGGTTAAAAACATAAGAAAAGATCTTTGAGTAAAATAGGGTAGACAACTCTTAGTTACTCAATCAAAAGCTTGCAAAACATCCTTGCCACTTTCAAACACACATCACAACACAATTTCAAAACAAACTTTCAAAACATTGAAATATCTTTTCAAATAGACAAACACCTTTGTATATATTCAAACAAGAATCATTACAAAGGTTGCCTAAGACAAGGCCTCTTTTTCAAAGCATTTTCAAAAACCACACACAAAGCACCATTTCAAACAATTGAAAAGCAAAGGCAAGTGATCTAAACAAGTAACTAAGAGGCCATGGAAAACCATGGATTAAAAGGGTGCTAGCACCTTCCCTTTTCATAATCTACCCCCCGAACCCGAGAAAACATATCAAAGGTCTTTCCTGTGCTTTTTGACCTTTCCTTTGGATAAAATAAAAAGTCGGTGGCGACTCTTGCTAAACCACACAATTGCGAACACAAACGCAAAACCTCAAGTCAGTTCTTCCACCGTATCACACCTGCTATACCTATTGTGTGTTTTATCATGACATCATGCATCATGACATAGCATGCATACTTCATTGTACCAACCATTTCAAAGACCGAGGGGATTTATCTTTGTTCTGTTTTGCAGATTATGGCTTCCGTACGCAGAAACACCATTCGAGTTAACTTCGTGCAAATACCTGCTCAACTCAAAGAGTTAGTCTCAAAAGTTCCTGATACTTCTTCATTCGCTAGAAGGCATGGTCAGCTCCTTAGCTTGGTCACTTCAAGGTTGGATGAGCAGATGATGAGCGTGCTTTTCCAGTTCTTTGATCCGGTGCATCATTATTTCACCTTCCCGGATTATCATCTAGTTCTCACTTTGGAGGAGTTTTCTTACTTACTGGGCATATCCATCCTCGAGCAGACACCCTTCACAGGTTTGGAAGAGGTTCCTAGACCCGAGGATATTGCTTCAGCCTTACATCTAAAAAGGGCTGATGTAGTATCCAACTGGGAGACACGGAGCGGGGTTAAAGGTTTCTTGGCTAAGTTTCTGATGGATCAAGCTCAACAATTTTGGGATAACTTGGATTTTCAAGCATTTGAAGACATCTTGGCTCTCCTCATCTACGGCTTGGTTCTTTTCCCGAATCCAGATTCCTTCATAGATGTGAATGCGGTTAAGATCTTCCTGTCCCGCAATCCAGTGCCTACTCTTCTGGGTGATAACCTACATGCCCTCTATACTCGTACTGTGCGAAGAAGGGGGACCCTCATATGTTGCATGCCGCTGCCGGCGAGGTGGTTTATTTCGCACCTCCCCAAGTCTGTATTGAAAAATGAGGAAGGTTTAGGTTGGGCTTACAGGATAATGTCCCTTGCCCACACGGATATTCTTTGGAGTTATAAGGATATGGAAAGGGTAGCTGTCATTGATCGATGTGGGGAATACCCTAATGTCCCGTTGCTTGGAATTAGAGGGGGAATAACCTACAGTCCTTGTTGTGCTTTACGACAGTTAGGTCACGCTCGGAGAGACAGTCCTCATGAGCTTCTTCTTACATATATTGTCTTTGACAACAAGGAAGATGTTGATGAGCATCTCCGCAGGTTTATACGAGCTTGGGGCATGGTGAACAAGTCTGACCCTCACGAGCTAGGACCAAAGACTTCTCTCCCTATGCAACCTTATCTCCAGTGGGTTCGAGCTCGTGCTCAAAATCTGGGGATGCCTTATGAAGTTGTTTTGCCAGTGGTTGTGGAGCATACTAATGAAGAAGGTGTTCCTTATACAGTCCTCTATCCCTATATGCCTACTGATCTTGGGGCATTGAAGAGATCTTGGATCCAGTTGAAGGAGGAGAGGGATACCTACCGGGAGAAGTATCATGAGCAAGAAAGGAAGATCTTGAAGCTCACGAGGCAACTTGGGAATGAAAGGACAATCAATGATTACGCCAGCACGAAGGGAAAACGACCATGGGATTTCTGATATCTTTTATTGTTTCTAGTTTAGATTTTCTTTTCAGTTATTTCTTTGTAAATGCCTTAAAAGGCATCGTTAAACATTTTACAAATTTAATCTAATAAAGTCTGTTCGTTTCTTGGTTGCAAATTTAAATCTCCCAAAGTCTTTGAAATCATTCCATACGCATTCCATTATCATGCACACCATTACAGGTACCATTACAGGTTTCTCATCTTCTTCGTTGTTTATTTCAGCACAAAATGTCTTCTGAAATGCCTACCGATCAAGCCATCAAAGCTCTTCAGGCGCAAAATGCCTAATTCCAAGAGATGTTCTTGAACTTGGCTAAAGGACAAGAAGACTTGAATACTCTCATCCTAAAGGAAATGAAGAATAAGAAGAAGAAGAAGAAGGTGGTTCTTCTGAATATGGGTCACAGATTTAGGAATAGGTTGCGACAGGAAACTGATCTGTCTCATTCATCCAAAGGAGGGGAGAATCAAGAAGAAGAAAAGGGTCCTAGTCCTGTAGTCTATGATAATGACAATGATTTATTTGTAGCCTCTGTGGAATACATTTCTACTCCTTTGATGACAGTTAAGAAGAACCTATTGTTGGCCGGTTTATTTCCGGGCTGTGGTGAAGGTTGCCACCTATGTTCAATCCTGCCTGCTGGTTGCCATTTATTGAAATCAGGTGTTCACCGCCTAATGGATAACAAAGAGATCCTATTCGAGAAGACTTTGACTCCTTTGATTCCAGTTAAAGATATTTCCATCATGACCATTTCCGCCAATCCTTCCAAGGCTTCCTCGAGAAAGCCTGTTAGGATTACATCTGTTCCAAGATTCGCTCTGTTAATCATTACTATTCCTGGTCCTATCCCATACACTTCAGATAAGGCTGTCCCGTGGCACTATGGGGCCGATGTGTATTATCATAGGGTCAAGCAAGACTTAAAGGTTGAAGAAGCTGATGCTGATATCAACAATATTGTCGGGTCTATCAAGGTCACCAGAAGTGGAAGACTCTTCTCTCATGAGATTTCCCCTCTGACTGTTCAAAAGCCTGTTGCCATTCCATCTGCTAGTACATCAGCTACTGTTCCAATTCTTACTCCAATTATCACCCCTGTCACTGAGTCATCTGACACTCGGGGCAAAGAGGTTATAGGTGAGCCTTCCCAGACGGAGGCGCCTAAGAAGATCATTATAGAAACCTCTAAACAGGAGATAGAGGAAATTTTGAAGATTATCAAGAAGAGCGACTACAACATAGTCGAGCATCTGAGGTAAACCCCATAGAAGATCTCCATGTTATCTTTATTATTGTGCTCGGAAGCCTATGCAAAGGCTTTAATTGCTTTCCTAAAGACTGCGCATGTGCCGCAGGAAACCTCTGCTGATCAATTCAAAGATTGTGTAGCGAGTTTGACTGCCGACAACGGGTTGGGTTTCTCAGACGCAGATCTGACTGCTAAAGGAAGAAATCACAATGATGCTCTGCACATCTCGATCGAGTGCAGGGGCACTACTTTGGCCCACGTGCTGGTGGATACTGGGTCCTCATTAAATGTTTTACCAAAGAAAGCGCTAGACCATCTGGACTGTGAAGGTTTGGTTCTGAAGCCGAGTAATATTGTGGTTAGAGCTTTCGATGGGTCAAAAAGGATGGTGCACGCGGAGGTGGACATCCATATTAAAGTTGGCTCTCAGACTTTTGCATCTACGTTCTATGTGATGGATATCCGACCATCTTACTCTTGCTTTGTTGGGTCGCCCATGGATTCATAAGGCTGGGGCAGTGACTTCTGCACTCCATCAGATGTTGAAATATCCAGTAAAAGGGAAGATTGTTACGGTGCAGGGTGAGGAGGAGTACATGGTGAGTCATCTTAATTCCTTTCGATATGTGGAGATGGATGGGGAGTTCATCGAAACCTCGTCTCAGAACTTTGACGAGGTCCCCCAGACTCTGGCGCCGAATGAGATTGCTTCTGAAAGACCTCCGATGAAGATGGCTTCTGTGATACGGTGGGAGAACTGACTTGGGATTTTGCGTTTGTGTTCGCAAATGTTTCAGTTTAGCAAGAGTCGCCACCGAATTTTTATTTTATCCAAAGGAAAGGTCAAAAAGAACAGGAAATACCTTTGAGATGTTTTCTTGGGTTCGGGGAGTAGATTATGAAAAGGGAAGGTGCAAGCACCTTTTTCATCCATGGTTATCCATGGGCTCTTAGTTACTTGTTTAGATCACTTGCTTTGCTTTTCCAATTGTTTGAAATGGTGCTTTTTGTGTGGTTTTGAAAGATGTTTTGAAAAGAGGCCATCGTTGTGGCAACCTTTGTAATGAATCTTGTTTTAATGTATACAAAGGTGTTTTTGTCTTTTGAAAAGATTTCAATGTTTGAAAATTTGATTTGGATAATGTTTTGAAATTGTGTTGTGTTTGAAAAATAGCAAGGATGTTTTTGCAAGCTTTTTGATCAAGTAACTAAGAGCTATCTACCCTATTTTACTCAAAGATCTTTCCTAATGTTTTTTAACCCTTTTAACAGTGTCGTTTCACCATTGCATTTGGTGAACAACCTTGTGTTAAGATGTTAAACGGGACATGTGCGGGTCATCGTATAGACCATGATAACAATTCTGTCAAGTATCTTTGGCAAATTTTTGAGGGACTTGATCATTTTTGTTTAGGCAACCAAGATAGTGTCATCGAGGGACTATGATCTTTTGTTTTGTTTTGTTTTGTTTTGTTTTGCCAAAGTACCCAACATGCATACCATGACCCATTTTTGAAGGCAATAAGTGGATTGTAACCCTAGGGGTGCAAGTGTGAATTGTGTGTGATTTTCATGCATTTTGTCTTTGATTAGGTCAAACTATTTGTTGATTTGGTTTTTTGCATACAAACCCTAATTCTCTAATCATGGCATAATTGAAAGTGTAAAGTGCGAGAATTTAAAATTCTAAGCTATTACAACATGATTATGGGGATGGGGGTACGATTTTGAATGGGGGGTATTTGACAAGAAATATAAACTCTAATTTACTATTACATCCAAATTGAATCATAATGCATAAATATTAAATAGACAATATTTAAATAAACAAAATAAATAAATATAACAAATAATATGAATTATGCAAAGAAAAGTTTTTTTGTTTATTTATGTATGTAAAAGTATTTTTAATGTAAAAAGTATAAAGAAATAAATAAAAAAAATATTTTATTTGTTTTAAGGGTAAAACCCTAATTTCTTTAAGAAAATAAACATTATATTATTTACATATACTAAAATATATTAATATGTGTAAAAATAAAATATACTTAGAAAAAAGTATTTTTTAGTATGAATAATAATAAAAGTGAAAATGTAATATTTTTATATTTTTATTCTAAGGTATTTAATAAAATAAAAAGTATATATGTATATATATGTATATTAAATAATAAATATGTATAATATAAAATAAAATATGTACAAAAATAAATTATATTTATAATAATATTTTTAGTATGAATAAAAATAAAGAACAAAAATAAAAATATAAATTACATATTATTTTCAAGTTTAAATAAATTATAAAAGTATTCAAAAGCTTTTTATGTTAGAAAAAATTAAAATAAAATGCCAAATAAATGTAAAAAATTATGAAAATATTTTTTAAGCATTTTTTATGTTTGGAAATAAATAAACAAAATCAGAAATGAAAACAAAAATGCAAAAATATGAAAATACAAGAAATTGGGTCAGGGGGTGCAAAAATGAAAATGGGAGGTGCTAAGAGTGAGCCAGGCCAAGCCCAGCCCACCACTTCATCTTCTTCCTCCAGCTTTTAAAAATACGCGCGCGCCTGTACAAACTTGGGACATCCTGTATACGTGATCTATTGCAAAAACATACAACATCAAACTTGTAGAGAATTTCAAGACGATTCCAACCATATAAACAACTAATCCTAACTCTCAAAGACTAGAGAGAATTTCTCTGGCCCTAAAATCTGACCTAGTTTTTTCAGCATGTTCATGGATGAAATTCTCCTAGCACACTTAATATAAATGAAAACTGAGCATATGTACAGCTTCATGGCAATGAACACTACATTTTTTGTTCACAAACCTAAGGCTAAATGTTCCTAAATAGAGAGATAGAAAGTGAAGAAAAACCTGTTTCAGTTGGATTCGTGTAGGGCAATGCATTGCTTCTCAACAAGTTTTGAGATGTCTGGTAGCTTGCTTGAACTCCACTTGACCTTTTCCAATAGCTAGCTTGCCTTGAATGTCCTTGAATCAGCCTATAGAACTCAACCTGCACAAGCTTGAAATGAAAATGGTGAACACTCTAAATGGAGTTACAATTGGTAATGGAGGTTTGGGATAGCTTGAGTGAGTTGAATGGAAGGTGTTTGAAGCAAAATGGGGCAAAACGCACGAGCCAAATGAGCTGGGGAACTCAAGTTGCAGCACCTGCCCTATTTTGCCAAAGAAGTGTGATTTCTGGCTATGGGGTGTTTTGGGACTCAAGCACTCGTGTTTGTAGCTCAAAGGGTTGTGAGAAAGATGTTTGAAGTGTTTGTGTAAGTTAACATTGGCTGGTTTTCAAGTTCTAAGCATTTGAGCAAGTTTTTTGTTTTTGAAGCAAGAAACTGAACTTTTGGTTACACGCATGTACAAGCCATCTTATCACCTTGCATAAAATCCTCTTGGCCCCTATGATTAGTGGATTTGTTTATCTGCAAGAGATTTAGCTCTATGCTCAAGGATTAGTGGTTTGACATAAAGCAAACTTTTGCAAAAATGGAAATGTGCCTTTTACCATTTAGGGATTAAACTTGTGTACAATACCCTAATGACCAAGACAATGTATTAGCTCAATGGATTTGCATTAAATTATGGAGTGTGAAATGGTTTAGAGGCCTGAAAACTAGTACAAGGCATGCTGGTTTGAAAATGCAACTTGAGTGAACATGATTTTGCCATGGATACAAAGTGAGTTTTTTCCAACTTCAAGCATTCGATTCTCCCTAACCACAAATGTGTTTGAGGAGTTCTTGGACAATTTGGAAATCTTGCAACATGATCTATAATCCATCTTTGAAATGAAACTTGAGAATCCAAGTGGAACTATGTGAAAAATGGCCAAGAAGATAGGTCAAAATCCTGCCTAAACTAGGGCAAAATTTCACTAAGTTAAAATTTTTAGGGACCCTTGTTCCAAAACTCATAACTTGAGATCCAAGCTTCTTTTGGGAAAACTTTGTTAATCAAAGTTGTAGACTTTGTGGAGTACTACAACTTTCATGTTGTAATTTTTGTTTGAATCCATTTGCATCATGGTGAAAATGTGGGACAAAGTTAGGAAAAATTAAGAAAATTTCATAACTTAGAAAAATCCTAAGTTTTGAAAATTTTCAATTTCAAACCCTAATTTGCAATTTTGGGTTTCTTGATGAAAAAGTTTAATAATTTGACACATGTTGATGAAAAATGACCCCTGGCACTTGATTTTGACCAAAAAGTCAAAGTTTGACTTTTCAGTGTACAGTCAAATTTTGATCAGTTGATTGAAAAATTCATCTGTCAATCCCATGCATTTGAGATCTTTTGAACTTGTTGAATAGGTCAAGATGATGCCATTGAGCCCTTGAGTCCTTGGTTGAGCTTGAATTTCCCTTGGCTAGGTCAAAAAGTCATAAATTGCCTTTGTACAGTCAAAACCCTAAAAATGACCATTTTGCCCTTTTGGTGATCTGATCAAATTTCTTGTGAAATTATGGTCCAAACTTGATCAAATGGTTCATATGAGTTCATAATGTTGATGTGGGTCAAAATTCATGAGGTTTGACTGTAAATTAGCCACAGTTGACTTTTTTCCCCAATATAGCTGATTTCTAGGTCAACTGTCCAATTGACAGGGCAAAAATTTGATTCAAGGCTTGAAACTTGGTATGGACAAACTTATGAGTCCAATATGAAGTATGAGAGTCAATTTGAGCATTGAGGGTCCAAAAATCCTTGTGCAAACTCAAACCCTAGTTTAGGTTATCAGTGCAAGGAGATGTCTTGAGCAGAGCAAACCCTAGCTTGATCTTGAGTTCCAAGAGCCTTGTGATGAGAAATGTTGGTAAATTGAGAGGGAAAATTTTGGGGTACAACAGCTTCCCTCAAGGATGCCAGGGCTGTAATTGAAAAAGGTGGGTGTGCAAATTAGGGTCAACTCCCTGACTTCGCACACAAAACTGACAAGTTTGGTTTGGGCTTTACTGCAGAGGCTCAAAGGGTTGTTCGGTGCGCACAGATTGGAAGACCTCCTCTGTGCATCAATAATCCGGGAATGAATGCAATTGAAGATGATGAAGAAGAGTCAGATATCGACAGCTGGATTTACCCGACTACCAACGGTGGATTGAACAATTGGACGGCGAAGGACTTCGTGCCCGTTTCTTTTATTACACAATAATAGACTTTTGTTTTGAGATTTGTAACAGAGAGTTTGAAACTTTACGGCCCAGTGCCTTGCCCGAGGCACCTTGGCTTTGTTTGTGAGGGCTTATTATTTGTCATTTTCATATATCATCAATAAAGCATTGGACGTTTTCTTGCATTACAAATTTTGCGCTCCTTGTTTTTCCTTTCTATCTCACACTTTATAAAACAGCTATTGTCTTATACACACTCACATATCATAATGCAGAACCACATACACTCTGGATCCCATTGATAGCGACTCTTCTACTGCCTGTTATGACTTTGAAAATTCGATCAACCAAGCCGAGGACAAAGGTGAGGATGATTGTGAGGTGCCTGGGGAACTTGCTAGACTGTTACTACTGGAAGAGAGGGCCATACAGCCGCATGAAGAGCCAGTGGAATCAATGAATTTAGGTACAGAGGAAGACAGGAAATAGGTCAAAATAAGTGCCAAATCTATGCTGATAAGAGGCATGTACCTCTGGTCCCTCTGAACGTCTTGACAACTCCTTGTCCTTTTGCAATGTGGGGCATCCATATGATTGGCGAGATCAGACCTACTGCGTCTAACGGGCATCGTTTCATTCTGGTATCTATTGATTATTTCACGAAGTGGGTTGAGGCAACTTCCTTTTCTACAGTAACCAAGAACGTCGTGGCGCGGTTCATCCGACATAATCTGATCTGTCGATACGGTGTACCAAAGAGGATCATTATAGACAACGGTACAAATCTCAACAATACGATGATCACCGAGCTTTGCAAACAGTTCAAGATACAGCATCACAACTCTTCTCCTTACCGGCCGAAGATGAATGGGAATGTTGAAGCGGATAATAAGAATATCAAGAAGATTGTGCAGAAGATGATGGTGACGTACAAAGACTGGCACGAGATGTTACCATTTGCTCTTCATGGGTACTGTACCTCAGCGCGGACATCAACAGGGGCAACAGCTTACTCTTTGGTGTATGGCATGGAGGCAGTCTTACCCATCGAGGTCCAAATACCCTCTCTCCATATTATGAAGGATGCAGGTTTGAGCAAAGACGACTGGATCCAGACCCAGCTTGATCAACTGAATCTAATCGACGAAAAGAGACTTACTGTTATTTGTCATGGTCAGACGTATCAAAAGTGAATGATCAAGGCATTTAACAAGAAAGTATGACGACAAGAGTATCTGTTGTACCCCAAAATTTGCCCTCTCATTTATCAAGATTTTCCTCACAAGACTTCTTGGACTCAAGACCAGATTAGGGTTTGGTCAGCTCAAGACATCTCATCTTGCACTGATAACTTGAAATTAGGGTTTGAGTTTGCACAAGGATTTTTGGACCACCAACGGTTCATGTGACTTTCATATACCATCTTGGACCCCTAATATTGCTCATGTTAAGTTTCAAGCCTTGAATCACATTTTTGCTCAGTCAATTGGACAGTTGACCTAAAAATCAGCTGTATTGGGGAAAAAGTCAACCATGGACAATTTACAGTCAAACTTCATAATTTTTTATCCACAACAACATTCTAGACTCCTATGTACCATTTGATCAAGTTTGGATCACAACTCCTCAAGAAATTTGATCAAATCATCAAAAGGGCAAAATGGTCAAAATTAGGGTTTTGACTGAGAAACGACAATTTCTAATTTTTAACCTAGCCAATGACCAATTGAGTTCAAACATGATTTCAAGGGTTCAATGGCATCATCTTGACCTAATCACATGGTTCAAAAGATCTCAAGTTCATTGGATTGACAGATGAATTTTCCAGTCAACTGATCAAAAGTCAACTATACACTAAAAAGTCAAATTTTGACTTTTTGGTCAAAATCAAGTGCCAAGGGTCATAATTCATCAAGATATGTCAAAATATGAAACTTGTTGGCCAAGAAAACCAATTTTGAAAATTAGGGTTTTGAATTTGAAAATTTCATAACTTAGAATTTTTCTAAGTATGGAAATTTTCTTATTTTTTCCCAACTTTTCACCACTTTTTCACCATGATGCAATTTGATTCAAAGAAAACTTCCTACATGAAATTTGTAGTCCTCCATGAAATCTACAACTTTGCTTCACAAACATTTCCAAAAAGATGCTTGGATCTCAATTTATGAATTTGTGAACATAGGTCCACGAACTAAATAGCTTAGTGAAAATTTGCCCTAATTTAGGCAGGTTTTTTACCCAACTTCATGAACAATTTTCACCTAGTTCCAAGAGGTATCTCAAAATGCATTTCAAACATGGATTATAGAGCACATGACAAGATTTCCAAAATGTCCAAGAACTCTCCAAGATCATTTTTGGTTAGGGAGAATCGAAGAGGAGAAGTTGGCATTTTGTCACTTTTGATCAAGCCATTTTTACAAGGCATCAAGTTGCAAATCCATTCCATGTTGTTTGTACATTGCTTTTACAGGCCCTAAACTCATTTTACACTCCATAATTAAATTCTAACTCAGAAGATAAAGGCTTTATTTTGGCTTTTGGAACATTGTACAAGAGATAATTCCATTAATGGCATAAAGGGCACATTGCCATTTTCATAAAGGTGAGCTTTTACAACTTTGCCAACCTTGAGCCTTGGACTTGTCCCTTTGGTGAAAGCAATTCACACATGTTTTAAGCAATGTGTACAAGCTCTTTGCAGCTCTAAAACTAGCCAGTATAAGCATGCTAGCTTTAGTCACTTCACTTTGCTTAAGATACAAGAAAGTTTGCCAAAAGTTAAAAAGCTTGTACAACTAGTAGGAGTGGACTTTGTATCCATTCTATACATATTCACAAACTGGTCACAACTCAGAAGACGAAGGCATTGCATCCAAAACTCTCTCAAACACAAAAACATCATTTTTCTGCCCAAACATTGCAGTTCTGCAAAATCATTGCCAATTTCATTCTTGCTCGTGCATTTTGTGGATTGACATTTGAAACACTTCATACACATCCTACCAAAGGTATCCAAGCCCTTGCCCTGCATCTGTAAGCCATGTTTCAGCCATTTCCATTTTCAAATTTGGAGGTTGCAGCTTGACTTGTGCAGTGAGTTCTGGCCATCCACAAAGCAAACTAGGCATTGGAGTAGCTTGAAGGAAGTTTAAGGAAGCCCACACGATCCTCAGGCCTCACTCAAAGTCCCCACATTGTCATATTCAAATCCAGCTGAAGGAGGTATTTTTCAAATCTCTATCTCTCTATTTAGGCATCCTTAAGCCACGATTTGTGAAGGAAAGATGTAGTCCATAATATGGTGAAGCTGTACATATGCATACTTGTCATTTATATTAACTGAGCTAAGAGAATTTGAAGCTTAAAGTTGCTAAAATATTTAGGTCACAATTTAGGGCCATTAAAATTCTCCCTGATCTTTGAGAGTTAGGTTACAAAGTTTATATCATTGGAATCGTGAGATAAAATGCTACATGTTTTGTGTTATAAGTTTTTGTTTTTATGCAAGCAATAGCAAGTTACAGATTTGAGGAAGAACGCGCGCTGGGAAGCTGAAGGACAGGGATGAAGCTTCATCTGGGCTTTTTTGCAGCTTTGGCCTTTTTGTTTCTACTTTTCACACCCCCTAACTTACTTTTGCACCCCCCTGACTATTTTCTTATATTTTTGCATTTTTCTTGCATATTTTATATTTATTGCTTGCATTTATTTTTTCTAATGATAAAAAATACCCAAAAATAATTTATTTTTTTCCACACTTTTATTTTATTTTTTTATTATTTTTTTTGGCATAAATAATAGTTTATTAGGATAATAAACTTTATTTTCTTAAATAAATTGTAAATACAATTTAAAAATACTATACATTTTTATTATGTTACTTATATACATAAAATATTTATTTTCATACATATTTTAATTTTTAATATTTGTACATAATATTATTTATTATTTTCTTGTATAAAAAATGGACAAAATAATAATATAGAACATATATTTTATTTTAATTGAAAATTAGGGTTTCACCCTTTCAAAAATAATAATATTTTTTCTCTTATTTTTAGGGATTAAATAAATCATTTTTCTCATACAAAAAAATCAAATACAAAACATTTTACATAAATACATTTTTATTGCATTTTAAATATTTTTACATTTGTTTAATTCACACAATATTCAATTGGGTTGTAATAGTATTTTTAAGGTTTATTTTGTGCAATATATCCATTCAAAAACTTGTATCCCCCCTCCCATAATAATTGTTGTAATAGCTTAGTTTACATTTACGCAATTTATCGCATTTATACCATGTTTAATAAACTAGGGTTTGCATGAGAAGAACCAAAAACCAAACAAATAGAAAAGACCTAATCCAAGACAAATCAAATGTATGAAAAATGACACACATTACACACAAGCACCCTTAGGGTTTCACCCACTTGGTTGCCTAAATTAAAATGGCCATGTTACGCATGCGAAGTATCTTGGCAAAAACAAAACAAAAATAAGATCATAGTCCCTCGATGACGCTATACAAAGGTTGCCTAAAAACAAAATGATCTTGGTCCCTCAGAACATGCTAAGATACTTGGCAACATTGCTATCATGGTCATACGATGAACCACGCCCGTCCCGTTTACATCCAAAGATAGGGTTGTTTACCAAATCAATGGTAAATCAACAATGTCAAAGGAATAAAAATGCATAGGAAAGACATTTGAGTAGGTAGATAGCTTCTAAGTTACTTGCTCCATTTCAAAACAATCCTTGCTATTTTCAAAAACACACACACATTTCAAAACATCTTACAAAACATTGAAACATTTTTCAAAAGACAAACATCTTTGTATACATTCTTACGAACGAGAATCATTACAAAGATTGCCTAAACGATGGCCTCTTTTCAAAATACTTTCAAAATCACACCAAACACAAAGCACCATTTCAAACAATTTCAAAGCAAAGAAAGTGATCTAAGAAAGTAACTAAGAGCCCATGGAAAACCATGGATGAAAAGGGTGCTAGCACCTTCCCTTTTCATAATCTACCCCCCGAACTCAAGAAAACATCTCAAAGGTCTTTCTTGTGCTTTTTGACCTTACCTTTTGGATAAAATAAAAGTCGATGGCGACTCTTGCTAAACCGCGACATTTGCGACAAAACGCAAAACCTCAAGTCAGTTCTCCCACCATATCATAGAACTGGCGACTCTGCTGGGGACATTTTATAAAAGTGGGGTTACCTTAGGGTTTAGATCATATTTATTTGCTTACCTTGTTTGACTTGTTTGCTTTACATATTTGGTTCTATTGTTTGGGTTTGAATCCTCCACCCGGATTTGGGAAACATTATAGGTAAATAGCAACATGTGATATGGTGGGAGAACTGACTAGAGGTTTTGCGTTTCGTTCGCACTTGTGCAGTTAGCAAGAGTCGCCACCGACTTTTCTTTTATCCAAAAGGAAAGGTAAAAAAGCACAGGAAAGACCTTTCGAGAATTTTCTCGGGTTCGGGGGGTAGATTATGAAAAGGGAAGGTGTTAGCACCCTTTTCATCCATGGTTTTCCATGGGCTCTTAGTTACTCATTTAGATCACTTGCTTTTATTTGATTGTGTGCTTGTGGTGTGGGTTTTGAAAGTATTTTGGAAAGTTTCTTTGTAATGGTCCTCGTCTCTAAGAACATATACAAATTTTTATTTCGAAGAATAGTTCAAAAAGGTGTTTGTGAATCATGTTTCGAAAAGTGTTTTGAAAAGAGGTTTTGCCATAGTTCTCGTCTCTATAAGAACGTATGCAAAACGTTTTGTCTTTTGAAAGTGTTTTGAAATGGAGGTGTAAGTGTGAAAGTTTTTTGTCGTGAGCAAGCGAGTAACTAAGAGAGAATCTATCTACTCGAAAGGTCTTAAGTTGTTCTTTTCTTCTTCCTTTTAATGGTTCTATCTTACCATTGATTTGGTAAGAAGCCCCATCATTGGATGTAAAGGGATAGGCGCGGGTCAATTATACAATCATTGAAAGCAACTTTTGAGACGCTCTAGCAATTTTGTAAGGGACGAGATCATTTTATCGAAGGCAACATCGAGGGTCATCGAGGGACTACGATCTTTGTTTATCGAAGGGTCATTTTCTAGAGTGTCACATATTCGAGGGACATGATTGTATTTCCGAGGCAACAAGCGAGGTTACCCTAGAGGTGCGCGTGTGAGAAGTGTGTTGATTTCAAGTTATTTGTTCTTGGATTAGGTCATCTAGCGATTAATTTTTTGAATCTTGCCATACACACCTAGTTACTATACAGTATATGGAAAACAGTAAATTGCGGGAATTGAAAATTCTACGCTATTACAAAATTTTCGGGAATGGGGGTACAATTTTTACAAATGGGGATGAATCAAATAAAAATAGCAATGTCCAAATATCAAATAATACAACCAAATCGAATTGCTACACGATTTAATACAAAGCTATGATAATTTATGAAATAAAATCAACAAAGTATGAAATGTATATATTTACTTGAAAATAAAACCTATTCTAAAAAGAAATGATTTAAACTAAAAAAAGTAAAATCTTTATTATTACTCTTTTGTATTTTTAATAATTTTGAAAGAAACGTTTAAAGAAAGAAAATTAACTAAACAAATTCTTGATTTTTTTTGGTATTTTATTAAATGTAACAAATTAAAATAAGTTATAAAAGAATAAAATAGTAAAAAAAGATTTCTAGGACTTAAAAAAATGTATAGAAGCAAACTAAGTTTTAATTAATAATTTTCAAAACAAATAAAAACAAGTTTGAAGGAAGAAATGGGCTTAGGATATTTGAAGGTGTTAGGCCCAAAGGTGCATTGTCATTGCTAAAAGAAACAAGGCCAGATGAGGGGGGTGTTTAGCAATTACGTGTGGGCTTTAAGAAAAACAGGCCCAATACCTTAAACTCTGCTTAACATTTCTTGATCAGGGGAAACGTGAATTAGAGTTACAAAGAACAATTAGGTTTTTTTGAACCCTTGGTACATCGGCGCCGCTCTGTTCCATTCTCTCACTTCTTTCTCTCGTTCATCTTTCTCACTCTGTCATCCCTATCCGTCCCTGTCCCTCTTTGTAAACGAAACTATTCTTGGCTTCTCTAACTCAATTTGGTTCGTGTTCTTCTGAAAACCCTAGGTTATGATTTGAACTTATCTAAAGGGTTTGAAATGTGTTTCGATCTGATCCTCCCTCTACTTCGGTTGCCAGAGCGCCTCTCATATCCTCACCTCCTAACCAAGTGCTAGCGACTTTGTTTTTGCAAGGTATGGTTTGGTTTTGGACTTAACAGTTTCGTTGGTTTTATACGTATTGCTCATGTTTTTCTTGTTAATCGTGCTTATTGCCTTGTTGAGATGTAGAAAAATTTGTAAGAAGGGCGAGGAAGCTATACCTGTTCAGGGCTTTCCTGGAATGGAAGGGAATGGTGAGGCTTGAGGGAGGTGCTCCCTGGTGGCGGATCTCGTGATGGAGGAAGATGAATATTGGATGAATGCGTGAGCTCTTTCTGGTAACCTTTTCTATACTCTTGGATGATAATGATGATACTTCTGACTTTGTGATGATGATGATGATGAAGATACTTCTGACTTTGTGATGATGATGATGATGCTTCTGACTGTTGGATATTGTGTTTGAAATTTTTGGGTTATGAACTTGTTGAGATGGTTTTACAGTTTCTGGTTTGATATTGTTGCTATTGGTTTTGATGATGTTGATGGAATGTTGGGGTGGTTTTCTGAGTTACAGGTTTACAGGTCTTGAATGTTTGAACTTGGTGTTTTTTACAGTTTGGTTTGAGAACTGTTTTTTAGGCTTGTTTGGTTTGTGAACTGGTTTTTTAGGCTTGTTTGGTGTATTGATAGTTTGAGGGACTTTTGAAATGAGTTGCAAGTTTGTGTTAGTGTTGAACTGAGTTATGCAGGTTTGGGCTTTTTGAATGTTTTTTGGAGGAGCTTTTGTTGTTAAACTGAGTTACAGGTTATTTGAAACTAGTTATGCAGGTGATTTTGTGGTTTGTTATCAGGTTGAAGGATTTTTTTGAAATGAGTTATATGTTTTTTGTTGGTGTTTGATGAAAGATGCAGGGAATTGTTGTTATGTTTGAACTGAGTTATGCAGGTTTGGTGTTTTAGAATTGTTATGCAGGTTATGTTTGATGGGAGATGCAGTTTGATACTTGGTTTTTTCTGTTGTTGAGATTTCTGAGTTTTTATCAAAATGTTCTCCTCCCTCTTTCTTACAGTTTGCCTACTGTTATATTTGCTTTGCATTTTGACAGCCTGTGGGCAGAATAGCAAAGTTGTACAATTCCAACAAATTAGGTGATATCTTTCCTCTCTCTCCTCTCTCAATGATAAAAGCAAAATGCTTTTTTCACCTTTTTCTGAAAAGTTTGCCAAGATCTTGGAAAATAATGAAAAGCTTTTTGAAACAAGCCCCTTGCTTGTTGTTTGGTTTACCATACTGCTGTACTTTCTTCTTGCCATGCTGCTGTCTAGTTTGCTGCATTGTACTTTGTTTGTACTACTATGCTTGTTCTAGTTGTTGCTTGTTCTGGCTGTTTAGACAGCTTGCTTAGACAGTTTACTTAGACAGCTTGTTGCATGTTTGCTGCATTGTAATTGTCTAGTTACTTGCCATTGTTACTGTCCAGTTACTGCATTTTACTTTGTTTTGCTTGCTTGTAATGCTTTGTTTAGTTTGGCTCTATTTGGATTGCCTTGTTGCATTTTGACAAATTTGCTTTGCATTCTTTTTTATTTGGACAGCTTGCATTTTTATTTTTATTTTTGTGAACCAAGAAGAGTAATCTTCTTGTGATTTGCAAAGAGAAAAATAAAAACGTGATGAATTGAAAATAGCCCTCTGATTCCAAATGGCAAACTTTAATGATGAACACATTTCCTTTTTTTTGAAAATTCTTACTCATATCCAATTAACTGTGCTAATTATTTTCCTGTCTTTCTTTATTGTGAGCGCAAACTGGATGGTGGCAAAGCAGAGGAAGCAAGAGATTCTTTGGCGAGCATGGGAGCAATGGAAGCTTAGTCATCCTTAGGCTTAGATTTTTTCTTTGTAATTTAGAGAGAAATACTCAAACAATTGTACTAATTCATTTTTTAAATACAATAAGTTGTAAAACTTAAAGCATTTAAATAATAAATTGTATTGTAAATTTTTTTTGAAATAAATGAAAAAGTCTTTATGAGATAATCTGATGTTCAACAAAATCCATTACTGTTAGTATCTTGTAATTCTCTCTTTGTGTCTTCACTGATTCTTTAAGATTCCTGATTAAGATAACTGAAACTGCATTCCAATAATTCCAATCAAGATAACTTAAACTCCAAGTAATCCAATAACTATGTAATCTTGCAACTGTATTCCAATCAAAACACGCATTGTGTATTCCAATAAACAGGCAAATGTTTATTCCATAAACAAGCAAATGTTTTAAAAGACGTAATTTAACCGGTTAACCTCGATCAAACAAACACTGCCTTTTCAGTAAATTTGAGAGAGCATGAAAACATGTGAAAATCAATTGAATTTCTGAGAACTCAATTTCTTCTGAGAAATGCGAGAAAAACCCTAATTGCTGGTTTACTGCCAAAGGAGAAAATTTGTCTGATCGATTCCTGAGCCAATCTTAAATATTTGAGAAACCCTAGGGCTGTGCTTTCTATGCAAAATGGGAGGGAAAATTTTGGGGTACAACAGCTGCCCCTGTTCAATCTTCTTGAACCTGAAGAGTTAGATCGATGAATTTTGTCATTCGTGACTCGAAGGTAAAAGATGATTGGACACTAGAGTGCCCGTAAATTTGCACTCGTCAAAGTATAGTTGAGGGAATGGGCTTAAAGATGCCATTTGGAGATGTGACAGAATCTTATCAGAGATGGGCTTAAAGATGCCATCCAAGAATGTTTGTTGAATTGTATGTTGTAAGTCAAAAGAATGAGTATCAGAAAGGTATCTGTGTCTGGAACATCTCTGAGCTGGGGATCTGAATAAGCAATAGAATAGCATCCGTGTCTGGAGCATCTCTAAGCTGTTTTCTGAACTTTGAATCTGAATAAGTAATAGAATAGCATCCGTGTCTGGAGCCTCTCTAAGCTATTTTCTGAACTTTGAATCTGAATAAGAAAATAGAATAGCATCCGTGTCTGGAGCCTCTCTAAGCTGTTTTCTGAACTTTGAATCTGAATAAGCAATAGAATAGCATTCGTGTCTGGAGCATCTCCAAGTTATTTTCTGAACTTTGAATCTGAATAAGCAATAGAATAGCATCCGTGTCTGGAGCATCTTTAAGCTGTTTTCTGAACTTTGAATCCGAATAAGCAAATAGAAAAGCATCCGTGTCTGGAGCATCTCTAAGCTGTTTTCATGATTGCATATTGGTAGCTTGTTAATCTTATCCTGAAAAGGGTAAAATGTTAGCTGAAACACAAAGTTATGTCGCATGAAATGTATGATGCGATATATGTGTTTTAATAATGTTTATGATATATGAATGTAATGTACGCGCATGTAAGCTGATTAGCTGTCTTGCTGAGGAAAATAAATCCTCGATAGCTGGAGATAATAAAATCCTTGACTGCTGCCAGGGAAAATAAATCCATGACCGCCGCTGGAGATTCAAAATCTTTGACAACTTCTGTGGGGACGTGAGAATCCTTCACGACTTTCCTGGGGATATAGGGATCCTTCAAGTCTTTAGAGTTGGAGGATGATAAACATTCCGTTGTAAGAATAAAGCCAAGTGTTGCGTGAGAAACCTTCTTGGGGAATCCAGAGAACTTTTGAAGACTTCTATTGGGGGTTAAATAATGGGAATCTTTACTCGGGTGGGGAATAAGGAAACTCTGGTGATCTCTACCGGAGGTCGAATAAAGGAAAACCTTGATATGCTGGAGAATAAGGAAAACTTTGATGGCTTATGCGGGGAACTAGGAATGAGAATCTTCGATCTGCATGGGATTTAAAAAAAAATCTGACAAATTCAATACTGGGGAGTAATGAAGATTTTTTCAACTTCACTGAGGAATCAAGAATGAGAATCTTCATTCTGTTGGGGAGTAAAAACTCTGTGGGAAATAGCTATACTGTTGAGGAGTAGCTATCCTGCTGGAGAGTAAGCTTAGGACTCTGGGGAAAAGCTTATTCCTGTTTGGAAAAAGTTCAGGAGTTTGGGCTGTATGCCACTTTAAGAATGAGAATCTTCATTCTGTTGGAGATATCAGGAGCTTGAGTTGTATGTCACTTTAAGAATGAGAATCTTCATTCTGTTGGAGATATCAGGAGCTTGAGTTGTATGTCACTTTAAGAATGAGAATCTTCATTTTGTTGGAGATATCAGGAGCTTGGATTGTATGCCACTTTAAGAATGAGAATCTTCATTCTGTTGGAGATATCAGGAGCTTGAGTTGTATGTCATTTTAAGAATGAGAATCTTCATTGTGTTGGAGATATCAGGAGCTTGGATTGTATGCCACTCTACTGGAAGTCAAGAATTAGAATCTTCATTCTGACGGGGATATCAGGAGTTTGGGTGTATGCCAATCTACTGGGAGTCAAGAATGAGAATCTTCATTCTGACGGGGATATCAGGAGTTTGGGTGTATGCCAATCTACCGGGAGTCAAGAATGAGAATCTTCATTCTGACGGGGATATCAGGAGTTTGGGTGTATGCCAATCTACTGGGAGTCAAGAATGAGAATCTTCATTCTGACGGGGATATCAGGAGTTTGGGTGTATGCCAATCTACTGGGAGTTGGAGAAACCGGATGATTTTCGCTGTGGGTTGATAGTTTGAGCTCCGCTGGCGATTGGTAGTCGGTAGTCTCATCTCCGCTGGGGATCTTAATGACGTGTTGTAGAGATTGTGTATGGAAATGGGCTTAAAGATGCCATTTGGAGAAACAGAGGAGAATCGTCGGAGATGGGCTTATAGATGCCATCCAAAGGTGATTGTTGACGGAAAGTTTGAACTGGATCTGAAACAGCAAAATCTGGAAGTGAATCAGAATAAACCGTTGAGAGATTTATCTGAAACAGCAAAATCTGGAAGTGAATCAGAATAAACCGTTGAGATATTTATCTGAAACAGCAAAATCTGGAAGTGAATAAGAATAAACCATTGAGAGATTTATCTGAAACAGCAAAATCTGGAATATCTTCAACTGAAATAAGAATCAGGGAGATCTTAGTGTCGATCTGACTGAGCCAGAGAAGGTCTTGAATTACTTTGACTGGATAAGAATCATAAAAATATTAGAACCGATTTAACTGAGCCAGACGAAAGTCTTGGAATATCTTCAACAGATGCCGAGGAATGCTGGTCTCTGTCGTGGTAGAAATAGAATTTTAGGAGTTTCAGTCGTCCGTACTCTACTGAGGAATTATCTCTTAGTCGAGGAGATGAAAATTAACTACTATATGGTTTTACTCCAGGCTTCAGAAGGAATCAAGTGGTTATCCGGTCCCATCCGGGTTTCAACTTGAATTTAAAGGGCATACTAATATCTGGTCGACTCCAGGTTTCTTAGTAATTGTCCAGGTAAGAACTGCTATTTGGTCAAAATCCAAGCTTCACAGTGTCTTATACTGTTATCTGGTCAAAATCCAGGCTTCACAGTGTCTTGTACCGTTATCTGGTCAAAATCCAGGCTTCACAGTGTTTACTTCCTATCTGGTCAAAATCCAGACTTTAGAAGAAAATCAAATGGTTATCTGGTCGCCTCCGGGCTTCCCTTTGATTTTGGGGCCTACTAATATCCGGTTGAATTCGGGCTTCAAAGTAGTTGGCCGAGTAAACTGCTATTTGGTCAAAATCCAAGTTTCACAGTGTACCTCACTGTTATCTGGTCAAAATCCAGGCTTCACAGTGTTTTGTACCGTTATCTGGTCAAAATCCAGGCTTCATGGCTTGAATTTTGTGAGAATTTGACTGCATCTTTAATGAAAGGTAAAGGTTAGTTGCATGACATATATCAAACAATGATGTTCTCAAAATAAATGAGATTGCGTTGTATGATGTCCTGATGTACGGATGTGTAATGTTTTCAAGATGACCTCTCACTGGGAAAAATAAATCCCGAATTGGTGATGGAGAAAAGAGTTTAATTCTTCGTTTTCGATAGTGAAAAATCTGGCGACTTCAATGGGAAAAATTCTCAAGAATTCTTGAGGTCGACTTAGCTGGGAAGAGGTTATCAAAGATTGAAACTCTGGCTGGGAGCCATCTTATGAGAAGGATTTTGGAGAGATTTGTCACTGCCCCAAGTAGCGAGTGTTTATGGCTTTGCCAGGAAATGTTTGACTGTATGCAACCCTTTGTTGGGATTGACATTCAATGCCCCAAGTGACGGGGACAGAGGCTTGCCCCTGGTTACTATGCACTTTGAGAGATATCTTGAAATCTTGAATGGACTGCCCCAGGTGTACTGGACAATGACATGTCATGTCCCTTTGTTGATAGGATATTTTTGCAACGGAAGTGTCATCCCACTTGAAGTGATTTTGTTCACTGAGAGAGCTTTTCGTTCATTGGATATTCATTGTGTGAATTTCTCCATTGTCAAACAAATAGCCATATGCAAACAACGATATTCAAATAATGCAAAGTTTATGCTTGTCTTGAAATTTTGAAAATGCGTTTTTTTTAGCAGAAAACTTTTGTAAGAAAAATTCAACTCAGGATTTAGAGCAAAGCCTTACAGGAGTCAGGATACCTTTTGTAACAGTATGCTTTCGAACTAACCCATGATTCAATTAGGACTTTTGAAAGGTTGTAACATTGCTTGGTTCACTGTTTAAGAAACAAAGGATAAAGGCTCAAAGTATATTTGTACCCACCCGCTCTTTGTGATGTTCTTCAGTCCTAAACTCAGTTAATTGTGCGTTGAACTCTAATTGAGTTTGAAATGACATTTTGGTGATGGTTCAAACAAGTTGAGTTTGTTGGAAGGAATTCATTTTTGCAACATTATTTTTGTTGAGGATTTGTAGAGACCTCTTTCTTTTTTTATTTTTTATCCCTAATTTTTTCCTGACTGTTCCTATTTTTGAGATTTACAGTCAACGGGATGCCCTAGTTTTCTTAAGCCTCCTTCGTAGGTTTCGACTTAGTGGGTTTTTCTTTTTTAGAGATAATGACTTCCTATGTGATAAGGAACCATCACCGTCTTTTGATTCCAAAGGAAAGTTTTTGATGTCATTCATTATATTACAAGATGTAAGTTTGCAACTTTAACACGCATTTGAATTTACTGAGAGACTACCCTGCCCCAGGTTTTGATTAAAGGTTTCAATTTGTGTTAAAACACAAAACTTATACTTCTTTGGCTCGAAGGGGTTGACTAGGGATTATCTTCCTTATAACTCTAGTGTTTAGGATTTGAAAGAAACGCCTGTACATCGTCAGCAAGGTCTGTCCAAAAGCATACTGTATGAGATTATGGCATTGTTTTTGTCATCCTCCCTCTAAAGGTTTGTATCTTTCAGCAAGAGTTGAATGTCATAAAGCGAGTAAAAAACATAGTTAAAATGTATTGAAAATGAAATAATTCAAGACAAACATACGCAATGCATTAATGAAACAAAGTTTGACAATAACAGATAATTGTTTGAATAACAAAAGAAATTACAAACGGAAATTCAAAATGAACAGAAGCCTCTTTGTTCGAACTTGTCATTTCAGATGGACATTATGAATATCTTGACATCTTGTAAACTTTTGTTGGATGATAATGATAAATGATGAACTTTGAAAACATTTTGCTTGGATAAACTTTGGATTTGATGAGGGACTTGAAACTTGATTGAGCTTGTGGATAAATTTGTAATGTATATTGAATCTAAAGTAACTTGTAAGACAAGTAACCAACTTGTGACATACTTTGAATACTTAATGAAATCCTTCCTTTTTTGCAAATTCAAATTATTCTTATTCTCCAATTCTTAAGTTCAATGGATACACCCTAACTTGCACCAAAGCTTATAAATGTAATTCAAAATCATCTTGCACCACATGTAATGTAATGACAATTAAGATTCCCTAATATTTGTTGAGAGTAAATCCACATAATGTGTAAAATGAAGATCAATGAGTCCTAATCTAAGAATGATCTGATCACTAATCCATGTGATGATAGATCCTAATCCAGGATGAAACTCAATGATAACTTATATCTCATAGAAAATGAAGATTCACACTTCAAATGAATGATTAAATCTAATATTTTTACACATAGAGCTATTCTTGATAAATTTGTGACCCTAGAGTGCACAAGTAAGAAAACATAATTCCGGAAGTCCAAGAAATCAATTGATCACCAGATGTCTATGGAAATTAAGCCAAAAAGTCCAATGATTTAATGATCTTCACACAATTGAGCCAATAAAATCCAGTTGATCAAGCATAAAGAATTATCTTCTCCTTGACGAATCAAAATGGATAAATAAGCCACATGCCAAAACCCTTTGATGAAGGTAAGACTTGAAACACAGAAAAATACCTTGACATGAAACCCAATAATAGAATGAGTAACTTGAGGTGATGAGAATGGACCAAAACCCTAACTTACAACAATCTCACATGAACCCCTTGTAATACGGAGGGAGAACTGACTTTTTTAGTTTTATCCAAATGTGCGGATAGCAAGAGTCACCACCGACTTTTCTTTTATCCAATATAAGGAAAGGATGAAAAGAACAGGAAAGACCTTGATATATTTTGAGTCCGGGGGGTAAGTTATGAAAAGGGAAGGTGGTAGCACCCTTTTCATCCGTAGTTATCTACGGGCTCTTAATTGCTAGCTCACTTTTGAAAATTTGCTTTTGTGTGTGATTTGTTTGAAAATATTTTGAATAACCAAAGTACGACTAACTTTGTAATGATTCTTGTATCAGTCCTTAAGAACGCGTACAAAGTGTTTTAAAAAATATTTCGAAAGTGTGATGTGTAAAAATGTTTTTTTAGAAAAGATTGTGAGCGCCGATTAAAAGTTCTTACCCATTCGAGGTTGCTCTTGTTATTTTCCATCTCCATTAAAGATAGTGCTATTTGTACCATTAGTTGGTAGGTAGCCCCAACTATTGGATGTGAAGGGACAGACAAAGGGTCATCGTATGGTCATTGAAGGAAACATATAGAGATACTTTAGCAACTTATCGAATGGACTAATTCATTTTTCGTAGGCAATGTCGAAGGGTCATCGAGGGACTATGATCTTTATTCGAAGGGACTTTGCTAAAGTATCCCTATTTCGAGGGACATGACCATGTTTCCGAAGGCAACAAAAACAGGTTACCCTAGAGGTGAAAAGTGTGAATAGTGTGTTTAGTTCAGTTATTTATCTTGTATTAGGATTAGGGTTTAGGGTTTAGAAGTATAATATATACATAAAAGTAAAAGTGCGAAAAATAAATCATAACCTATTACAGGGCTTTGAGGCAATTACATAAAAAAAGATATGAAAAATAAAGTGCGAAAATTAAACCTTAGACTATTACATCCCGTAAGCAGTTATATAATAGGAAAAATGCGAAAAGATAAAGCTAAACTATTACAAGAGAAAGTCGCGCGACCTATACAATTTCTCTAAGAATTTAAATGCGAAATAAAAAATGTTTAAAAAATGTTTGAATGTCATTTTTTATGAAATTGATTTAATGTTAATTAAATAGTTAAAACCCTAAATCTAATTAATTTTAATTAATAAAAATCCTAAAGTCTAATTAATTTTATTTTAAGAAAATATTTATTAACCTAATTAATTAGTAAAAAAATGTCAAAATTAACTATTGATTAAAAACTTAAACCTAATTTATTAGGGTTTGAAAAAAGGATTAAAATTAATTGATAGTTAATTAAAAAAATTAGGGTTAAGGAAAAAAATTAGGGTTAGTAATTAAAATAAATAAGGTTAAAAAGAAAAAAAAATGTAAAACTGCATGGGGTGGGTGTTGAACCCGCGCCCTCTAGCTCCTCTCCTTCCCTGCTCGCCACTGCGCCAAGCGTTGGTTTGTGTTTAGGAAACAAGTGTTGCACATAATATTGTAAACATGCATGTTAATTGTAAAAATAACAAAAAGTTTCAAAAGACAGGGATCGAACTCACGTCCTTATAAATCAATGCCTTAGCGCGCGTCCTTGCCATTGGGGTGGCTGTTACATCCGGTATCATAATGAAAATGGTTAAATATAATATCAACAAACATAGATGGGCCGGAGAGGCGCCGGAGCCCTAGCTCCGGTCGTTTTCTCCGG
The DNA here is from genome assembly GCA_948472305.1 of Vicia faba. Lineage (NCBI taxonomy): Eukaryota > Viridiplantae > Streptophyta > Magnoliopsida > Fabales > Fabaceae > Vicia > Vicia faba. Next base: position 342,948 of record CATIWC010001055.1, read on the forward strand.
TGAGATGTTTTTCTCAACTTGCAAAATAATAAACATAAGTGATTAAGGAAGACCCTATCCCCCTAATTTGAGGGTTGTGAATTCAATGGTGGCTTTAACTTTGGATAATTCTTCCTGCATAAAGAGATATGAACAAAATAATGTAAATTGGTCCAAACATGGTGCTAAGTTATTCGGGCGTTATGGGACTCATGCAAGGGTCTAATCTTGTATTGTTACATCTTAGAAACACATTAGCATGGTTAGTATGAATTAAAGTATGGTAAAAATTAAAAATCGAAATGCATGAAAATAGGAAAACTGGTGATGCTTCATGCGCATGTTTTAGGCACTTTTGATCATCAAGAATGATCCTAACTTACTCTGTAATATCCATGGAATTATTTTGAATGGTTTCTTGCCCTTGAAGATGGCTGGAAATAGGATTACAAGTTTTCCCTAGTTTGACAATATTTGAGATTTGGAGGGTGTGTCCTTGCAAGGTTTTTTCGTGATCTCCCTTGTCTGAATGAGAAGATTATTTATAAGAGAAGATTAGGTCAAGAAGGATGGGATTAGACCTTGTAGAACAAACTTTGATTCTTGTTTGAAAATAGAATAGAATAAGATAAAAACATGGAAATTTGTTTTGCAAATAAGCTTCACACGGTTTCTCATGCAATCTTGGGCCTCCAAAAGATTTGAAACAAAAGTATTTTAAGCCTTATACCTTCACTTACTATTTATTTGATTTAACTTGCATTTAAATGAATAAAAATTCAAATAAAATAAATAAAAACCATAAAAAATATAAGGATGGTTTTTGGGGTCCCCTAACATGTTGTCGTACCCCAAATTTGTCCTATCCAGTTGATTTTATTTTTTAAGATTAAAATAGAAGAAATATTTAATTAAAGATGGTAAAGAAATATATGATGGCCCATCCTTATTCAAGACTAGGGGGTGTATTTTAATTCACGAAAATGGGGGTCTTTCTAAAGCAGAAAAACCCATGCATCTCTGAATCCATTTGCGAAGCATGTTGACCAATGGCCCATGCGATTCAAAAATAAAACTATTTCGAATAATTATCAAGTTTTTAAGTATGGTTGTTGTTAGTAAGAAGAGGGAGTGTGCCTATCAATTTATACACTCATTTAAGGTTCTAATAAGACTAATTCTTTTTTGTGGTTTGACATTATTATTGCTTTAGAAAAAATATTAGTATTAAAACTTTTGTTATTTTAAAATAAACAAAAATATATTTCTTTGTTAGAAACGTAATATATTTTTTGTTACTGATCAACCTTTTTATCAAAATAATGTTTTGTTAAATATTAATTTTATAGTTTGTTTATTAAAGTTTTCTTTGGTTAAAAAATGGTTTATGGTTAAAATGTTTGCTGAATAAGATAAGTTTATTGGGATGAAATAATATTTGATTAATGCAAAGCCCAGTTGAATTGGACCAGTTGTACTAAAAAAATACTTTTTTTCTGCAATAAAAAAAAAGATTGCTGAACTGGAAATAATAACATGCTGACCCAAGAATAGAAACAGTCATTGTTCCAATTGAAATCCAAACATTAGCGCATAGAATTAGGCACTTTTGCTGCAAAAATATTGTTCAGATTCATAAGGGAAAGTCATATCCTTTATCAGTAAAACAGAAACCAAATTAAATCTATTAAGTCAGTATGATTACAGAACCAAATCAATTAATTTCTATCAATCTCTATTAACATAACAAAATCCAATGCAACAAATCTCTATTACATTAAATTATGAATATAAGAAAATCTCTATAGATTCAATGACAGAATCAAATATATTAAATCCCACACAATCCAGAAAATTACAGTAACAAAAATCGGTACAAACCCAGGTTTCCAGACATAATTAATTACAATAAAAAACCTAAAATTACAGCTAAGATTGTTCTAAATCCCTAATCCCTAAAATCAAGGCCAAATCTAAGTTTTCAAACCACAATTTCGAGCCTAAACCTAACTCTATAAATAACAGAAAACTAAAAAAGATGAGGGGGGATTTTTGTTGGATACAGAAGCGGAGAGGCAACGAGAAAAGAAGGAAGAGAAAACCAAAGCTGTTGTAGAAAGCCGGAGAAAGGAGCGATTAGGGTTTCATTTTAAGAAACCCTAATCACGTATATATGTACAAGTCAAACTTCAATATTTTTTTGTCAACACTCTCATTTTTAAGGATATTTCATCATTTGATCAAGGGTTGATCATGATTCATCAAGGATTGCTCAAAATTCATCAAGATTCAAAAGTTGCTAAATTAGGGTTTTGGAGGAAAAGTCAACTCAAATTTGACCAAGCATAAATTTCTCATACTTTATGAGAAATGACCCATCCAAAGCTCATTTTGAAGAGGATGAAATTGAAGAAGTAAAAAACACAAGAAGGGGGGGGTTGAATTGTAAAAACTGGAAATCAAATGCAGTCAACACGGTATTTTTATCCTGGTTCGTTTGATCTCAAACTACTCCAGTCCACCCGTCAAGGTGATTTCGCCTCTCTCCAACGAGGTCTTAATCCACTATATTCAACTGAATATTACAACTGCTTTAACAACTGCTAAAGCCTTCTTGATGCAAACCACAAACCGGTTTCTCAAGGAAATACTTTCTTACAAAGAATTGAAATCTAGGTGTGTGAATGTTTTCTACAAAAACTGTTTATCACAACTGTGATACTACACAAATTAAGCTTATGAAAACTAGATTGCTAAAATAATTGAGTAAGGAATTGAGAGCTTTTAGCAAACTGAGAGTGAAGAAGATGATGAATAGCTTTAGGCGTGTAGATTGTTGTAGAGCATTAGCCAATTCAATCTTCATTGACTTGTTTATATAGCATTGGAAATAGTGTACGTTGGAGTAATAATTCTGTTTCAGTGCCAATAACATTATTTCCTTATTAAGCAGATCTTGTCTGGAATGATGCTGTTGGTAATAAATCATCTTGAATGCACAGTACCGTTGCCACTTAAGCGTGTTCTGGCTTTGGCTCATTCTGACGCTGCTTAGGTGCTGATGAACTGTTGTTGTCTTTATCAGAGTTCAGATGATTAAGCGCAGATCTGTTCATCAAGCTTCAGCATAAGCGCAAGTTGATCTTCTGATTCTGGTATCTGATATAACATCTTCTGATGCTGATGTTGATATCCAATTTTCTGATGTTGATGATGATGTTCTCTTGCTGATACCCATCAGAGTTTCTGTAAAACAGAATGTAATGTTTAGATAGCATATGTGTCTTACATGAATCATACAATTAATGTATCTTAGCATTTTGTTATCATCAAAACTTAAACTTAGGGTAGTAGATTCAAACTTTGTTCTAACAATCTCCCCCTTTTTGATGATGACAAAAACTAGATATTTTTTAATTGAAAATTAGCGTGAAAAGTATCAGAGATAACTAAATAATAGGTTGTATCAGAATTAATTAGGAAGTTATCAAGGATAAGGGATAAAGAGATATCAGAGTTTAGATCGGAGATACTCCCCCTGAATTTATTACTTCCCTTTTTAATTCCAAGAGTTCTTCAGGATCAGATCTTTTGACTTTCTTTGAACATCATAATATCATAGCTTCAGATCAGAATATCAGAGCTTCAGTGTATCAGGGATGATTAACTTCTTGTACCTGTAGCCTTATGCAGAAACAGAAAACATTCAAATATATCAGAGTGTTAGAATGTTTGAGACTTTTTGTCTCAGTAATCCGTTATTGAAAAATATCATTCTTGTTCTCCCCCTTTTTGTCAGCAATAAAAAACGGTAAGTAATATAAGCTAAAACGATCAGAGCAGAAAAACTTGTTATATTAAATTCAGAGCCAGACAAACAGTACAGATGATATGCAAGGAAAACAATGAAAATATCATGAATGAAAAACTAAGGTTGGGGTGGAAAGCGTGTGAACAGAGTCTCCAGCATTGTCTTAATCTGATCAGCAGTTTCATTCTGCTTGTGCACCATGCTGACTACTGTATCTATCTTGCTGTCTTGCACATCCATCCTTTCCTTCATCTTCTGATCATTTTCATCCATTCTTTGCTGTAGACGAATATCATTCTGCTTCAGCTCTTCCAGAGTCTGCCTGTCCAAGGCAGCTTGAGAAACATCAGAAGCAGGATGCTTCTGAGAGCTTTCTGCAACATCTTCAGCTTGACTAACCTCTTCAGCTTGAATAGTCTGATCTTCTGCTTGCTGAACTTTTGAAGCTGGACGCTTATCAGACCATGGCTCACTATCCAGAAGGAGCACTTCTTCCTTCAGCAGCTGACTTCTAACTTCCTTCAGCAGCTTGCTGAAGTTCTGTTGTGCCTGCTCATAATTGATGTCTTGCAACTTGAGGGCTTCAGCGTGTACCCCCATTCTGAAACGTGTCCAGAGTTGGTATGAGGCAGCAGGATCAATCATTCCAGAACAAACTTGCTTTAGAGAAGCAATCCACTACTGCAAGCTTGTTTCAAAATTCACAATGCCAGAGCCAACATCTAGCTGTTTTGGAGTGGGAGAATCAGAAATGATAATTGGACTGTTTGGAGTGTTCAGAGGGGTAGTTTCTGGTGAGGATGGCAGCTGGGGTATGTTTATGGTTGTTCCACATGGCAGCTGAATTGCCAAGGGTTGTGGCTCAGAGGATTGAGGAGAATGAGGTTCAGGTGATGGAGTTTCAGAGTGATGAAACTCAGGTTGTGGAGGTGATGGTTGAGGTGAAAGTGGATGAAGTTCTGGTTGTGGAGAGGGAGGAGGAATTGTTGGTTATGGAGAAGGAGGTGGAATTTCTGGTTGTTGTGGAATTTGTGGTTCTTCTGGTATGGGTGAGAGAGTATGTTCTGGTTGAGGAGAGTGGGCAATCTCTGGTTGAGTGTTTGTATTATTTGAGAGGTGAGCGGAAACACGTTGATCAATTTCAGAAAGAAATTTGTCAAGTTCTGATTCTGTTGATGGTGTGGGTTTTGGATTTTTGGTGCGGGATCTCCTGAGAGTCAGTGACTCAGAAGGGTCATCCTCTGGTTCGGTTTCATCAATAGTTGGTATGGGGATTGGAAGTTCATGTGAAGCTGGGGTTGGGATTGATGTTGGAATAGCAGAAGAATTTAAAACATTAGCAGCAGATAGATTACCTCTCTTCTTAGGGGTCTGCTGGGATGGTCCTTCTGAAGTGGCCTTTCTTTTCTTCGTCTTCTTCACAGTAACTTCTGGATGTTGTTGGTGCAGATATTTAATATTCAGTTTGGGATCTGTACCATCAGCCTTGCAAGCGTCCAAGTATCTGAGAACAACGACTGGTTTTGATTCAATCTCAGAAAATAGTGGAAAGTCGTCCAGAGGGACTCTTCTGCTGGTGATGTCAGCAAGAGGAGTAACGCTGGGCTCCTTTCTGATATTCTATATCAGTTTCATTTTCTTCAGATTCTTGGCGTTCAGAGGCTTGCCAACAGTAGGTTCAATAGAACTTAATTCCTGAGCTTCTGTAAGGTGTTCTATCAGCCTATTCTCAGTCAGAATATCTGATATTAACCTGCCAAAGGGTATCCAATCCCTTTTTGTCCTTTCTTCTTCCCTTGTCTCCTTGACGCTGGTCCTGAGGTGGTTAAACAGAAGATGAGCCAAATTAATCTTTACCTTCTGATTAATAAAATAGATCAGAAACTGCTGATCTATATTTATATAATCAGGAGAGCTTGTGGGCTTCCTGTGATTAAAGCACCCCAGAATAATCTTCACATATTCTGTGCTGATCCTTTAAGTCTCTGATTTTGCTGCTGGAAACCCCATGGGTGAAAATATGCCTTGCAATGACAGCAACGTCAGAGCATCTTTCTGCCATGTCGATACAACGGATACCACCACCACTGTATCCAATCAATCTTGCTATGTGATCCTCAGTGATCACAATCTTCTTTCCCATTATGTAGGAGGTAACTTAATGTGTTGATGAGTACGAATGAATCCAGAACTCCTTGACCAATACTGGGAACGTTGGTCCCACCAACCTATCAAAGTATATCTCCCATCCTTGTGCCCTAACTTCTTATGTCAAATCGAATCCATTATCTTTCAGACTGGAGAAATCAACAATTAGTTCAGACAGCACTTCCAAATTCTTCACTGGTGTAAGGAGTGTTCTGAAGGGAACTTGGTATTGTTCAGATGCAGCCTCCTTCTGAGAACCTGCAGAAACATTGCTAGAGGTTGCCATGTTCACACTTAGGGTTTTCTGAGAAAGAATTTTGAGAAAAAGGGTTTCTTTTGAGAAAGATGATTGCACAAGTAAAAATGCAGAAAAATCTTTGGATGATTGTAAGAAACGGTAAAAGATTAATGAATGATGTTAATGTGCTTAAATAGATTTCAAAATATGTTTTGAAAACGTAAACGGTTTTAAGAAAGAGAAATAATTCATGATTACATTTAAAACATGATTACGTGCATTTAATGCTTGCTGATATTGGGGGATTTGAGAAAGATACTTGAAACGGTTACCAGACATGTGTCTCAATCCACCCAATCAGCGTTTTGCCTTCTCAGAAGCATGCACGCGTTCTGCTTCAGAGATTTGTTGATGATTGGATGACACTTGTTTGATTTATTGAGCAGCACGTCTATCCTTGAGCTGAAATGCTCGGATCTTTAAGAATAGAATCTGATACAATCTGCATGTCTATCTTTCTGAAAAGAGATTGATCAGAAGTTCACAGTAAATAGAAAACACATTCTGAAGGTTAGTATATAAAATTAAAACATTTTCACTCTGGGCAGAGTTTCATGCTGAGATGTTTCAGAATGAAATTGAACCTATCTTCAGAAAGGGGTTTAGTGAAGATATCAGCCCATTGATGGTCTGTATCAATAAATTTTAAGTTCAAAATTCCTTTCTGAATATAGTCCCTAATGAAGTGATGTTTTATTTCTATATGCTTAGCCTTAGAATGCAAAATAGGATTTTTACTTAAGCAAATAGCAGAAGTATTGTCACAGAGTATAGGGATGTTACTCTCAAAAATCTGGAAGTCTTCAAGCTGACTTTTCATCCAGAGCATTTTGTGCTACATCCTACTGCTGCTATGTACTCAGCTTCTGCTGTTGATAGCGCAATTGTGGATTGCCTTTTGCTGGACCAAGAGATCAGATTTTCTCCCAGAAACTGGCAGCTTCTAGAAGTACTTTTACGCTCTACTCTGTCTCCAGCAAAGTCAGCATCGCAGTAGCCTACTAAGCTGTAATCACTAGATTTTCTATAAAATAAACCCAGATTAGTAGTACCTTTCAGATACTTGAAAATTCGCTTAACAGCTGTTAAGTGAGATTCTCTAGGATCTGATTAGAATCTAGCACAAATACATACGCTGAATAAGATATCAGGCCTTGAAGCTGTCAGATAAAGGAGAGAACAAATCATACCTCTGTAGACCTTATGTTCTACCTTTTTGCTTACCTCTTCTCTTTCCAGAATGCACGTGGGATGCATTGGAATCTTTGATGGCTTACATTCTGAGAGGTCAAATTTCTTCAGAAGATCTCTGACATATTTTCTCTGATGAATGTAAGTTCCCTCTGGAGTTTGATTGATCTGAATTCCTAGGAAGAATTTCAGTTCTCCCATGAGGCTCATCTCAAATTCTGCCTGCATACACTTAGCAAATTTTCTTCCAAGAGAAGGATTAGTAGATCCAAAAATAATATCATCAACATAAATTTGACAGACTAAGATGTCATTCTTAACTAACTTACAGAATAAGGTAGTGTCCACCTTCCCTCTGGTGAATTCATTTTCTAACAGAAAGTTACTTAGTCTTTCATACCAAGCTCTGGGAGCTTGTTTCAGACCATATAGTGACTTCTTTAGTTTGAAAACATGTTCTGGATGTTTTGTACTTTCAAAACTAGGGGGTTGGTGCATATAAACCTCTTCTTCTATATAACCATTTAAGAATGCACTCTTGACATCCATCTGATACAGAGTGATGCCTCTATTAACAGCAAATGAAATTAAAAGTCTGATAGATTCTAACCTGGCGACTGGAGCAAAGGTTTCTGTATAGTCTATTCCCTCTTGCTGACTATAACTTTGCGCTACCAGACGTGCTTTGTTTCTGATGACTTCACCTTGTTCATTTAGCTTATTTCTGAACACCCATCTTGTTCCAATGATGTTGAATCCTTTTGGTCTTGGAACAAGATCCCATACGTCATTTCTGGTGAATTGATTCAGCTCTTCTTGCATTGCTAGAATCCAGTTGTTGTCCAGAAGTGCTTCATCAATAGAAGAAGGTTCAATCAGAGACACAAGTCCCATGAGGGTTTCTTCAGAGTTTCTGAAGCTGGCTCTTGTTCTGATTGGATCTTCCTTTCTTCCTAAGATAGTTTCTTCTGGGTGATCCAAGCTGCTTCTGGGTAGTCTCTTCTGTGGTTGATCAGCAGCTGTTGTAGGATTTCTAGCAGTGCTCCTTTCAGATGTTGAAGGAGTGTCTTTGTTGAGAGCTTCTGATGACTTGTCTTCAGAACCTGTAAATTCAACTTCCATACCTGCAAAAACTTCATTCTGCTTTGACTTTTCAGAGTCAAGCTTATCATCAAAACGAACACTGATTGATTCTTCCACAATCTGTGTTTCTGTATTGTATACTCTGTACCCTCTTGAGCGTTCAGAGTATCCTAACATAATACACTTCTGTGCTTTAGAGTCAAACTTGTTCAAATAATTTTTTGTATTTAACATAAAACAAGTACATCCAAATGGATGAAAATATGAAATGTTGGGCTTTCTGTTCTTCCACAATTCATATGGAGTCTTTTCCAGAATAGGTCTTATTGAGATTCTATTCTGAATGTAGCACGCTGTGTTTATTGCCTCTGCCCAGAAGATCTTAGCAACGTTTGTCTCATTGATCATGGTTCTGGCAATTTCTTGCAATGTTCTGTTCTTTCGTTCTACAACTCCATTTTGTTGGGGAGTTCTAGGACAAGAGAAATCATGCAGAATGCCTCTGTCATTAAAGAATGACTCAAATTCTTTGTTTTCAAACTCTCCACCATGATCACTTCTGACTTTAACGATTCTAAGATCCTTTTCATTCTGAACTTGGTTACAGAAGGTAACAAACACAGAGTGTGACTCGTCCTTGTGTCTTAAGAACTTTACCCATGTCCATCTGCTATAGTCATCTACGATTACTAACCCATACTTCTTGCCACTGACTGAAGCAGTTTTAACTGGTCCAAATAAGTCAATGTGCAGAAGTTCTAATGCTTTAGAGGTAGAAACAACATTTTTTGCTTTGAAAGAAGGTTTTTCAAACTTGCCTTTTTGACATGCTTCACACAAAGCATCTGAATTGAACTTCAAATTAGGAAGTCCTCTGACCAGATTGAGTTTGTTAATCTGAGATATTCTTCTCATACTAACATGCCCCAATCTTCTGTGCCAGATCCACTGCTTGTTGTTAACAGACAGAAGACACTTTACATTCTGACTTTTCAGTTCAGAAAGTTTGATTTTATAGATGTTGTTTTTCCTCTTTCCATTAAACAGGATAGTCCCATCTTTCTGACTTACAGCTTTACATGATTTTTGATTAAAGATTATATCATAACCGTTATCACTTAATTGACTTATGGATAACATATTATGCATTAATCCATCTACTAACAAAACATTATTTATAGAGGGAAGATTTCCATTACCTACAGTTCCAGAGCCAATGATCTTTCCCCTCTGATTGCCTCCAAAGCCAACGTGGCCTCCAGGCTTAAGTTCCAGGCTTTGGAACATATGCCTTCTTCCCGTCATGTGTCGTGAGCAGCCAGAGTCCAGGTACCATGACTGGTGTTTCTGATTTGCTGCTAAAGATATATGCAACATGTATTATTTTATCCTTAGGTACCCAGATTTTCTTGGGTCCTGATTTGTTAGATTTACCAAAACTCTGGTTGAATTTTGGTTTCACAGAATACTTACTGCTAGTGTATTTAATATCATGTGTGTGACCATACACAAAATGTGAGTTCAGAGGAGTGTGTTTAATAGTTAAATCCATGGCATTCTTTGGTGTAGGAACCTTACCTTGGTATCCTATTCCCTTCCTGTCGTTTCTGCTAACTCCATAGATCATTGAAGCCATTTTGCTTCTATCTATGCTTTTAGCAAGGAACTTCTGGAAACTGTGATCATACTCCTTGATGATCTCATCAGCGCTGCTGGGAGTTTCAGAGATTGGTTCCTTCTGAGAGTTTTGTAAAACATTTTCTAATTTTGAAATTTTATTTCTCAGCTCAGAATTTTCCAATTTAAGACTCTCAGTCTTATCAGAGTCAGATTCAAGATTCCTTTTCAGGTTTCTGAATTTAAATCTAATCTGCTGGTACCTTTCCAGAATTTCGTTAAGGCTTTCAGCAAGTTCAGCCTTAGTAAAATTAATTGCAAAGTCAGGAAATACCTCTTCAGTATCTGATTCTGAGTCTGATTTAGAAGCTTCACTGTCTTCTGAGATGTTGGCCATTAGAGCTATGTTTGCTCTCTCATCATCTGATTCTGAGTCAGCTTTAGACGAGTCAGAGTCATCCCATGTAGCCATGAGACTTTTCTTCTTTTCTCTTCCAAACTTCTTTTTGGGCTTTTCCCTCTGAAGCTTTGGGCAGTCACTCTTGTAGTGTCCTTGCTCATTGCACTCATAGCAGATGATGTCCTTGGTGTTTGGTTTTCTGCTTCCTGAGGAGCCTTCAGATCTTCTGTATCCAGAGGAAGAATCTGACCTTCTGTATCTGGAAGAAGACTCATTCTGATCAGATCTTCTGGGATTCCTGAACTTTCTTTGCCTCTGCTTCCACAGTTGGTTCACTCTTCTGAAGAGGAGAGAAAGTTCGTCTTCTTCTGATGAGGATCCATCAGATGTTTCTTCAACTGCCTGCAAAACTTTAGACTCAGATTTTTTGTTAGATTTTAGTGCTAAAGGCTTACCTTGCTTCTGAGGTTCATCAACTTCTAGTTCTATCTCATGACTTCTGAGGGAGCTGATAAGTTCCTCCAGAGAAATTTTGTTGAGATCTTTTGCTAGCTTCAGAGCTGTAACCATTGGCCTCCACTGCTTTGGTAAGCTTCTGATGATCTTCTTGACGTGATCAACAGTAGAGTATCCTTTATCCAGAACCTTGAGACCAGCCACCAGAATTTGGAATCTTGAGAACATTGTTTCAATGGATTCACTTTCTTCCATTTTGAATGCCTCATACTTCTGAATGAGCGCAAGAGCTTTAGTTTCTTTGACCTGAACGTTGCCTTCATGCGTCATTCTGAGTGAGTCAAACATGTTCTTTGCTGTGTCTCTGTTAGAGATCTTTTCATATTCAGCGTAAGAGATGGCGCTGAGAAGAATGGTTCTGGCCTTGTGGTGATTTTTGAAGTCACGTTTTTGTTGGTCAGACATTGCTTTCCTGTCAATCTTCTGACCGCTTGCTTTCACTGGGTGCGTGTATCCATCTGTCACCATGTCCCACAGATCAGCATCATGTGCCAGAAAGAAGCTTTCAATTCTGTCTTTCCAGTAATCAAAATTTTCTCCATCAAAGACTGGAGGTTTGCCGCTGAATCTGTCTCTGTCTTCATTGTTGTCATTGCTGGTGTGTTGATAAGTTCCTGCCATTGTGTTTTTCTGACGCTGGATCTTGTACTGACACGGTTAAGTGTTTTAGCTCAGAACCAGGCGCTCTGATGCCAATTGAAGAAGTAAAAAACACAAGAAGGGGGGGTTGAATTGTAAAAACTGGAAATCAAATGCAGTCAACACGGTATTTTTATCCTGGTTCGTTTGATCTCAAACTACTCCAGTCCACCTGTCAAGGTGATTTCGCCTCTCTCCAACGAGGTCTTAATCCACTATATTCAACTGAATATTACAACTGCTTTAACAACTACTAAATCCTTCTTGATTCAAACCACAAACCGGTTTCTCAAGGAAATACTTTCTTACAAAGAATTGAAATCTAGGTGTGTGAATGTTTTCTACAAAAACTGTTTATCACAACTGTGATACTACACAAATTAAGCTTATGAGAACTAGATTGCTAAAATAATTGAGTAAGGAATTGAGAGCTTTTAGCAAACTGAGAGTGAAGAAGATGATGAATAGCTTTAGGCGTGTAGATTGTTGTAGAGCATTAGCCAATTCAATCTTCATTGACTTGTTTATATAGCATTGGAAATAGTGTACGTTGGAGAAATAATTTTGTTTCAATGCCAATAACATTCTTTCCTTATTAAGCAGATCTTGTCTGGAATGATGCCGTTGGTAATAAATCATCTTGAATGCACAGTACCGTTGCCACTTAAGCGTGTTCTGGCTTTGGCTCATTCTGACGCTGCTTAGGTGCTGATGAAATGTTGTTGTCTTTATCAGAGTTCAGATGATTAAGCGCAGATCTGTTCATCAAGCTTCAGCATAAGCGCAAGTTGATCTTCTGATTCTGGTATCTGATATAACATCTTCTGATGCTGATGTTGATATCCAATTTTCTGATGCTGATGATGATGTTCTCTTGCTGATACCCATCAGAGTTTCTGTAAAACAGATTGTAATGTTTAGATAGCATATGTGTCTTACATGAATCATACAATTAATGTATCTTAGCATTTTGTTATCATCAAAACTTAAACTTAGGGTAGTAGATTCAAACTTTTTTCTAACAGAAATGTCCTACAATCCATCTTCATACCCCAAGTTCAAAAAATGCACTCACAAGAAGTTATAAATTTGGACATTATAGGTCATTTTTGAAAGTCAACAAAAACACCTTTTTTGCCAAAGCTTATAACTTGAGTATGGAATATCAAATTGAGATGAGACCAAAAGGTTTGGTTAGAGGACATCCCAAGCTTTCCAAAAAGTCCAAGAATACCTCCAAAAATTCAAAATTGAAGAAGTTATGCATTGTTGAAGTTGGACTTTTTTTGCAAAATTGCCAAAAGTCAACTATCCCCAAAACTTCAAATTTTGTCAAATGGGCCCATTCTTTTCCACTTGATTTGAGCTTGCATAGTTTCCCACGTGTCCTAGATACAGCCATGAGCCCATATTTCATTTTTATTATTTAATTTGATTTTTAATTGAATTTATTCATTTTAAATCAAATAAAATCATATAAAATCCAACACTTTGATAACACGAGATTTTTTGGCTATTTCAAGCTTTGATTACAATCATTATCATCATCAAATTCGAATCAAACCAAATCATGTGCAAAAAGATTGAAATGAATCAAATTTGGAAGGTTTTTCATGGAGAATCAAATCAAATTTGCAATCATTATTGGAGCAAGATTTGAACCAAATTTGTTACCCTAATCCAGCACACAATACATAAGCAAGCATAAGGGTCGAAAATAAAGGTTGGAAACTGTTGAGAGAGGCATAACAAGAATTAGAAAATTCACAAAAAAGTGAGAGATCAAAGTCTAAGCTAGGGGCAGTTTCAGAACATGATACCTGTTCCAATCGTTTCCTAGGCATTCACACAAGCTACCTGGATCAAAACCAAGCATTTTCAGACGCCCTAACACACTGTAAGTCACACGAAACACAACCCTGTTCTTGAAATAGATTTAACTTGTTATTGCATACTTTGAGAAACTATTGGCATATTTGTAATCATAAGAACATTTCCAAGCTATTTGCATCATTTAATTTCATTTATATGGTCTGTATTGCAATTCGCCATAGCTAGGTTTTGCTTGGAGTTTTTGGGTGTTTTTATTTCAGGAAGAATTGAAGCGCATAATGGACATGGTTGTAACCGGGAGGGTGAGACGAACATAACCATGCCCTTGAGATCCATTTTTGTGGCCTGTAGCAAATTTGGGAGATGGACATGCCTATAGCTATGGACTTCTGTCAGTTGGTATAGGTTTGTGACCTTTTTTCCACAGACGAGAGGTTGGGAACGATGTGTGGCGTCCCATCATTGGGCCATTCAAACCAAGCGCGCGTTTTTTTTTTATTTTTTTGGAAATTATTTCGTTTTCATATAATATTATTTGTTTATATTATAATAACAACTAAAGCAGTGTAGCGTAGGGGTGTTCGCGGTGCGGTTTGGGCGGTTTTAAAGAAAAAAATCATCCGAACCGCAAGGAAAAAAACATGCGGTTCGGTTTGGTTCGGTTCATTGAGAAAAAAAATCCAAACCAAACCAAACTAAACCAATGCGGTTTGGATTGGTTCGGTTTTGTTAAATGTATAAATGCATAACACATATTTACTCACATGCGGTAAGGTAACACTACTGTTGTTACAATTAACTTTCATATATTCTCACAATTTGACACTAATGTGAGTTTTTTCTTCTTGCACACAATTTGACAATAATTAAAATAGTACGCAATCAAATGCAATATTCAAAATAGTTGACATGAAAATAGTATTTAATACATAAATTAACCATCAAAGTAGTATTCAATCACTAATAATCAAAAGCATCAAATTAACCATCAAAGTAGTATTCATTTCAATACATAAATTAACCATCAAAATAGTATTCAAACGAAGGACTTTAAAGTCATCAAAACTCAAAAGCACTAATAATATGTTTCTTCAATTGTTTCTTCTTGCTTCTTGGATTGAGCTGCCAAGTTGTAAATCACCTTCAAGCAATAACCTTCAAAACATAAATCAAGTTGTAAATAATTATAAATATTAGATTCCAAAACCTGCTACAAAAAGTAAAACCATGCCATATAACACTATAAACAAAAACCAATTATAGACAAAACAAAAGCAAAAAGAATCTACTCCAAATAAAACATACCATTTTTTCAAGCAAGTCTCTAATCAGATTCAATATCAGAAAGTCCCTTATTTACTTGTGGGATTGGATCCATTTCTAAAAATAATCAAATATATTACCAAATGTTAGACAAAACAAACAATTGAATAAAATATATTCATAAACAAAGTTTACAACATATACCTTGTTCGAGTTTCTCCAAGTCTTCCAAGTGCTCTTCAATATCCACTTTCAAAGGAGAGGATCTTAACCAATTTTGTGCACATATTAAAGCTTCAACGGTATGGGGTGTAAGAGAGCTCCTATAACAACTAAGAACTCTACCCCCTGTGCTAAAAGCTGACTCCGAAGCAACAGTGGATATTGGCATAGCCAAGATATCTCTAGCTATTAAACCAAGAGTAGGGTATTTGGTGGAATTTACCTTCCACCAATTCAAGATGTCAAAATATGGACTTTTCTTCTCCCTAGTATCTATGAGATACAAATCCACTTCATTATTAGTTAAATTTGAATCTTGGTCCATGTCCTTCTCAAATTGATCATCCATATGATCAGAAGATGTAACAACTTCCGATAGCCCTATTTCTTGTGCAGCACTTTCGGCTTGGTCTTTACTTAAGAAAATACTATAACTTTCAAACATTTTGTTTAATGTTTGTTTCACCTTATCACACAAAAAATCAGCAACTTCCTTCTCATAAAACTTATCCAATCCCCACCTAATAAATTGGAACTTACGTCGAGGATCAAAAATTACAGCAATAAAGACTAGTATATTCATCTTTTTGACTTCTCCCCAATAATTACTATATTTATCATCCATAGAATTAGCCATATTTGTAAGTAATGGGTCATCTTTATGACATTCCTTCCAAGTCTTTAATGCCCCCAATATCGTACAATGTTCCATAAAATAAGTAGAAGATGTTACATAAGTAGAACCTGACACCTTTGTAGTGATTTCAAAAAACAACTTTAAGAATTTCACAAAACACTTGGCATTATCCCAATCCTCATTATTTGGGACACCACCTTCCAACATCGCATACTCAACACATTTCTCACCTAATCTCTTAAATGCTTTTTGAAACTTCAATGCACTTTCAAGCATAAGGTATGTGGAGTTCCACCTAGTGGGACAATCATACTTCACAGTAGACTTGTCTTGTATCCTATCTTCTTTAATACATGTCCTAAACCTATCTAAACGACCAGGTGACTGACGAACATACCGAACCGCTCTCCTAATTTTGGAAAGTGAAGAATGCATGTGCTTCAACTTCAACCCATCATTGACAACAAGCTTAAGAATTTGAGCACAACATCTAATATGTAAATGCTCCCCTTTTAATGGATGTGAATTCCAATCCTCCATTCTATTTTTTAGGTAAGCGATAGCAACATAGTTTGAAGAAGCATTATCAACTGTGATGGTGAAAACCTTATCTATCATCCAACCCTCCAAACACTTTTCAATCTTTTTCCCAATTATCTCCCCTTTATGAGAAGTTATTTGACAAAAGTTGAGAGTCCTTTTATGCAACTTCCAGTCTTGATCAATGTAATGCGCAGTAAGAACCATATAATTAATATTTTGCACAGAAGTCCAAGAATCAGTTGTTAGAAAAACACTTTGATTTGTTTTAGTAAACATGTTTCTTAACTTATGTTTCTCACTCACGTAAAGACTCAAACAATCCCTAGAAATTGAAATCCTTCCTGGAAGTGGGAACCTAGGTTGTGTAACACTCATAAAATGACGGAATCCTTCGTTCTCAACAAAAGAAAAAGGCAATTCATCCACGATTATCATTCTAGCTAAAGCTTGTCTACACAATTCAATATCGAAATGGATACCAACAAGTGCATTAATATTTCCTTTAGAACCTTCTTGAAGGCTAAGAGTGGTTTGACTAGGATCAAGAACATGTTTGGGAATTTTTTTACATTGATGCATCAAATGATTATTTAAATTTGAGGTTCCATTCTTATGTGAATCAGCTGCATAAGATTTCGTGCACCAATTACATTTAGCCTGAGTACCAGATTCATCCCTTGTAAAATGATCCCAAACCCAAGATTTAGGCCTACAAGGTTTTAGTTTACCTGAATCTCCAGCATTAGAATCATCAGCTTTAGACTCATCCGCTTCTCCAACTTTCCTTTACTTTTTGTGTTGAACATTGTAGCCTTCTTGTTTGTCCAAATCAATAGTTTGTGGTTGGTTTGTTGTAGGCGTCGGTGGACTATTTTGAGACTGAAAAACATAACACATACACTGTAAATATAACTACTTTATTATAGCCATTAAATAAATTCCAATCACGAACTTAACATTTATCAAATACACTTATTTATCATTATTTTACCTGATTTTCAGCCATGGAAAAGGAAGCATCAGAGCCAGCAACATAATTGACTTCTTTATCAATATTCATATCTAAGAAATAGAGGAGACAATATATTAGAGACAAGGAAATGAAAATAAAACATAAACCTTTATGAGTATGGCAAAGTTAGCTAACATATTTGGAATCATTGAATCTAAGTTGGGTCTTAGTACTTTTAGTACAAATTGTAAGAGTATTAAAATGTCCAATCTTTTTATATTAAACTTGGCAATGAACTTGAACCAAGTCAAAATATTTTTGAGTTGTGCTTACTGCTTAAGATAAAATCATGTGGCATTAGCAACTCCATTTGTGAGAGTTGATTTGTTGAGAAACAACTCCAATAAACAATAGTCCAAGAGATATTAATCTGCTGCATTCCAACTCCATTCATGAGTGGATTCTTCAAGTGAATCAATTATTTTGCATAGAGAGCATGTTATATATTAACTATATATACAATGTGCTAGTTCATACTAAAAATATCAAAATGGCCATAAGGTTCACACTCACCTCTTTTTCCTTAAAAAACATCACAGTACTTCACTTTTCTCTCTTAAGCATCACCCTAACTCCCTAAGGTGTGCAAAAACAAAAGAGAATCATGCTCCACCACTCACTTTCTTCATGCATGACATTCTAGGTAGATTAAACCCTTCAGAAAGAATCATGAATGGCATCATTGTCAACACACAACCAACCACTAACCTTCCTTTCTCAAAACCAAATAACAGATTATTCCCTACTAAAGGAAGCATACCAATTTTCGACACTAGCATTAGTACAAATGGTTTTCCCTCAAGCACACCAATGATAAAAAACATTGACAAAAACAAAGTGATTATAGATAGTGCTGACTCTAACTCACTTCCTTACAAGGAATCGAATCCCGATCAGAGCAACTCTAGAAAAGCTTTTATTTGGAAGAATAATTGTTATTGATGACGAGATTACAAAAGGGTGTGAGTTGAATTCGGAGATTATTCGTAAAGCGCAAGGTTTTCAGATTTCAGTAACCAAAAAGAGAAAATAGAACACAGCTTGAACATGATGAACAATAACGTTACCTAAGTGATTTTCAGATTTTGATAATGTTCTTCGAATTCAGTTTGTGTTTCGCTTATTGCTGATGTTCTTTAACTTCGATTTGTGTCCGCTGTTCTTCGATCAACAAGGTGGTGCTGTGATGTGCGTGTTTGTTCTGGTGTGAGTGTCCTCCATTCTTCTTCAATGTACCGGCGGCGGCGGCGGTGTACTGTACGTCTGTACCCTAGCAAGCAAATTGGTGAAACAACAATAAACATGTATATTGGATTTGGGCCAGTTAATAATTGGGCCTATTTCAGTAATTAATAAATAAGTTTGTAAACATCGCGGTTTGGTTCGGATTGGATCAGCTTGCAAAAGAAAACCGCAAACCGAACCGCACGGTTCTGTCAAAAATTGGTCTGAACGCATCCGAACCAAATGCGGTTTTTGCGGTTTTTGGTTAGGTTCGGTTTACGGTTTTTTATTGGGTTGGTTTGGATCTGAACACCCCTAGTGTAGCGAGGTGGCAAGCGTGTTAGTGCAAATTCCTTCAGGACCTGGGTTCGAATCCCAGGTCCCCTACTTTCTCAATATTTTTTCTTTTCAGATGATTGTATGCACACTTCAGTTTGTAGTACACCATACTTCCTCATGCATCCAAGAGCCAGATGGCCAATGGCCAGATCTGATGGCTAGGGACTGAAGGACCACCAAGACACTAGTCAATGCACGCACACTGGATCCCAGAAAGTCAAAAAGGCCAGTAATATTGGGCCACGAAATTGCTACCAACACCACATAATCAGGCCCAAACTCCTCTCTTTATTTATTTTGTTTGTTTTATTAATTGTTTTATTTAATTTCTAACCAATCACAAAATTCCTTTTCATTAAATAAAATCACAAAAAAAATGTTTTTTATTTCAAATCAAATTTTAAACTTTTATTTTTTTAAATAAATTTATTAACTAATTAGGTTTTAATTAGAAAACTTTAATTCCTTTTGTAAAATAAATAAAATTAATTAGACTTAATTAAGTTTTTAACCATTAATTTAATTATTATAATTTCTTTCCTAAATAATCAAAAACTCCAAAAAATAATTTATTTTTCATTTAATTAATTTATTAATTTAATTTATTAGTTAATTTAGGATTTATTTCTTTCATTAAATAAAAACAACAAAAAGATATTTTCTTTAACCAAAATGGTCAAAACCCTAATCATGCGTCCGATTTAATTTTGCGCCGCGATTTACCTTTTTTATCCAATAATATACCTGCTTCCGGATTGTAATAGTTAACAGGACATTTAATTATTTTTATCGCTTTATTTTATTTCTGAAAGGGTTTGTCTTTGGCGATGTAAATACCCGACGCCTTGTAATTTAAATTCCACACTTTCAATTTCGCAAATTATAACTGTTAGATGTTTGATAATAGGGTTTGCATGACAAGACTGAATGTTAATCTTAAAATCAAATTAGATCACCCTTAACATGTACAAAGACAAAATTAACTGAAAACGACACACTCGCACATGCGCACTCTTAGGGTACACCCCACTTGGTTGCCTTCGTACGCGGTCATTGAGTATAGGTAGTTTTAGAGGCCGCCCTCTTGTCTAGAGATCATAGTCGCCTCGAAATGGTTGCCTCGGATATTGTTGCCTCAAACAAATGATCTAAGACATTAGGGTTATCGCTAAGGCGTCCTGACATTGCTTTAGTGACCGCACGTCCCTCATTCGAATTGACCCTCAAACTCCAATGACGGTGCTACCTACTCATTAATAGTGGGCTAGCATTGTCTAAAGGGCATTAGCATAGAACGATTCCTTCTTCGAGTAGGTAGATGGTTCTTAGATACTTACTCTTTCAAAAAACAAAAATCTTTCGCACTTACACTCCTTTTCGAACAAGTTTTCAAAAACACTTCATTACACTATTGAGGACAGAAGCAAGAGTTAAATTGAAGTTTCAAAACAAAAACTTTTTTTCAAACCCACAAGTACAAAGATTTTTTTTTTTGAAAACAATTGAGCAAGTACCTAAGAGTCCATGGATAAACACGGATAGAAAGGGTGCTAATACCTTCCCTTTCTATAATCTACCCCCCGAACCCGAGAAATATCTCGAAAAAGGAATTTTTCTGTGCTTTTCTCCTTTCCTTGTTGGATAAAATAAAAGTTGGTGGCGACTCTTGCTTACCGCGACATTTTACGAAAACAAACGCAAAATGCGAACCAGCATTCCAAAAAACAGTCAGTTCTTCCCACCGTATCACAGAACTGGCGACTCTGCTGGGGAGTTTATAAGTGGGGTGTACCTTAGGAATAGTTCATATTGTTTTCAATTGCTTGACTTGCATGCTTTATCTTTGTGGGTTGAATCAGAGTTACTATAGATCCTAACCCGAATCTAGGGAATACCCTTTAGGTAAGTAGCAATAAATTGTGAGGTAACTATACGGCGTAGACCGATACGGTTGAAGCAGTAGCTACGTTGGTGTGGCACTTTAGTATGTACCGATATCCCTTGTGGCGCAACGAGGAGAATATGGGTCTTCTAAGGGGTCATTAAGAACCAACTGACCTTAACACCTTTAATTGACCAACTTGGCCATAGAACACTAGCAATATGATATACTCATTGAGACTAAACTCTCGCGATGATTTCGGCTGCAAGAAAAGGTTGCTAAACTGGAATTATGGCCGATCGAGGGTAGTCAGTGATATTTAGATCCTCTAGAACCCGGTTACTATTTTTAGGACAGGTTTGAACCAACTAAACTGAAAGAGGGTAATACCTAAACTCCTTGCCAGCCTGAAATCTAAGGGCTATATGTGTAACTTGTGTGCCCTTACCATGTTTGCTATCTGTGAATACTTGTGACATGTTTTCTACCATGACATCATGCATCATGACATGGCATGCATCTTGCATTGGACTAACCCATTTCAAAGACATAGGGGATTCATCTTTATTCTATTTTGTAGGTCATGGCACCCATGCGTAGAAACACTATTCGGATCTACTTTGTCCAGATTCCCACTCAGCTTAAGGAATTGGTGGCAAAGGTTTCAGATACTACCTCCTTTATCAGAAGACATGGGCACCTCCTTGGTTTGGTCACGTCTAAGATGGATGAACAGATGATGAGTGTCTTAGTACAGTTCTTTGATCCACTGTACCACTGCTTTGCTTTTCCGGACTACCAGTTGGTCCCTACCTTGGAAGAGTTCTCTGATCTACTTGGTATCTCTATTCTGGAACAGACCCTGTTCACAGGTTGGGAGAAAGTCCTTAGGCCGGAAGAGATTGCTTCAACCCTCCATCTGACAAAGGCTGAGGTAATGTCTAATTGGGAGACTAGAAGTGGAACAAAAGGCTTTTTGACTAAGTTCTTGGTTGGTAAGGCTAATCAGTTCTGGGACAGTCTAGACTTCCAAGCATTTGAACACGTTCTGGCTCTTCTCATATATGGTTTGGTGTTGTTTCCTAACTCGGATTCCTTCGTCGACGTGAATGCAATGAAGATTTTCAAGTCCGGTAATCCTGTGCCCACTCTCTTGGGTGACATTTTTCACTCTCTTTATGCCTGTACTGCTCGGAAACGGGGAACCCTTATGTGTTGTGCGCCGTTGCTGGCGAGGTGGTTTATTTCTCACCTCCCCAAATCAGTTTTGAAGAACAAGAAAGGCATGGGCTGGGCCTATAGGATTATGTATCTCTCTCATAATGACATCATTTGGACTATCAAGGGCATGGAAGATGTGGCTATTATTGATCGCTGTGGGGAATACCCCAATGTTCCACTGCTAGGAACCCATGGAGGAATCACCTATAATCCGTGTTTGGCCTTACGTCAATTTGGGCGAGCTAGGAGGGAAGGACCTCATGAGTCGCTGATGCCAAGCATTTTCTTTGACTTCCAATGGGATAGTGACGAGCAACTCCACAGGTTCATACGAACTTGGGATAGAGTACACAGGTCTGATCCACACGAGCTAGGTGCGAAGACTTCTCTTCTAATAGAGCCATATCTCCGATGGGTTCGAATCTGCGCCCAAAAGCTGGGAATTCCGTACGAATTTGTCTTGCCTATCATTGTTGAGGTTGCTGATGAAGAAGGGGTTCCTCCTACGATCCTCCATCCATACATGCCTACTGACATTGGGGCATTAAAGAGATCGTGGATGCAACTGAGAGAAGAGCGGGATACTTACAGAGAAAAGTATCACGAGCAAGAGCAGAAGATTCAGAAGTTGACAAGGCAGTTGGAGAACGAGCGGGTCCTCAATGACTATGTCCACACCGACAAGAAACGACCATGGGAGCACTGATTGTCTTTTTGATTATTTCTAGTTTTGATTTACTTTTCAATTATTCTTTCTTGTAACGCCTTAAAGGCATTTCTTGAACAATTGAATTCAAAGTTTATCTAATAAAAGTGTGTTTCATTTTGGTTTACGAATTTGAATCTCTCGACGTCTTTGAAATCATATCATACGCATTTCATTCCATGCACCTCATCACAGGTACCCATTACAGGTCTCTTATCTTCTTCGCTAATTATTTCAGCATCATGTCTTCTGAACCATCAACTGAACAAGCAATCAAGGCTCTGCAAGCTCAAAACGCCCAGTTCCAGGAATTGTTCATGAGTTTGGCTAAGGGTCAGCAAGATCTGAAGACCCTTATCTTGAAAGAGAAGAAGAAGAAGAAGAAGAAGAAGAATACGGTCCTATTTAATATGGGTCATAGATTCGGAAACGATTTGCGAGAAGAGTTTGATTTGACCCACTAATTTGGAGGGGGAGATAATCAGGAAGAAATGAGGGCTCCTAGCCCTACGGTTTCAGACAATGAGACCGACTTTAACGAAGACCAGTATCCTCCGGTTGAGGATAGGTATAAGCAATTGGAAGACCGGTTGAGTGCGATGGAAGTTCAGAAAGTGCCTGGTCTGGACTTTGGTGATTTGGGTCTGTCATCTGGGGTGGTGATTCCCCACAAGTTTAAATCACCAATCTTTGCTAAATACGACGGGGTTTCTTGCCCGTTCGTATGTTAGGAAGATTCAACCATACACCGCTAACAAGAACCTCTGGATCCACTTCTTTCAAGACAGTCTCTCAGGGACTCAACTTGAATGGTTTTACCAGCTGGAAGGAGCTAGTATCCGTAATTGGGAAGACTTGGCTACTGCTTTCTACAAGAAGTACCAATACAATGCCGACCTTGCTCCCACGCGTACCCAACTCCAGGGTATTTCTATGGATGCGGGCGAAGGTTTCAAAGACTATGCTCAGAAGTGGAGGGACCTTGCTGGAAGGGTGCAACCTCCCTTGGCCGACAGGGAGTTAGTGGATATGTTTCTGGGGACTTTGTCTGGTCTGTATTTCAACCATCTGATTGGAAGTTCATCATCCGGGTTTACAGAGCTGATCATGACCGGGGAAAGAATTGAGGCCGACATCAAATTCGGTAAAATACAGAAGGGTGCTTCGTCTAGTGCTAAGAAGAAGCCTTTTAAGAAGGAGTCCAGTGCTGTTTATAGCTCAAAAAACCAAAATAGACTTGAACGCCGCCAAGCAGTTAATGCGGTGGTTATATCAAGACCTGCTGTTTCTCCTCAGCACAACAATCAGCCAAGGGCCGAGAGACTGCGAAGACAATTCACTCAGCTCAACATGACATTATCTCAGATTATGCCACAATTATTAAAGACCAACTTGGTGATTCCGAGGGAGGCCCCAAAGAATCCCAACACAATATCATCGATGTACGATCCGAATGCCCGCTGTGCTTTTCACTCTGATAGCCCGGGGCATGATACAGATAACTCCTGGGTTTTAAAGAATAAAGTGCAGAACTTGATTGATGCTAAGGAGATTGAGTTCGAAGCGCCCGAAAGACCTAATGTTGTGACTGCTCCTATGCCCAAGCATGGAGTGAATGCTATAGATGAAGACTCGTTTGCGGTTTCTGTGAAAGACATTGTTACTCCCTTAATGACTGTAAAGAAGAACCTTCTGTTAGCCATTTTATTTCCGGGTTGTGAGGAAGGTTGCCGTATGTGTTCCGTCCTACCTACCGATTGCCATATTTTGAAGTCAGGTGTCCAACACCTGATGGATAATAAAGAAATTCTGTTTGAAAAGATTTTTGTTCCTTTGGTTCCTACTGAAGAAGTTACTATAATCACCATTTTCGACAATTCTTCCAAGGCTTCCTCGAGAAAGCCTATTAGAATTACATATGTTCCAAGAATCGCACCATTGATCATCACTGTTCCTGGGCCTATCCCCTAAACATCCGATAAAGTTGTCTCGTGGCATTATGGGGCTGACGTATACTATCACGGAGTTAAGTAAGACTTGAGTGCTGATACTGACGTCAGCAATATTGTTGGACCTGCCAAAGTCACCCGCAGCGGAAGACTTTTCTCCCCTGAGATCTCTCCGCCAGTTGTTCGGATGCCTGTTGTCATTACGCCTGCTAGTGCACCTGATACTATCCCTGTTCAAGTTCTCATTCTTACCCCTATTGCCAAGTCATCTGATACTCGGGGAAAAGGGACCATTGATGAGCCTGCCCGGATGGAGGCACCAAAGACAATTACTGTTGAAGCCTCTAGACAAAAGATGGAAGAAATTCTGAAGATCATCAAAAAGAGCGACTACAATGTAGTCGAACAGCTGGGGCAAACCCCGTCCAAAATCTTTATGTTGTCTCTGTTACTATGCTCAGAAGCCCATGCCAAGGCTCTGATTGCTTTCCTGAAGACTGCACACGTGCCGTAGGAGACATCAACTGATCAGTTTAAAGATTGTGTGGCTAGTCTGACAGCGGATAATGGGTTGGGTTTCTCCGACGCTGACTTGCCTGCTAAGGGGAGGAATCACAATGATGCCCTGCATGTCTCCATTGAATGCAGGAGCACTACTCTAGCTCATGTATTGGTGGATACGGGGTCTTCGTTGAACGTTTTGCCTAAAAAAGCTTTAGACCGGTTAGACTGTGAAGGTTTAGAGTTGAAGCCAAGTAACATTGTTGTTAGGGCTTTTGATGGGTCAAAGAGAATGGTACATGGAGAAGTGGATATTCCAGTGAAGGTTGGTTCTCAGATCTTTGCGTCTACTTTTTATGTGATGGACATTCGTCCATCCTATTCTTGTTTGCTGGGTCGCCCATGGATCCACAAAGCTGGGGCAGTGACTTCTACGCTCCACCAGATGCTGAAATACCCATTCAAAGGGAAATTCGTTACGGTACGAGGGGAGGAGGAGTATATGGTGAGCCACCTCAACTGTTTCCGATATGTAGAGATGGATGGGGAGTTCATTGAAACCCCGTTTCAACATTTTGAAGAGGTTCCCTAGACGCTGGCATCAACTGAAACTGTTGTTGAAGATCCTCCAATGAAGATGGCTTCCTTCAAGGATGCCCGGGCTGTTATTGAGAAAGGTGGGTGTGCGAATTGGGGCCAACTCCCCGACTTTGCACATAAGACTAACAAGTTTGATTTGGGTTTCACTGCAGAAGCTCAAAGGGTTGTTCGGAGTGCAAGGACTGGAAGACCTCCATTGTTTATCAGTAATTCAGGAGTGAATGCCATTGAAGACGATGTTGAAGAATCTGAGTTCGACAGTTGGATCTATCCTACTACTGGTGGTGGACTAATAAACTGGACAGCAAAGGACTTCATCCCAATTTCTTTTGTTACCCAATAATGAGACTTTTGTTTTTGTATTTGTAACAAACAATGTTTTAAACTTTACGGTCCGGTGTCTTACCCGAAGCACCGTGGCTTTGTTTGTGAGGGCTTTATGTGTGTCATCTACATATATCATTAATAAAAGCATTGGACGTTTCTTGCATTTCAAATTTTGTGCTCTTTGTTTTTCTTTTATTATATATTGCAAAACAACTATTTTACACACACTCACATATACAGGTCTACATCCACTATGGATCCCACTGATAATGACTCTGCTACTGCCGATTATAACTTCGAAAGTCCGATCAACTTAGCCGAAGACGGAGGTGAAGATGATTGTGAAGTTCCTGGTGAACTTGCTAGACTCGTACTTCAGGAATAGAGGGCCATACAGCCGCATGAGGATCCAGTGGAAACAGTGAATCTGGGTACAAAGGTAGACAAGAAAGAGGTCAAGATCGATGCAAATCTGGAGCTTAGTATCAAGCAACGATTGATTCAGATGCTGCATGACTATGTTGAGATCTTTGCTTGGTCTTATGAATATATGCCTGGGTTGGATACCGATATTGTGGTTCACCGATTGCCTACCAAGGAAGACTGTCCTCCAGTGAAACAGAAGGTTTGCCGAATGCACCCAGAGATGTCCGAGAAAATCAAGGCTGAAGTGATGAAACAGTTTGACGCCGGTTTTCTAGCAGTTACTTCTTATCCACAGTGGGTGGCCAACGTGGTTCCTATGCCGAAGAAAGATGGTAAAGTTCGAATGTGTGTTGACTATAGGGATCTGAACAGGGCGAGCCCCAAGGATGATTTCCCTCTATCTCATATCGACATTTTGGTTGACAACACCGCACAACATAAGGTCTTCTCCTTTATGGACGGTTTCTCTGGTTATAATCAGATTAAAATGGCTCCCAAAGACATGGAGAAGACAACCTTTGTTACTCAATGGGGTACCTTTTGCTACAAGGTCATGCCTTTTGGATTGAAGAATGCTGGGGCAACGTATCAGTGCACCATGGTCGCTTTGTTCCATGACATGATCCATCATGAGATTAAGGTATACATCAATGACATGATTACAAGATCTCAGACTGAAGAAGAGCATCTTGACCACCTTCAGAAGCTATTTGACAGGTTAAAGTTGTACAAGTTAAGGCTAAACCCGAATAAGTGCACCTTCGGGGTGAGATCTGGTAAGCTGTTGGGTTTCGTCGTAAGCGATAAAGGTATTCAAGTGGATCCTACGAAGGTAAAGGCTATACAGGAAATGCCGGCTCCCCGAACAGAAAAAGAAGTCAGGGGCTTTCTGGGACGTCTGAACTACATTGCCCGATTCATCTCACACCTGACTGCTACTTGTGAACCAATCTTCAAGTTACTGAAGAAAGATCAAGTGGTAAGATGGAATGATGAATGTCAGGCTGCTTTCGAAAGGATCAAAGAGTATCTTCAAGAGCAACCCATTCTGATGCCGCCAGTTGAAGGGAGACCTTTGATCTTATACTTGACAGTAATCGAAAACTCAATGGGGTGTGTGCTGGGTCAACATGACGAGTCTGGCCGAAAAGAGCATACTATTTATTACCTTAGCAAAAAGTTTACCGACTGCGAGACCCAATACTCGTTGCTCGAGAAAACTTGCTGCACTTTGGCATGGGCTGCTCACCGGCTGAGACAGTATATACTGACTCACACTACTCTATTGATATCAAAGATGGATCCAATCAAGTATATCTTCGAAAAGCATGCCTTGTCCGGAAGAATAGCAAGATGGCAGATGATCTTGACTGAGTATGACATCCAGTATACGACCCAAAAGGAAATCAAGGGAAGTGTGTTGGTAGATCATCTGGCACATCAGGCAGTGGACGATTACCAGTCTATGAACTTTGAATTTCCGGATGAGAATATCATATTGGTGACTGTTGCACCACAAAATTTTCCCTCTCATGTTTTCCAAAGTCTTCCCCCTGCATGGTTGATCACAAACTCTTGCCTGAGGAAAAAGAAATTTTTTGAGTGTTGCTTCAAGTACATTTCGATTGGCATTCTGAAATACCCTTCGATTGGCATTCTGAAAGACCCTTCGATCGGAATTCCGAAGGAGCATTTCGATTGGCATTCTGAAGTAGCACTTCGATTGGCATTCTGAAAGACCCTTCGATTGGCATTCTGAAGGAGCATTTCGATTGGCATTCTGAAGAAGCACTTCGATTGGCATTTTGAAAGACCCTTTGATTGGTGTTCTGAAGGAGCCTTTCGATTAGCATTATGACAGTGTCCTTCGATTGGAATTCCAAAAAGGTACATTCGAAGAAGCATTCAAAGGGTCCATTCGAAGAAGCTTTCGAAAAGCATTCGAAGGGGGCCATCAGCCCATTCGAAAGGGAGCATTCGAAGGAGGCCATCAGCCCATTCGAAAGGGAGCATTCAGAAGGCCCATTCAAAGGGTACATAAGAAGTCCATTCGAAGGAGGCAAATCAAGACCAATCGAAGAGCAGGGCCTGAATGCATTCGAAAGCCAAAAGTGTACAGGTTCATTCAAGGGACACGAACGTTTCAAAAAGGGAAATTATTTAATGTGTCAGTTTCTTGTCTCATGGAATTTAATGGCCTGTTTAATGGCTGTCTCCTACCATTACTGCACCCTCACACCCCTATAAATACAAAGGCCAACATACATATCCAGGACACAAAAATTATACAAGAAAACACACAAAAACTCTGCAGGAAGATTTTCATCTGGCCATCTTGTGTGAACTCCAGCACTTCTCTGTCAATCAAGTCTTGGATCTTATTTTTCAAAGCCCAACAATCATTCGTATCATACCCAGGATTATTGGAGTGGTATGCACATAATGCATTGGGATGATAGCTAGGAGCAGAGGTATTGGGATTCCGAGGAGGATCCCTTAATACAGTCAGCTTGACTTCCAACAAGCGTTGCAGCACTTGAGGTAATGGCATGTTAAT
This sequence comes from Vicia faba, assembly GCA_948472305.1. Classification (NCBI taxonomy): domain Eukaryota; kingdom Viridiplantae; phylum Streptophyta; class Magnoliopsida; order Fabales; family Fabaceae; genus Vicia; species Vicia faba. The sequence goes on from CATIWC010001055.1 coordinate 371,872, forward strand.
CTCAGTGAAGCGCCTTTCAGATGTATTCTGCTTACGCCGATTACCCTGTTGACTTTGGTGAGGTTGTTGTTGGGCTTGTGACCCTGAAGCAAACTGGGGAGGATTTCCCTCGGCTTCTTGTCTCAAGGGAAGCTGAATGATAACTTGATCCTCAACCCCAGTTGTTTGCCCCATTTGGTTACATCCATCCCGATGCAGTTTGTTGATGAGGACCCTTAATTCTTCTTGTCCTTGTGCCAAGTTTTGGATGAGAGCCATCTGGCCCACCAGTTGTCCCGTCATCTGGATTTTCATTGTTGCCATCTCAATCTGTATCCCTTCCAACTGATCAATCCTGATGCCCCCCGGATTCCCTATGACCATGCCCCTTGTGAGGAGAGCTTTCACCTCTTCTTGTCCCTTGGACAGGTTCAAGAACATCTCTTGGAGTTGAGCGTTTTGAGCCTGGATGTCTTTGATAGTCTTCTCTAGAGCCATCTCTACTGAAATAAATAGTAGGAAGATAAAGAGACTTGAAGGGGAGAAACCTGTCATGATAAGATGCATGATATGTGGATGCATGTTTTCAAGGATCTCGTGGGGTAAATACAAGAAAATGTTAGAAATTGAATTTCGATCGACATCTTTGATTGGAGAGTTTTATATCGGTGGATGTCTTTCCATGAAAATCAAGCTCACCATGTCAAGTGGGTCATAGCCCTTGACTCAAGTTGTTGTACTTGATCTTTGACGGTGTTTATTTAGAGGAAGATGAATCCTCTTGCCCTTTGGTAGACGTCTGGTTCAACGTGACCCTGTATCAAAGACCCTCGAGATCCTTGAAATGGTTATTGAAAATGCTATGTGTTGTACCCCAAAATTTTCCCTCTCATTTCATCAACATTTTCTCATCACAAGACTCTTGGAGCTCAAGATCAAGCTAGGGTTTGCTCTGCTCAAGACACCTCTTTACACTGTTGACCTAAATTAGGGTTTGAGTTTGCACAAGGATGTTTTGACCTAAAATTCCCAAGATGACTTTCATACTTCATGTTGGACTCACAAGTTTGTCCATACCAAGTTTCAAGCCTTGATTCAAATTTTTGCCCGGTCAATTGGACAATTGACCTAGAAATCAGCTGTATTGGGGAAAAAGTCAATTGTGGCCAATTGACAGTCAAACTTCATGAATTTTGACCCACATCAACATTATGAACTCATATGAACCATTTGATCAAGTTTGGATCACAATTTCACAAGAAATTTGATCAAAACACCAAAAGGGCAAAATGGTCATTTTTAGGGTTTTGACTGCACAAAGGCAATTTCTGACTGTTTGACCTAGCCAATGGCAAATCAAGCTCAAACATGGACACAAGGACTCAATTAATTTATCTTGACCCATTCAACAAGTTCAAAAGATCTCAAATGCATAGGATTGACAGATGAATTTTTCAGTCAACTAATCAAAATTTAACTGTACACTGAAAAGTCAAACTTTGACTTTTTGGTCAAAATCAAGTGCCAAGAGTCATTTTTCACCAAGACATGTCAAATTATGAAAATTGTTCATCAAGAAACCCCAAATTGCAAATTAGGGTTTAAAATGTAAAAATTTCATAACTTAGAAATTTTCGAAGTTATGAAATTTTCTTATTTTATCCTAACTTTGCCCCACATTTTCACCAAGATGAAAATGGATTAAAACAAAACTTGCAACATGAAAGTTGTAGTCCATCACAAATTGTACAACTTTTAATCACAAAGTTTTCTCAAAAG